>JAZKLR010000521.1:600000-1174783 GCA_037103525.1 Ganaspis brasiliensis
ACTCTGCTATCAGCTCAGAGTAAGTATAAACCGAGAGGTAATTTTTTTTATAAAGTGAGCGTGGAGTTAGTTTCACAAAATAACAACCAAACCAATAACTGGAAGTCAAGTTTTGTACATTGTTACTGTTGGGTCAGCGTACCATAAAAATTGGGATTTTTCTTTAACGGATAAGAGGAGGTTAAGGTGCCATAATAAATGCAATTTTTTGTAAACGGATGGAGGTAGTTTGGGAATGCTATTATCTTGGTCGTTGACACGTTTTTGAATTATTTTCTAGAAAACTATCAACTTTTGGTAAAAAGTGTAGGGGAGACCGGGGCTGGTTGGGCCATTTTTCACTCTTCGTTGTTTAACTTCGTTAATATCCAATTTATAAAAACCTTATCGTACAGGAAACCTGCTCTGATATTTCAGCTTTCATTTAAAAAAGAAAAAGTCCCGTTATTACTTTTAGTTTTTTTTTGGGAACATTGTTTTTGGAGAAATCCAAAGTGACCCAACCTGCCCCGGCCCGGGGCAGATTGGGACATGGTTAAAATGTTACTGTTAAATTGTTAAAATATTACTTTATATAATAAACTTAGTTTTTAGGGTTATTTTATAATAAAAGAAATTAAAAAATAAATATATTTAAATTAGAACAGTGAAAGTATAAGATTATAAAATAAAAAAATTGCTCATATTGAAAAAACGTATTTTTTAATTCCTAATTGTTAAAAAGTATTATCATTAGTGTTAATTGACTGAAATAAATTACTCCTAGTGAAATTTAATTAAATAAATGTAGTTTATTAATGTAGTATAAGTATATACTAGATTCCTCATACATTTGGGCGACCCAACTAACCCTGGTCAAAACGACCCCACTGACCCCGCCTGTGTTTTTTTTTTTAAATATTTGATTTTTTTCTATCGATACTGCAAATATAAATTAAAATCTCTTTATTTTCCTTTAAAAAGAACTATTCAATGAACAAAATTTGATAATTAAATTTTTTCTCAAACTATTACTCAGGAAGATATAACAAAAAAACCAAGTGGCCAACTAGCCCCGGTCTCCCCTACAAAACATGAAATGTGACTTTTTATAATAAATTAAATTTTTAAGCAGATACAGGGTGGTTGGAAATAGAAACTGTTTTTATATCAAAATACACAGGTAACATTTGTTTCAGTTATCAGCCTATTGTTCATTGTTAAAAAATAATACAACTATAGACTATTTTCATCTTCCTTTACACTTTTTTGTATTTTTTAAAAAATTATTGATTGTTAGCAAAAAATATATACAACATAAAATGTGTATTTTCATAAGATCTACAAATTTTTTCGAAAATACAAATTGACAATTTTGAATATTTTATGAGATAATAGCGAAAAGCCGTGAATAATTATAATAGTTTTTTATGAATTTTCCTATAATAACCAAATTTGCGCTAATTTTCACTGTCATTTTCGTCCAAAAGTGAACAGCAATATTATTGTTCACAAACTTACTTATGTTTTAAAAGATTTTCTGAACAGAAGTGTACAAAACTACATTTTTTGTTTTTGAACTTATAAGGCCCAATTTTTATTTCAGATAAAATATGAGTAACCGACTTATATATAGTTCACTCCTTTACACAAACCAACAACTATTATTTTTGAAATGTTTATAAACAAACTGTCACAATGACATTAGGTAAAGTATGAATATAGTAAAAAAAATTGAAGATTTAAAAAAACTGCATCGTTCAAATTTTATAGAACGGTTTACAATAAATTTAAAAATTTTTAATTTGTGATGAAATTAAATTAAGTTATTGTTTTTATTTTAGATACTGTCTAACTTAAAACCATAAAGTCTATTTTTATAAGGCCGAAATTTTGAAAATATATTTGTGTAATAATAAGTTGTAAACAAACATTTTTAAGCATTTCAAAATAAAAAAATAAAAATAAAATTTCGTTTTATATCAATAATTTTATATCAATAATTTTTTTATACTAAATAATAATATACCAATATATCAAATAATAATATCAAATAATAATATCTTAATAATCATATCTTAATAATAGTACCGTCAAGTGGGGCTATTTTGTGCGCCGTGGGGCTATTTTGTGCACGCCAGATTTTTAATTAATAAAATCATTATACTCAGTTGCTTAAGATTACTACTTGGTATAAATATTTTCTAATATCTAGACTACAGAGACCACTAAATGAATTTACTTAGTTCTTTATCAGAAATCAGAAAAAAAATCGTAAAGTCGTGAAAATCAAGCTGAAAAATTTCAAAGTTCTCAAAATTCTGTTCAGATCTCCGGAAGTTTGAAAGTGTTTCTAAAGGTATTAATAATACTTGTTGACAATTTAGTTGTGATGATGTATACGTAATGCGCTAACTTTTTGTTGCATATTTTAAGAAAAAAGTGTGAAAAGCTAAAAAACCAGGATTTGGTGGGTTATTTTGTGCATACTTTAAAATCAAGTTTTTTTCAATAATTTGTTTTGTAGTTTGTAAAAATTACTTTAGAATTTTATTTTGAAACATTTTTGTCTTATTTTTATTATAAAAGATAAGAAATAAGCATAAAATTTCAGTTTTACACATGGTGCCTTAAAAACCTCAAGAAAGTAACATTAATAATTACATGCTTTTCAAGTTAATTTTGAAACTTTTTCTCTTAAAATAACTCAAGAAGTGTAATAGAAATTATTTTAAGTAAAATTTTGTTAAAGAAATAACTGTTTCTGTAAATTATATTTTTGTGAAATTTTAGTGTATTACTTTCAAATTAGTTAAACAATTCCTAGGAAAAAAAATATTTCTGGCTTCGTTTTTATTTATTGTACTCTAGAATATCTAGAAATAATACTTCATACAGCAAAAACGTTAAAAAAGTTTTATACACGACTTTATAAATAAGCAAACTTTGATGCACAAAATAGCCCCACCATGGGGTTTATTTTGTGCACAATTTTGAGTTTTTATAACTCAGACAAAAAATTTTTTCTTGCCGGCGAACTCATAGGACACCTTTAGAAGGATGTCTACAACATAACTGTATAGATAAATTTTTTTTTTTTAAATTCTGAATTTCAATAAAGCATAGAGTGAAAAAAGAGTGGTTCTGTGCACAAAATAGTCCCACTTGACGGTATCTTAATAATAATGAATCAATAATAATGAATATCAACAATTTTATATCAATAATTTTTTTTTTATTTTGGGCCCTATAACGCCCAATTTTTATTTAGAAACAAAAATGAACAGCTATGTTATTATTTACAATTTATTTATTTATTTATTCATTTAACGGGTTTAAATAAACCCTTACACTTTTAACTTAAATGTACATATAAACTCTTTATTCGCACGCTGATCGATTTACAAAAAAAATATATATTATGTAAGGCAGAAGAAATAACCATTATTGACATTATTCCCCAATAACAGTCTACGAAGGGTAGTTATGAAGTTACCCAGCCTGTTGTCAAAATAATCAAGACTGTCTGAATGAAGCAGTGCCTCTCTGTTAAGTCTATTAAATAATGAGTAGTTCCCATAGTTCGATCTATTATAAGAAATGTGGAAGGGTGACATATTTCTAAGGGATCTCATAGGAGCAGAGAAGTTGACTCTTGAAAGCACTTGAGGACAGCACACAACACCACTGATTATTTTAAATAAAAAAAGAAGATCCGTATATAAAAATCTAATTCGAAATTTAGGGATATTTAACTCGTTTCTTAAGTGTTCGTAATCATGTAAATAAGGATCAAAGGTCAAACCAAGTTGTCTAGCTGCAAATCTCAAAAAACGATTCTGTACCCTTTCCAATCTGATCATATGCACATCATAATACGGAGACCATGATCATTTGATCATTAACATGATCAAACGCCTTAGCAAAATCCGTATACACAGCATCCACTTGCATATCCCACTGAATATTTGATGTCAAATAGTCAGTAAAAATACCAAAGTTAGTAATGACAGACCTGCATCTAACAAACCCGTGCTGCTCATCAATTATTATCCCTGAAACAGAGTGGTAAAGAGAATAAAAAATTATAGTTTCAAAGATTTTAGAAATTGTACTTAGTGTAGTAATCGGCCTATAATTTCTGATATCGCTTTTGTTTCCATCTTTGTAAATTGGAATAACTATGCCCCTCTTCCATTCGGAAGGAAATAAACCCAGAGAAATCGATTTATTAAATAAAATAAATAAAGGGTCAACCAGTGATGAGCAACATGACCTAAAAATGGAGGGGGAAATGCCATCAGGGCCCGCACCAATGTTAACATCCAGCTTCATCAATTTTTTAGCAATGATATTTTTGGTAATAATAACATTATTCAAATCAATGGTGTTGTGATTCGAGGCAGCAAGTACTTTATCACTGTTCAACGGTGCTTGATAAACGGATACAAAATAGTCGGCAAATAAATTCGAGATTTGCTTTGGGTCTTTGGACTGAATGTCATCAAGAAACATGGAACGCAGGATACGTCCCTCTTTGTTAAGTTCATTCACATGCTTCCAAAATTTTTTAGGATTATCAATTAATGATGTTTCAGTTCTATGAATATATTTCATTATAACAATTCTTAGACAGTGATTTGCACCTTGAACGTAACGAAGAAAATAAATTGTAATCATGTTGAGTACCTGATATTCTATAATTGAGATGAGCCCTTTTTTTTAATACAACTAGATGCTTGAGTTCAGTATTAAACCATGGATAATAGTTCGAAAGATAAAATGTTTTAACAGGAACGGAGAGATCAAACGCTGAATATAAATAATTATAAAAAATTGACACCGCTTCATTCAGATCATCTGTATTTAAAGCGTGATCCCAACCAACAGATCTAAGGTAAGCATTCAAAGAAGAAAAGTCACCATTATGAAAGTCGAAACGTATGTGTGAGTTTCTTACATTACAATCATTAGAAAAATTGCTACTATTTACAAAGCATTCTAAAACTAATGGCGGATGATAATCGTCTATCGGAAGCAAGTGATCAGATGCCAAGGATAAATTATAATAATTAAAATTTGTAAATACCAAATCAAGAAGGAAACCATGATTATTAACAAAATTATTTATTTGGACAAATTTTAAATAACTAAACGTTTCTGAAAAAATATTAACAATATTATCATGTTTTTTCATAAATCCTGGCTTTATTATGCAGCAAGATTCATCATCTGAATAACTAGTCCAAGAAACGAACGGCATATTAAAATCTCCTATTATGATGAATTTTGCTGTTGGATTTAATAAAGATAAATCCTCAAAAATTTTACAGACCATAGAATACTGAGTCACAGACGAATTAGGCGGTAAATAAAAAGTTCCCAAAATAAACAATTGCGAATTAAATTGAAATTTAATAAATAAATGCTCAATTGAAATAAAATTAGTCTCCAAGAGAGAACAATGAAAATAATCTCTAGCAGCAATTAAAACTCCACCTCCCATTAAATTCGGACTAGTATTGATATTCCTGTCTGATATAAGAACATCAAATCCATTAAAGCCGAGTTCGGAGGAGTTAAATGTTTGATTCAACCAGGTTTCAGAAAGAACAAAGAATGAACAAAAAATAAGTGAAATCATGGTTCTCAATATACTTAGCTTAGTACACAAACCCCTTACATTCTGATAATATATAGAAAAGGACAGCTCATTAGCAGATAGTGAAGAACCGCATACATCAGAAGAAGTGTGAGGGTGAGGGAGAGGTAAGAGGGAGTTGACTCTCTCATTTATTTTTCTACTTGCGTAGGTGATTCGGTAAGCCCAACACAAACACCTCTTTTCACCACACACTGAACACCGCGATAAGATGTTATGATCAGGTCCTTTTCTCCTTTCCAAAGACGATCTCGCAGCTCCGTTTTCGCACGTGCATACTCGGCTCTTTGTAATTTTGAGCGATCCGATGTGATCAATATGGATTGAAGATCCTGATGCAGACGATTGTTTCTTCTGTGATTCATGAAGGCGTTTCTGATTTGATTCGGCTTGTGAAGATCCATGAATGAGACAATCAATGGTCTGTTGAGTTCCACTCTGAGAGAAAAGACCAATTCGTTTAAACTTTATGTCAGTTAAAGAAACAAAGTTGGGACATAAATGACTTATAAGAGTGCAAACTACACTTATATCATATTCACGAGAGTTTCCTCTTGTTTGTGACTCTAGCTCCTTTAGACCATAAAACATAAGGTTGAATTTACGTGAGAATCGATCTTCGTACTCACCAATGCAAGATTGACAGATGTCACGTGATTCTTGATTTGTTCCAAATCCTTCATTAACTTTAGTCTGAAGATCATCAATTCTCTAATCAATACCAGAAATATTGTTCTCACAAACACTAATGCGAGAACTATTTGTTTTCACATCATGACATATTTTATCGAGAGTAGTTTCAAATTTTTTAAATTCCGCTGAGACCGTTGTTTGAACTTCATTGGTAATGGTAGTTTTAAATACACCAAACTCAGTGTGTAAAAAAGATTTTAAGTTTTCAAAAGAAAAGTCACTTTGTTGAGACGTAGATGGAGTTATGGAAGAGGTACCACAACATTTATCATACTTTACATCGGGAATTAAAGTAGTCTTCTTAACACATCTTGGATGGTAACAAATATTACACCCAGGGCAGCGAGCAGCTTTTGACGTTTTCAGCAACTTTTTGCACCAGTTATATGTTGAGTCAGTGTCCAACTGCAAATCGTCAGTGTTAGTGATCATGGCAAAAAGTAAACAGAAGACGTCTCAAGAAGGTGACTACGTAATCACACCAACACAATCAGAGTCACTAAACCCAGCAGACAGAGTTAATACAGTCTGGGTCAAAAATATTTGTGTCAAAATAATAAAAAATGGAAAAAAGACCGCCTAAAAGGTAGTAAACACTTTGTATTTATGGTCAATTATTAAGCACAATTAAATGAACCAAAAGGCGTCATCATCAGCAGAAATAACCAGAATAATCATTTAAAAACATGACTAAAAGTACATTTCAGTCACACCACGTGGAGAAACACTCAATGTTCACGATTATATTATAAATAAACTACCACAAGCCACGGTGACCAAAAAAACATATTCCAATGGAGTAACACTTTCTACTAGAACTTCACAAAAACAGTTAATGAGCGATAAACACCATCATATGATATAAAAACAGAAACTCGAGAAGAGTTTAACATGGTAATCTACCGGCGGCCATATTCATCATATATCAATTACAAAATTTCAAAATTACAAAATTACTTATATTTTAAAAGATTTTCATGTCTGAAGTGTACAAAACTACATTTTTTATTTTGGGTCTTATAAGGCCCAATTTTTATTTTACTTTCAGAAATAATTTGATATACTATTATTTATTTATTTATTTACAACTGTATTATTAGTTACAAAATTTCTTATATTTTTAAAAATTCTCAGGTCAGGAGTGACAAATCTACATTTTTTATTTTGGGACTCATAAGGCAAAATTTTTGTTTTGGGACCAAAAATGAACAGTTGTATTGATAGTTACAAAATTTATTATGTTTTAAAAGGGTCACCCCATGTGATAGGTTCGAAAAATCGAATTTTTTTTTCGTCATATATCGCACCTATATATTTCTTGGGGTTCAAAATTACTTTTTTCGATTATGTAAATTAGGGAACATATTTATGAGTATGTTCCTTTATTTTAGAACTTGATTATAATTTTTTTGTAGATTTTATGTTTTTTGTACGGATCTTTTTTGTCAATTTTCCTTAGGGGTTGTTTTTTAAGGTTGATAATTATTTTATTCGATTAGGTAAATTAGGGGACATATTTCTAAGTATGTTCCTTTATTTTAGAACTTGATTATAATTTTTTCGGAGATTTTATGTTTTTTGTACGGATCTTTTTCTGCAATTTTCCTTAGGGGTGGTTTCTTGGGGTTGAAAATTATCTTTTTCGATTAGGTAAATTAGGGGACATATTTCTGAGTATGTTCCTTTATTTTAGAACTTGATTATAATTTTTTTTGTAGATTTTATGTTTTTTGTCTGCGAGAATAAGCAATTATTTATAAAAAGGTATTCGAATGCTCCTTCTCGCAATGTACTCAACTGTCACTCCTGACCTGAGAATTTTTAAAAATATAAGAAATTTTGTAACTAATAATACAGTTGTTCATTTTTTCTAAGAACTTGTGCATTTCCTTGGATCAAAATTTTCAATTCACAAGCGAATTCAATTGCTTTTTAAAAAAGACATCCGCCATATTAGATCCGCCATTTTGAATATTGTAAATCTGACTTTAGATTCGTAATCAGCGACCCCGAAAACCCCCGAGTAACAACTTTCAATTGAATTTAAGCAATTTGAAGAATCATCCGCCATGTTGGTGTCGCCATCTTGGATTTTTAATTTTTTTGCATGTCTGTCTTTAAAAGTAGACATGAATAGCTGAATTTTAAGAACTTGTGCATTTCCTTGGATCAAAATTTTCAATTCACAAGCGAATTCAATTGCTTTTTAAAAAAGACATCCGCCATATTAGATCCGCCATTTTAAATATTGTAAATCTGACTTTAGATTCGTAATTAGCGACCCCGAAAACCCCCGAGTAACAAGTTTCAATCGAATTGAAGGAATTTGGAAAAACCATCCGCCATATTGAATCCGCCATCTTGAATTGTTTAATATTTCTGGTTTGTCTTTAAAAGTGGATATAAGCAGCTGTATTTTAAGACCTTTTGCAACTTCTTATGTCAAAATGAATTTTGTTGGCACAGGAAATAAGAATTAATTTTAACAATTTTGTTCACATTTTCCGCCATATTAAATCCGCCATCTTGAAATCATTAATATGCCACTCTGCTTTTAAAAGTAGATAAAATTCCGGAAATTTTAAGCTATTATACAACCCTCTACGCCTAAACCAATTTTGGAGAGCAGAGGGTCTCCCGTTGAGAAAGAATGCCCCATATAAGTAAAAAATAAATACATTTAGAAAAACTTTAGTTTCCTAAACTATATTTTCGAATATAACGGCTGTTTTAGTAATAGTTTGGAATTCATGGCTTTATTCGTACTTGAACTTTGAAACGCGTTTTTCTCGAAACCACATTTTTCGAACTGGCGACCATGATTTCTCAAAAACGACTTAACCGATTTCGTTCAAATTTATAGAGTATATTTAGCTCATGTGTGGCTATCGCCCGAACCAGGATAATTGAAAAAGGTCAAGTCGTTTTTCTTATATACACGAAAATAGACGCAAAAAATCGCGTTTTTTTTAAAAAAAAAAAATTCAAACCCGCGTAAAAAATTCAATTTTTAATATTTTCAAAATATCCTGGTTCCAGCAATAGCCACATAAGCACAGATTAACATGCTATTTCATTTTTTGATTTCTGTTCAGCCAATCATTTGGAATCGTGGTCGCCGATGGACCACTTTTTTATCACCAAAGCCACTTTACAGTGTTATAAGTCGTAAATATTGAAATGTTTTTAATTGAAAAAATTGTTATTTGTAGTTAAAATATCACTAAATATATGGAAAAAAGTCCGAAGTTCTAAGTTTTCATGGTTCTGAAAAAAAAATTTAAGAAAAAACGCTTAAAAAACAGCCCGTCACATTGGGTGACCCCCTTAAAAGATTTTCAGGTCAGAAGTGTACAAAACCACATTTTTTATTTTGAGTTTTATAAGGCCCAATTTTTATTTTGGGCCAAAAAATGAATTTCAATATTAATGATCTACAATAATATGTAAATAAACACATTTTTTGCAAAACACCAAAAAATGTTTTGTATGCATGTGTATGTGTACTTATGTGTCACTTGCATATCTCAGGTTCTAAATAATATTTTTGAAGTCTGTAAATTGGAGGTCCTTAGTTGGACTAATAGACAAATGCACAGGAAATTTCACTTTATTCGGTCGAGTCGTTCACGCGTGATGCCCGAACAAAGTTTTGGTACAGACAGGTAGACAGACAGACAGACAGACGAAAAATTTTTTAAAGTCATTTTTGGAGTTTTTGCAACTTGAAATGAAAAATTATACATGAATTTTTAAATTCTAAGCAATGTACAGACAAAACTTTGATTTTATAGATATTGATTGATGATAGATAGATATACGCGTTTCAATTAAACAATTTTTTATTGCTTCCTTTTTGCAGAATTATTGTTTTACCCTCAAATTATCCATTGCGATTTTTTGGCATATCTAAACATATGTTGACCTTAGCATGTCGATAATGATGTTTCTATAAAATGTCCTGCGGTATGTATATGTGCGCGTGTGTGTGTGTTAACATTACGTTTGACTCATATCTCAGAAACCATAATAGTTAAAACAATTTTTTTTACGAAATTATAGGTCTCTCAGGAGGACAAATTATGACATGCGTTTGAATTCTATCGATCAATAAATTCTAACTATATTCTCTTACATTTAAAAATTTTGAAAAAATCGTTTTTTGCGAAATTGTATATTTAAAAGAAGTTAAAGTATAAGTATTTTATTTTTTTTAAATGCATCGATTGAGCTATTAGCAAATCGAATCAAAAATTTTGAAAAAAAAAATTTTTGCAGTTTTTTTTGACATTTTTTATAAATTTGATAAAAAATACTTTTTACTCATTTTGTAGACGATTCAAAAACGCATCACCGGCATATTTAAGATTTCTCTGCGACACATTAATCAGAATTTAGTGATGTTTAAAGAGTAGAGAATATTTTTGAATTTAATTTTTAGGGTTCTTTTTGTTATTTTTTCAAATAATTTTTATTATATGTCTTTTTAATTTTAATCCTATATTAATACACAAATTAAGTAATATCTATGGGAAAGCAATGTGTTAAAAAAATAAACACAAAAAATCACTCCCTCAAAATAAGTACTTAACCCTTTTAGGACGGGACGGACACTTTTTTGTATACTCATTTTCAAAGTTAATTTTCTCTATTTTTGGAGGTATACAAAATTATAGGAATCACCACTTCTGACGTATTTTTTATCGCTCTTTCAGACTCTGTTATAAAAATTGCAAAAAAAAATTTTCGAAAAGTTATGGACTCTTTTTTGGACAAAAATGTGAAATTTTGCCAATTTTGTTTAAAAAATGATTTTTTTTTCATATTTTCAATAATCGGACAAATGTTTCAACTTAAAATATCACGGCCGTAATATCCAAGCTTGAAAGTGACTAACCGTACTTTTGAAAATTTCAAGATGGCGGATCCAAAATGGCGTCCAACAAAATTTTTTTTTTCAATGTATGGGCACATAGTGTACGATTCATTAAAAAAAATTTATTTTTATGACACTAAGTGTCTAAATGTTTTTTGACTCTCCAATCATGAATCTGAACTCAGATTTCAAAAATTCAAAATGGCGGATCCAATATGGCGGACGATATTTTGAAATTCAATCGGATTTGTTTGAAAATTGTTACTCGGGGGTTTTTGGTGTCGCTGATTACGCATCTGATGTCAAAATTTAAATTTTCAAAATGGCGGATCCAATATGGCGGAGGATATTTTGAAAATTGATAGGATTTGTTTGAAAGCATCTGATTAAATATTTCACGTCCTTTAGCTAATAAAAGTATTTTAACGTTTCCCGTCTTAAACACTGAATGAAAAAAAAACAAACTGCATTGTCGACAAGTGTTCAATAAGAACACATAACTTTTGTGAAAGTTGTAATGCTTATTTCTGTAAATATTGTTTTAAAAAATTCCACAAATATTAGATGACTGTCTTTGTTCCGTTTATATAAAATTTTTTAAACATACAAAAATAAAATAAATAAAATTACAAAAAAAATTCACTTTACGTTTATCTCCTCGTGGTTTGAATCGGGCAACATTAAAATACTTTTAATGGCTAAATGACGTGCAATATTCAAGATGGTTCATCATCTTGATGGTTAGGATCTTCATTCAGATGGTTTTAAAAAAATCTCATCAATTTTCAAAACACCATCAGCCACCTTGGATCTGTCATTAAAATATTGTTAAAATTTAACATCAGATTCGTGATCAGCGACCCAAAATATCATCCGCCAAATTGGATCCGCCATTTTGAATTTTTAAATTTTGACATCAGATTCGTGAACAGCAACCCCAAAAACCCCCGAATAACAATTTTTAAACAAATCCGATCGATTTTCAAAATATCGTCTGCCATATTGGATCCGCCATTTTGGAATTTTAAATTTTGACATTAGATTCGTAATCAGCGACACCAAAAACCCCCGAGTAACAATTTTCAAACAAATCCGATTGAATTTCAAAATATCATCCTCCATATTGGATCCGCCATTTTGAATTTTTGAAATCTGAGTTCAGATTCATGATTGGAGAGTCAAAAAACATTTAGACACTTTGTGTCATGAAAATAAAATTTTTTTTAATGAAGCGTACACTATGTGCTCATTCATTGAAAAAAAAATTTCGTTGGATGCCATTTTGGATCCGTTATCTTGAAATTTTCAAAAGTACGCTTCGTCACTTTCAAGCTTGGATATTACGGCCGCGATATTTTAAGTTGAAACATTTTTCCGATTATTGAAAATATGAAAAAAAACATTTTTTAAACAAAATTGGCAAAATTTCACATTTTTTTCCAAAAAAGAGTCCATAACTTTTTGAAAATTTTTTTTTGCAATTTTTATAACAGATTTTGAAAGATCGATAAAAAATACATCGGAAATGGTGATTCCTATAATTTTGTATACCTCCAAAAATAGAGAAAATTAACGTTGAAAATGAGTACAAAAAAGTGTCCATCCCTCCCTTAAAGGGTTAAGGTACCACCTGCATCGGTTATTTTATTTTTTTACTCAATTTATTTGAATGAGTTAAAAAAAATTATATATATATATATAAGGGACGTTTTATGCCAACCGGACCACCCTTCGGACTAAAACTAAAAGCTTTAGTAGAATATTCATTATACCCTCAAAATATTGGTATATATATGTAGTTTTAAAATTAATGTGACCTGTTAAAAAATCCAATTTGATGGCTCCAATTTGGTTGCGGCCCATTTTCCCGATTTTATCCGCCCGACTCATAACGCCTGATCAAACATTTCACCGACTGGGCATTACCCCGATTTTTTCCCCCGATTTCTGTAGCCCGACTCCATTCGCCCGACTGAACCTTTTGCCCGATTTTATTTGCCCGATTGCAAATAATAAAAAATAAAATATAAAGAAAATATATTAATGAATAAAATAAAATATATTAAGTTAAAGTTTGATTGCTCTCCATTGTCAATAAGTAAAAAGAAATTTTGATCTGTTGGAGCCAAGACGTTTAGGTTTGTAATTTGTTTTTCATTAGGTGGAAAATAAAAAAACAAAAAACACTAAACACATGAATTAAAGGACAATCTTCCTTTATTCTAACGAGCAACGTTTCGTCAACATTTCGTTGACCTCCTCATGCTGTAAATACAATATATTACACTTCAGTAAATTTTTAACACAAACAATCCACACTGTATAAATACACTTAAATAGTTTTTACCTCTAAAACAGAATATGCCAAAGAATTTTTAAAAATAAATTAGCACCAAATAGTGAAACGTCAAACACAACAATTATGTCAGGAAGTGACAAAATTATAGAAGTCAAGGTCTGCATCGAACAAATAATATCAGCAAAGGGTGGCACAATCGATTTAGGTTGGTCGTCGGAAAAAACCACCTTGTTTTGTATTCCTGCCTTAAAGAATTCCAAAAAGAACAGAGTGATGCATCGTCGACATGAATCTCGGAAAATCTGTGAAAGCAGCCCCGAAAAAAACCTGGATTGCAGTTCAGTAGCGGATAAGACGGGTCGCTATGGAGTACAATAATTAGAAAAACGAAGAGGGAGTTTTAGCTTATTTAGAAAATATGTCTTATAATATCCAGATTTCGTAAACATTTCAAAATTTTTAACTTTTCATTTACAAATCGGGTAAACTGTGCTGTCAGGCTGAAGAAATCGGGTAAAAGGTGTGATCGGGCTAATAGAATCGGGGAAAAGTGTCAGGCGAATGAAATCGGGACTTTTTTTCCGGGCAAATGTCAATCAGGTAAAGGTTCAGTCGGGTAGCTGGAATCGGGCGATTGACCTACAATTCTCCAATATAATCTATAAAAGCATCTAAACCCTTGAAAAGCATAATAAACATATTAATAAACATGAGTCAGTGAGGGATGAATAGAATGGGTTGATAGTAGTAGGTCATCAGATGCTATCAATCTCAGATGTTCTAAAGACATGTTCCAGATCAGACTTATTGGTTAAAAAAATCTTGAGGCTAAAGAATCTAAGCGAAAGTAATATAACAAAAAATCTCAATAAAGAATAGATAGAATCGATTGAACGTAGTAGGTCATTAGTGGTTATCAGTCTCAGATGTTTTACACATATGTTCTAGATCAGAATTATTTGTTTAAAAAATCTTGAGGCTAAATAATCTAACTGAAAGTGATACAACATGTGAATCTCAATAAAGAATGGATAGAATCGGTTGAATGTGATAGGTCATTAGTGGTTATCACTCTTATACGTTCTACAGACATGTTTCAGATCAGACTTATTTGTTAAAAAATCTTAAAGTGAAAGAATCTGAACGAAATATTTCGAATTTCGCTAGACCGAAATCCGATCGACTTTGGTCAGGTTTTGGTCAAGTTTGGTTTGAGGGAAAAAATTGTAAATAGTTAGTGAAATCTGACGAAAAAAAAATCATGCTAAATTAGTTTATATTTAGTTGATTTGAGAAAGAATTATATTAAAAAAAGTGTAATTAACAAGTAATATTATTTATTATAATCAGTTCTATTTATTATAATTTTTGCTCAAATTAACTATATATAAACTAATTTGTCATGATTATTTATTTTTTTCATCAGATTTCACTAACTAACAATTTTTTGCCTCAAACCAAACTTGACCAAAATCTGACCAAAGTCGGTCAGATTTCGGTCTAGAGTTTTTGACAGGGATACCATGAAAATCTTAATAAGGGATGGAGAGAAACAGTTACATGTAGTAGGTTATCAGGGGTTATCACTTTCAGACTTTCTACAGATATGTTCTAGATAAGACTTATTTGTAAAAAAATCTTGAGGCTAAATAATCCAACTGAAAGTGATATACCATGAAAATCTCAATGAGGGATGGATAGAATCAGTTAAATGTTAGAAGTCATCAATGGTTGTTACTCTTAGATGTTCTACACTTATGTTCTAGATCAGAATTATTTGTTAAAAATATCTTGATATTTCTATGGGTCCCACGGCTGCGCAGTAGTTTTTTGTTGTAAATTAACTAGAGAGGAATACATTGAGCGCAAAATCACAGTTCCAATGAAATTTAAAAAACAATTTGTTATTGTGCTTAAAAAATTATATTGCGCGAAAAAGTACTGGTTTTCCAGTACTTAACCCAGTACTGACCCCAGTTCTGAACCCAGTACTGAACCCAGTACTTCTTCCCAGTACTGAATCCCGTACTACTTTTTTGTAAGGGAATCTAAACGAAAATGACATACCATGAAAATCACAATGAAAGATGGATAGAATCCGTTGAATGTAGTAGGCTATCTGTAGTTGTCATTCTTAGAAGTTCTATAGACATGTTACAAATCCGACTTATTTGTTGAAAAAATCTTTAGGCTAAAGAATCTAAGCGAAAGTGATACACAATGAAAATCTGAATTTCGCTTAGACTCTTTAGCCTCAAGATCACTCTATCCATCTCTGATTGAGATTTTCATGACCATGGTGGATCCGCCATTTTGGATTTTGAAAAACTAAAATCATATTCGTAATCAGCGACCCAAAAAACCCCTGACTCACAAGTTTTATGGGAATCTAAATAATAATTTAAATTTTCGACCGCCATATTGAATCCGCCATCTTTAATTTTGAGAAACTAACATCAGATTCGTAATCAGCGACACCACAAATTTTCGACTAAAAAGTTTTAAGCAAATCTAAATAATTTTTCGTTCGCAATATTGGATCCGCCAATTTGAATTTTGCAAAATTAACATCAGATTCGTAATCAGTGATCAAAAAAACACCCGACTAACAAGTTTTAAGAGTATCTAAATAATGTTTCAAATTTTCGTCCGCCATATAGGAGCCGTCATATTGAATTTTTTAAAAGGGCCACATTGATTTTAAAACTACATATATATATATATACCAATATTTTGAGGCTATAATGAATATTCTGCAATGCTTTCAGTTTTAGTCCGAAGGGTGGCCCGGTTAGCATGAGACGACGCATATGGGGCATTCTATCTCTAAACGACCCCCTTCAGAAACAATTGCCAACTTCGGCCGATTTAAGACAATTTTTAAATAAACGTTTCTTCTACCTACTAAGGCCAAATTACTTTTTTAATTAGCAGTTTAAAAAAAAAATCCAAATTTTACAATAAAAAAAAAATTATTTTATATACAAAATGTAGTATGAAAGTTAACCTTTCGAATATCTCAAACCACGTTGTTTCAGATTTATTAAAAATATATATTAGAAGGAAGCTTAAATATTCTAGTTTTTATTTCCGTAAAGTAAATAATGCACATTTCAGGGGATTTTAAGGAATTTAATAAAATTTACAGTCATGTCAGAGGTTAAAATATGTATGAATTGAGAAACATTCTTTAAAAGAGTGGCATTTGTTTTATTTTAAATTTTGTATTTTTTTAACTTTCAATTTATATATAATTTTATTTATATATAAATATATAGGGCATTCTCTTGAAAAAAGGCACCCAAAAAAAAATTTTTTCGTTTATGATTTTATGTCATAACTAGGGGGGCTTTGCCCCCCTGCGCGCTTCGCGCGCCAACCCCCCTATTCTTTCTTCAAAATTAAATTAAAAACTTTATTTTAACTCAAATTTAATTTGAATTATTTTTATTAATTGACTTACAAATACATTTGAACTTTAATTTATCTTAAGTTTACAATTTTAACTTTTACAACTCAATTTTTGAATTACAAAAGTTTTAAAATTCTAAAATATATCATGTAATTTTTAAATATTTTAAAATGTTATTAAATTTTTGAAATATCTTATTATAAATGTAAAAAAATAAAATAAAATATAAAAATGAAAATGTCAAATTAATTTGTTAAACGATGAATTTACCTGTAAAATTTTTACAATAAAAATTGTTATTTGTCCTGAAAGTGACAAATATTTTGAATATAATAAAAGGCATTAATAAAAATGACTTCATAACAGTAGATAAATTATTATAAGAAAACGAATTATTTTTTGGAAATCTACAATCATCAAATAATATACAATTTTAAATCTTCTAATTCTTAAATAAAAAAAATACACTGAGAGAAATCTGAGTGTACATATTTACTAAAAGTAATTGAAAACCAAACAGAGGATCTTGGAAACAATTTATTGAAATATAAATGATTATGTAGATCAAAACTGCCCTTAAAATTGCCCTAAATTTTAAGGGCAGAATTAGGATATTCAAGTTGGGTGGGGAGAAATTCAAAATGGCGGCTACCTGGATGACAGGTTTGCATTGAAGTCAATGGGAAGAAATAAGTTTTTTTAACAATAACTTTTAAAGAACATATTTTCGAACCTATGTTTATTAACAAATTATTTTTCCTTTATCGAAAGCTATTTTTCAAAATAATAAAAACTCATAAAAAAATTCTATACAACTTTATTGTTTTAAAAAATAGCTTTCGATAAACGAAAAAATAATTTGTTAATAAAAATAGGTTGGAAACTTTGTTTTTTTAAAAGTTATTGTAAAAAAACTGGTTTCGTCCCATTGACTACCATGCAAACCTGTCATCCAGGTAGCCGCCATTTTGAATTTCTCCCCACCCAACTTGAATACCCTTATAGGTCAGATGGAGTTTTCCCGTTAAGTCTTTACCTTTAGGTTAAAACTGCCCTTGAACTTGACCTACATTTTTAGGTTAGAATAAGTCGGAGAGGTTTAACCTGTAGGTTAAAATAGCCCTTAAATTTGACCTAAATTTTTAAGGCAGAAAAGGGGATTCGATTCATGATTGCGACTTCGATAAAATGGGCATGTCCATTTTACCAAATTTATTCGGAAAAATGTTCATTTGGGATAGGCCATTCAGGAGTTTCGATTCGGGATTTCAAATTTGGTAAAATGGGCATGTCCATTTTACCGAATTCTTTCGAGAAAATATCCGTTTGGGATAGGCCATTCTTAAGTTTCGATTCGGGATTTTGAATTCGGTAAAATGTCCATTTGGGATAGGCCATTCGAGAGTTTCGATTCGGGATTTCGAATTCGGTAAAATAGGCATATCCATTTTACCGAATTTTTTCGGAAAAATGTCTATTTGGGATAGGCTATTCGGGATTTTGAATTCGGTAAAATGTCCATTTGTGATAGGCAATTCGGGAGTTTCGATTCGGGATTTCAAATTCGGTAAAATGGGCATGTTCATTTTCCCGAATTCTTGATACAGCGGCGACGATATATATATATATATTAGGGTGGTTCAAAAAAATATGAGTTATATATGCTACCTCAAAAAATTGCTCTTTGTAACAAAAAAAAGACACGTATTTTAAAAGGGCCTACCTGCAAAGTGATTAAAGTTTATTTGAATTTTTTTTTATATTTATTATTGATCCTATACTGCGAAATAAAAAGAAATGGCCATAAATCCGCTGCCAAGTTGTACCTTACAAGTTTACATTTGCAGTGCGTAACTATTTGTGTTCCTGTTCATCTCATAATCTCTTTGCTTTTTCATAGAGGTCATTTCGTTTAATATAGGGAAGAGCGGGGCTGGGTGGGTCATTCTGAACTCTTCGTTGTTTAACTTGGTTAATATCCAATTTATGAAAACCTTATCGTACAGGAAACTTCATCTTATATTACAGCTTTTATTTAAAAAAGAAAAAGTCCCGTTATCACTTTCAGTTTTTTTTTGGGAAACATTGTTTTTGGAGTAATCCAAAGTGACCCAATCCGCCCCGGCCCTGGGCAAGTTGGGTCAGGATTAAAATATTATTGTTTGAATGTTAAAACATTACTTTATATAATAAACCTAGTTTTTAGGGTTATCTTATAATAAAAGAAATTAAAAAATAAATATATTTAACTTAAAACAGTGAAAGTGTAAGACCATTAAGTAGAAGAATTGATTATATTGATAAAACGTATTTTTTAATTCCTAATTGTTAAAAAGTATTATCATTAGTGTTACTTGGCTGAGATAAATTACTGATAGTGAAATTTAAATAAATTAATGAAGTTTATTTAATGTAGTATAAGTATATAGTAGATTCCACATTCATATGAGCGACCCAACTAACCCCGATCAAAAAGAACCAACTGACCTCATCTGTGTTTTTCAAATATTTGATTTTTTTCTATCGATACTGCAAATATAAATTAAAAGCTCTTCACTGCTCTTTAAGATGGATTTTTCAAAGATTAAAATTTAATAATTAAACTTTTCCTAAAACTATTACTCAGAAAGATATAACAAAAAAACCAAGTGGGTAAAAATTTAGTTTGGAGTATCAAACTTAGTTTTTCTTACATTTACTCCACATTAATGATGATATATTAATGAAACTTGGCACAAACTTGCATCTCACTACGTAAAATAATTTTTGTGTAGAGAGGAATTAATTCGACGAAAAACATTTGAGTAAACTGCAATGACCCAACCTACCCCTGACCCAACTAGCCCCAGTCTCCCATCGATCTGGTACAAACCTGTATCACATTTTTCCCCCTACAAAATCTATAATTTGGTAAAAAATCACGCAAATTTAAAGTCTTCTAAATATAAGAGTCCTTTATAGCTATATTTATTTCTAGATTGGAATTCGCGCGTGTGTGTGTGTGTATGTGTGTATGTGTGTGTGCTAACATGGAGTTTTGATAAAAAGCTCTGAAACTATTGCAGTTATAAGCGTGATTTTTTAACAAATTACACAGAAAAAAATATACTTGATTAAAAAGGAATTCTCTCATTTTTATCTTTATTGGTTAACAAAATATAAAACTTTTTGCAAATACAAAAATTCTTAGGGGTGGGCAAAATCTGCTGGGCTGCACTGTACCTTATAAACTTATACACTTTTACATTATACTTTTAAGAATATATATGTGACGCGTTCTGAAGAAAGGGACCTAAGAAGCCAAAAATCGTTTTTCGGTTTATGGTTGTTTTAATTTTATTAAAGGTTTCTTTTTCATTATCTGAAGTCAGAAAAGGCTTTTATTTTATTTTATTTATTTTATTTTCGCTCTCCTGTAAAATAACCAATTTCCTTCTTAGGTCCCTTTCTTCAGAACGCGTCACATATGATAACAAGAAAGCTCCTTTTCAGAAGATTGCCAGCGTATTTGACAGCTGTCAACTGTCAAGATTACATATTGTTATTAGAATTAATCTTAGTGTACTTAAAAACACTTGTATATGAGTAGTTTAATGTAAAAAGTCTTCTTTTCATAAGTTTAACAGCTTAATTGACAGTCTTCAACTGTCAATATTACATATTTCTATTTAGGTTTATCTCACCAATGTCCTGAAATTACTTTTATATGCATATGTGATTAATTTAATGTAAAAACTGTCAAAAACTCTCGTTTTTAAAAGCTTGACATCTTAATTGACAGGTGACAACTGTCAATATTACATATTGCTATTTCGTTTGTCCTTAGTGTTCTTAAAATACTTTTATATAAGTAAATTAATGTAAAATCCCACAAAAACTGACGTCTTTAAAAAATTTACAGTTTTATTGACAGCTTTTTTGACACCTGGCAGCTGTCAAAACTTATTTTTTCATCGGATTCATGTTCAGCACTTTAAAAACCATAAAAATACATATCGTCAAAGGAAAAGATTAATAAAAAAAAGAGTTACCATACAAAATGTAAAAAAGTGTACTATTCCCATGTAAAACCCCATGTAAATTTTAACCCTTCGGTGGCACGGGTTAATATTAATCGATTGGGCTCTCCTTGTGCACAGCTCATTTTTTTCACATTCTAAAGCAAATTCAGCCAGGCGACCTAAGAAATTCCAACTTTCGCAAAATAACGGACACCCTACTATATATATATATATATATATCATTGGGCTTAAATCTTGAAATAGCGGCGGCGTTGGCGGCGATATCTTTTCGTAATATAGGGAGACATACATAAAAAGAAATATAAAAAGTAGGGCGTTAGGTCAGTGGTTGCCATATTATCAGGGGTTAAATTTTAAGGTTGCATAATTTTCATCTGCTAATAACTTTTTTCCTAATCATTAAATTTGACCCCCTCTTGGTGTCACCTTGTTGTGGTGAGAAGGCTTAGGACCGGCCAGGCGCTTGTCCTTCGGTTGCCATCACCAGACGAGCTGTTCGGCTCTTCCCGGAACTCATCGAATCCCGTTGTCTGGCGAGATTGGGCATCGGGGAACGAACACGACCCCGTTAATTCGGGTAATCGCCGTTTTTGTACCCTGTGCACTAGCTATCAGTGAGGATGACGTTAATTCGGATTCTAGAGTGGGGGCTAACCATCCTCGCTAGCTGTGGATGACTTGGGTTCTGGAATGAATAGGACACTCCTGCCTGCTTGGTTTTCCAAGCTGGTGTGGAGTTGTCTCGACCTAGGGTTGGCGCCCGATGGACCGGCCGTCTGTTCAGTCTGACTAACGACACCCCCAATCTAAGGTTCTTGCACCGTGCCGATAGATAGATAGCACCAGGGTCAAAAATCTGCCGTGAAGCTACCGGGGATGGTGCGGACGTCGCCCAACCTACGTGCTCTTCAGTTTGGCGTCTGTAAAGTGCAGGCGTCGGCTGCTGATGCCGGGAGCATGGGCGGCGGGCGCACTGTCGTCGTCAGTGATACGCTCGGAGGTGTCGCAAGCTGTGGTCCTACGATACCGGGAGCCAACCTAGTGATTTAATGCCTTGTCCACATATCGGAGCTCTGTGTGGATCGACCGTTTTTCTCCAAGGCTCGTGGGATTCTTATGGATGAGAATAACTCAAATTTAGATGATGATGTGCGCCTAGGGGTTAGCGGGATGGCACCGCCGGCGACGAGTGCCACAGGACCCTGCTCAGTAGGAACCATCCCATCGTTTTTAACGGTGGAAGGTCACAGTAGGTCGCGTCGCGGTAGTGCGGCAAGTGTCAGCTAACATGGCTTCGTGCGAGAAAGACAGAGAAAAATGCCTAAAACTTCGCATGGAAGAAAGGGATATTTTTCTCGAGATGGAGATAGAGTTGAACCTGATGCTCGAAAGGCTAAAGGTTCAAAGGAGCGTTTCCGCCGACATCCAGTCTGGCTTGAAGAAATTCAGGGACTGGTTGCGGCACTAAAAGTGAAGCACGTGGAGGCCGATAAGGCAGACCAAGATTTTTATAATGACCTGCAAAATACGGAGAAAGGCCGACAGTATCGGAGGAAAGTAACGGAACGCTTCCAGGCCAAGGCGATGAGAAGCCTGGTCCTGGAATGTGAGAGACGGAAGCGTTCTCCTCCGCAACAGGAATCAAAGAAAAGCAAGCCAGGGGGGACCTTGGCTGAGAAAGCGAAGGCCCCAAAGATTAAGAAGCCGAAGCAGGCTAGGAAGGGGTACCGAGAATCATCGTCGAATCTGGAAAGGCCAGAAATCCGACGGTCTTGGTCCGAGTTTGTCAGGGACAGACATATGCTTCTGTCCTGTGTAAACTCAGGAAAGAAGTAGATCCTGGCGCTTGCCAGACGACGGTGATCGGTGCAAGACCGACAAAAGAAGGGAACATCCTCCTTGAATTAGGAGGAGGTTCAGACGGGAGAGCTTTCTCGGCCAAGGTCTGAGAGGCCGTAGGAGAGTTAGAAACCGTCAGTGCATCGGAGGACCAGAGAGTGACTCTGGAAATTCGTAACCTTGATGGTTTAACGTCGAAGGAAGAGGTGGAAGCAGCCTTGGGGGATGTCTTGGGTACCCCCGCGGAGAAAAGACATGTAAAAGTCTTGGGACCCAACAGGAGAGGCGTGAAGCTGGCCATCGTGGTCGCAAACCGCGATGAGGCAGCAAGGTTAGAGCAGGTAGGAAGGGTGAAGGTAGGGTTCCTTAGCTGCCCTTTAAGGAAGCGTATCATGGTCACCAGGTGCCATAGGTGCCTGGATTATGGCCATAAAAAAAACGAGTGCAGGGGAGTGGACAGATCCACCGCATGTTTGAAGTGCGGTGAGTCTGACCACACTCTGGCGCAGTGTAAAAACGAGGCGTTTTGCTTCCTGTGCGGGCTTAACAGTAGCACGTCAGCAATAACGTCTCACGTAGCTGGCTCCGGAGAATGCGCCTGTTTCAGGAAAATCCTAGAACAGAACAAAATGGAAGAAGCGCGAAGGCGCAATCGACCGGGAGCGACGTAAGTCGCGGATCAATAGAACGTAGGTAAGGAAGAAATCCGTATAGAATCCTCCACCTGGCGTCACTTTGAAGTACGCCGTTGGTCGGTGAGGGTTCTTACCCCTACTGATTTATCGGCTGATCGAGATCTGACGCTGGGCTGAGGGATCTATGGGTATGGGTGGAGTTAACACTCGGCTATGTGGGTCGCATAGTTGAACATTCGTCTGAGTGTTAAATACTCCTATAAAGCGAGGAAGGTTTAGTGGGTATTACCCAGAGTCAATCTACTGGGGAATATTTATATTCCCAATATAAATTTATATTTATATTCTCTTCTCTGGTCCCAAGTCCCACACACGGGGAGCACCCTCTTTAAATGATGCTTGCATCATTCATTGTAAGGTGTTCCTTATGGTGCGTAAATGCACTTGCCTCAAATCATTGAATTTGAAAATCTTATAGATGTTTTTTATGTTTAGTTTTCCAAACTTTCAAATTACATAACTTACAATTTTAAAAAATTTAGTTTTTACCAGAAAAACCCCTTAAATGGCATTTTGGGACAGCAAGGTGTATACGAGCTACAATTAAATTTTCACTTGAAACAACCAACTAATTCGCATCTAATGTTCTTTAGCAGTCCCAAAAATGGTTAGAAATTATTTTTAAATAATTCTGGAACAGTTTCAAACAATGCAGGAATTTTTATAAGTCACCCGAGATCATAAGTTACAAATTTGTTAGTTGTTTTAAGTAAAAATTCAATTGTAGCTCGTATATATCTTGCTGTCCTAAAATACCATTTAAGAGGTAAAAAGCTTATTAAATAAGGAACATTTCTGGACAATGCTAGAAAAAATCTTAGGGGGCACGAGTGTTAAAAATTGCATTAAACAATAATTTTTGCATTTTTCTTGTCAAAAATAAATTTTTCAAAATTGTTAGTTATACAATTTAAAAGGGGTAGTTGAAATCCTGCGATTATTCCGCGCAAATTCTGCGATTGCCAACTTCCCGATCTACAATCTTCTTTATTTTTAAATATGGTAATTCTGGCAACAAAAAACGTCTTTTAAAGCTATCTCTGGTACCCACACTTATATAGGGCACGAGCGGGGACACATCGTAACCTTAAACCCCATTTATTTTTATGTTCCCGATCTATAGTTTTTTTCTTTTTCAAAAATGTATTTCTAAGAGTCATTTAAAAGATTTTTAAACCATCAAAAATACCCACAATTAAATAGGGCACCAAAGGGGGCGCATAGCAAAATTAATATCCAATAATTTTTATGTTCCCGATCAACAGTTTTTTTCTTTTTCGAATATGTTTTTCTGAGAGGCATTGAAAAGGTTTTTATTCCCTCAAAAATACCCACACTTAAATAGGGCACCAAGAAGGGCGCATCGCAACCTTAAAACCCATTTATTTTTATGTTCCCGATCTACAGTTTTTTTCTTTATCAAAAATGTTTTTCTGAGAATCATTTAAAAGGTTTTTAATCCATCAACAATACCCACACTTAAATAGGGCAACAAGGGGAGCGCATTGCAACCTTAAAATTCATTTATTTTTATGTTACCGATCTACAGTTTGTTTCTTTTTCAAATATGTTTTTCTGAGAGGCTTTTAAAAGGTTTTTAATCCATCAAAAACACCCACACTTCAATAGGGCACCATGGGGGGCGCATCGCAACCTTAATATCCATTTCTACGTATGTTTCCGATCTACAGTTTTTTTCTTTTTCAAATATGTGTTTCTGAGAGGCATTTAAAAGGTTTTTAATCTATCAAAAATACCCACACTTAAATAGGGCACCAAGAAGGGCGCATCGCAACCCTAAAAGCCATTTACTTTTATGTTCCCGAATTACAGTTTTTTTCTTTTTTAAACATGTTTTTCTGAGAGGCATTTAAAAGGTTTTTAATCCATCAAAAAACCCACACTTAAATAGGGCACCAAGAAGGGTGCATCGCAACCTTAAAACCCATTTATTTTTATGTTCCCAATCTACAGTTTTTTTCTTTTTCAAATATGTTTTTCTGAGAGGCATTTAAAAGGTTTTTAATCCATCAAAAATACCCACACTTTAATAGGGCACCATGGGGGGCGCATCGCAACCTTAATATCCATTTCTACGTATGTTTCCGATCTACAGTTTTTTTCTTTTTCAAATATGTGTTTCTGAGAGGCATTTAAAAGGTTTTTAATCTATCAAAAATACCCACACTTAAATAGGGCACCAAGAAGGGCGCATCGCAACCCTAAAAGCCATTTACTTTTATGTTCCCGGTCTACAGTTTTTGTCCTTTTGGAATATGTTTTTCTGAGAGTCATTTAAAAGGTTTTGAATTCATCAAAAATACCCACACTTAAATAGGGCATCAAGGGGGGCGCATCGCAACCTTAATATCCATTAATTTTTATGTTCCCGATCTACAGTTTTTTTCTTTATCAAAAATGTTTTTTTGAGAATCATTTAAAAGGTTTTTAATCCATCAAAAATACCCACACTTAAATAGGGCACCAAGGGGGACGCATCGCAACCTGAATATCCATTTAGTTTTAGGTTCACGATCTAGAGTTTTTTTTTAAACATGTTTTTCTGAAAGGCATTTAAAAGGTTTTTAATCCATCAAAAACACCCACACTCAAAAAGGGCACGAAGGGGGGGGCGCATTGCAACCTTATTCATTCATAATTTTTATGTTTCCGATCTATAGTTTTTTCTTCTTTAAATATGTTTTTTTGAGAGGCATTCAAAAGGTTTTTAATCCATTAAAAATACCCACACTTAAATAGGGCAACAAGGGGAGCACATTGCAACCTTAAAATTCATTTTTTTTTATGTTTCCGATCTACAGTTTTTTTCTTCTTTAAATATGTTTTTCTAAGAGGCATTTCAAAGGTTTTTAATCCATCAAAAATACCCACACTTCAATAGGGCACAATGGGGGGCGCATCGCAACCTTAATATCCATTTTTATTTATGTTCCCGATCTACAGTTTTTTTCTTTTTTAAACATGTGTTTCTGAGTGGCATTTAAAAGGTTTTTAATCCATCAAAAATACCCACACTTAAATAGGGCAACAAGGGGAGCGCATTGCAACCTTAAAATTCATTTATTTTTATGTTCCCGATCTACAGTTTGATTCTTTTTCAAATATGTTTTTCTGAGAGGCTTTTAAAAGGTTTTTAATCTATCAAAAACACTTACACTTAAATAGGGCACCAAGGGGGGCGCATCGCAACCTTAATATCCATTAATTTTTATTTTCACGATGTACAGTTTTTTTCTTTTTGAAATATGTTTTTCTGAGAGGCATTTAAAAGGTTTTTAATCCATCAAAAATACCCACACTTAAATATGGTACCAAGAGGAGCGCAATGGAACTTTAAAATCCATTTATTTTTATGTTCCCAATCTACAGTTCTTTTCTTTTAAATAAAAGTTTTTTTGAGGGGCATTTTAAAGGTTTTTAACACATCAAAAATACCCACACTTCAATAGGGCACCATGGATGGCGCATCGCAACCCTAATATCCATTTATTTTTAGGTTCCCGATCTACAATTTTTTTTCTTCTTCAAATATGTTTTTCTAAGAGGCATTTAAAAGGTTTTTAATCCATCAAAAATACCCACACTTAAATAGGGCACCAAGGGGGACGCATCGCAACCTAAATATCCATTAATTTTTATGTTCCCGATCTACAGTTTCTTTCTTTTTCAAACATGTTTTTCTAAGAGGCATTTAAAAGGTTATTAATCCATCAAAAACACCCACACTTAAATAGGGCACCAAGGGGGGCGCATTGCAACCTGAAAACCCATTTATTTTTATGTTCCCGGTCTACATTTTTTTTCTTTTTAAATATGTTTTTTTAAAAGGCATTTAAAAGGTTTTTAATCCATCAAAAATACCTACAATTAAATAGGGCACCAAGGGGGGCGCATCTCAACCTTAATATCCACTAATTTTTATGTTCACGATCTGCAGTTTTTTGCTTTTTAAAATATGTTTTTTCGAGAGGCATTTAAAAGGTTTTTAATCTATCAAAAATACCCACTTTCAAATAGGGCACCAAAAAGGGCGCATCGCAACCCTAAAAGCCATTTACTTTTATGTTCCCGGTCTACAGTTTTTTTCCTTTTTAAATATGTTTTTCTAAAAGTCATTTAAAAGGTTTTTAATCCATATAAAATATACACACTTAAATAGGGCACCAAGGGGGGCGCATCGCAACATTAATATCCATTAATTTTTATGTTCCCGATCTACAGTTTTTTCTTTATCAAAAATGTTTTTCTGAGAATCATTTAAAAGGTTTTTAATCCATCAAAAATACCCACACTTCAATAGGGCACCATGGGGGACGCATCGCAACCTTAATATTTATTTATTTTTAGGTTCCCGATCTACAGTTTTTTTCTTTTTAAAATATGTTTTTCTGAGAGGCATTTAAAATGTTTTTAATCCATCAAAAATACCCACATTCAAATAGGGCACCAAGAAGGGCGCATCCCAACCCTAAAAGCCATTTACTTTTATGTTCCCGGTTTACAGTTTTTGTCCTTAAATATGTATTTCTGAGAGTCATTTAAAAGGTTTTTCATCCATCAAAAATACTCACACTTAAATAGGGCACCAAGGGGGGCGCATCGCAACCTTAATATCCATTAATTTTTATGTTCCCGATCTACAGTTTTTTTCTTTATCAAAAATGTTTTTCTGAGAGGCATTTAAAAGGTTTTTAATCCTTCAAAAATACCCACACTTCAATAGGGCACCATGGGGGGCGCATTGCAATCTTAATATCCATTAATTTTTATGTTTCTGATCTACACTTTTTTTCTTTTTTAAATATATTTTTCTAAGAGGCATTTAAAAGGTTTTTAATCCATCAAAAATACCCACTCTTCAATAGGGCACCATGGGGAGCGCATCGCAACCTTAATGTCCATTTCTATTGATGTTGCCAATCTACAGTTTGTTTCTTTTTTAAATATGTTTCTCTGAGAGGCATTTAAAAGGTTTTTAATCCATCAAAAATACCTATAATTAAATAGGGCACCAAGGGGGGCGCATAGCAACCTTAATATCAATTAATTTTTATGTTCACGATCTGCAGTTTTTTTCTTTTTAAAATATGTTTTTCTGAGAAGCATTTTAAAGGTTTTTAATCCATCAAAAATACCCACATTCAAATAGGGCACCAAGAAGGGCTCATCCCAACCCTAAAAGCCATTTACTTTTATGTTCCCGGTTTACAGTTTTTGTCCTTAAATATGTATTTCTGAGAGTCATTTAAAAGGTTTTTATTCTATCAAAAATACCCACACTTAAATAGGGCACCAAGGGGGGCGCATCGCAACCTTAATCTCCATTAATTTTTATGTTCCCGATCTACAGTTTTTTTCTTTATTAAAAATGTTTTTCTGAGAATCATTTAAAAAGTTTTTAATCCATCAAAAATACCCACACTTCAATAGGGCACCATGGGGGACGCATCGCAACCTTAATATCCATTTATTTTTAGGTTCCCGATCTACATTTTTTTTCTTTTTAAAATATGTTTTTCTGAGAGGCATTTAAAAGGTTTTTAATCCATCAAAAATACCCACATTCAAAAAGGGCACCAAGAAGGGCGCATCGCAACCCTAAAAGCCATTTACTTTTATGTTCCCGGTCTACAGTTTTTGTCCTTAAATATGTTTTTCTGAGAGTCATTTAAAAGGTTTTTAATCCATCAAAAATACACACACTTAAATAGGGCACCAAGGGGGGCGCATCGCAACCTTAATATCCATTAATTTTTATGTTCCTGATCTACAGTTTTTTTCTTTATCAAAAATGTTTTTCTGAGAATCATTTAAAAGGTTTTTAATCCATCAAAAATACCCACACTTCAATAGGGCACCATGGGGGACGCATCGCAACCTTAATATCCATTTATTTTTAGGTTCCCGATCTACAGTTTTTTTCTTTTTAAAATATGTTTTTCTGAGAGGCATTTAAAAGGTTTTTAATCCTTCAAAAATACCCACACTTCAATAGGGCACCATGGGGGGCGCATTGCAATCTTAATATCCATTAATTTTTATGTTTCTGATCTACACTTTTTTTCTTTTTTAAATATATTTTTTTAAGAGGCATTTAAAAGGTTTTTAATCCATCAAAAATACCCACACTTCAATAGGGCACCATGGGGAGCGCATCGCAACCTTAATATCCATTTCTATTGATGTTGCCGATCTACAGTTTGTTTCTTTTTTAAATATGTTTCTCTGAGAGGCATTTAAAAGGTTTTTAATCCATCAAAAATACCTACAATTAAATAGGGCACCAAGGGGGGCGCATCGCAACCTTAATATCCATTAATTTTTATGTTCACGATCTGCAGTTTTTTTCTTTTTAAAATATGTTTTTCTGAGAATCATTAAAAAAGTTTTTAATCCATCAAGAATACCCACACTTCAATAGGGCACCATGGGGGACGCATCGCAACCTTAATATCCATTTATTTTTAGGTTCCCGATCTACATTTTTTTTCTTTTCAAAATATGTTTTTCTGAGAGGCATTTAAAATGTTTTTAATCCATCAAAAATACCCACATTCAAATAGGGCACCAAGAAGGGCGCATCGCAACCCTAAAAGCCATTTACTTTTATGTTCCCGGTCTACAGTTTTTGTCCTTTTAGAATATGTTTTTCTGAGAGTCATTGAAAAGGTTTTGAATTTATCAAAAATACCCACACTTAAATAGGGCACCAAGGGGGGCGCAGCGCAACCTTAATATCCATTAATTTTTATGTTCCCGATCTACAGTTTTTTTCTTTATTAAAAATGTTTTTCTGAGAATCATTTAAAAAGTTTTTAATCCATCAAAAATACCCACACTTCAATAGGGCACCATGGGGGACGCATCGCAACCTTAATATCCATTTATTTTTAGGTTCCCGATCTACATTTTTTTTCTTTTCAAAATATGTTTTTCTGAGAGGCATTTAAAATGTTTTTAATCCATCAAAAATACCCACATTCAAATAGGGCACCAAGAAGGGCGCATCGCAACCCTAAAAGCCATTTACTTTTATGTTCCCGGTCTACAGTTTTTGTCCTTTTAGAATATGTTTTTCTGAGAGTCATTGAAAAGGTTTTGAATTTATCAAAAATACCCACACTTAAATAGGGCACCAAGGGGGGCGCAGCGCAACCTTAATATCCATTAATTTTTATGTTCCCAATCTACAGTTTTTTTCTTTTAAATAAAAGTTTTTTTGAGGGGCATTTTAAAGGTTTTTAACACATCAAAAATACCCACACTTCAATAGGGCACCATGGATGGCGCATCGCAACCCTAATATCCATTTATTTTTAGGTTCCCGATCTACAATTTTTTTTCTTTTTCAAATATGTTTTTCTAAGAGGCATTTAAAAGGTTTTTAATCCATCAAAAACACCCACACTTAAATAGGGCACCAAGGGGGACGCATCGCAACCTAAATATCCATTAATTTTTATGTTCCCGATCTACAGTTTCTTTCTTTTTCAAACATGTTTTTCTAAGAGGCATTTAAAAGGTTATTAATCCATCAAAAACACCCACACTTAAATAGGGCACCCAGAGGGGCGCATTGCAACCTTAATATCCATTAATTTTTATGTTTCTGATCTACACTTTTTTTCTTTTTTAAATATATTTTTCTAAGAGGCATTTAAAAGGTTATTAATCCATTAAAAACACCCACAATCAAATAGGGCACCAAGGGGGGCGCATCTCAACCTTAATATCCATTAATTTTTATGTTCACGATCTGCAGTTTTTTTCTTTTTAAAATATGTTTTTTTGAGAGGCATTTAAAAGGTTTTTAATCCATCAAAAATACCCACATTCAAATAGGGCACCAAGAAGGGCGCATCGCAACCCTAAAAGCCATTTACTTTTATGTTCCCGGTCTACAGTTTTTTTCCTTTTTAAATATGTTTTTCTAAGAGTCATTTAAAAGGTTTTTAATCCATATAAAATACACACACTTAAATAGGGCACCAAGGGGGGCGCATCGCAACCTTAATATCCATTAATTTTTATGTTCCCGATCTACAGTTTTTTCTTTATCAAAAATGTTTTTCTGAGAATCATTTAAAAGGTTTTTAATCCATCAAAAGTACCCACACTTCAATAGGGCACCATGGGGGGCGCATTGCAATCTTAATATCCATTTATTTTCAGGTTCCCGATCTACAGTTTTTTTCTTTTTAAAATATGTTTTTCTGAGAGGCATTTAAAATGTTTTTAATCCATCAAATATACCCACATTCAAATAGGGCACCAAGAAGGGCGCATCCCAACCCTAAAAGCCACTTACTTTTATGTTCCCGGTCTACAGTTTTTGTCCTTAAATATGTTTTTCTGAGAGTCATTTAAAAGGTTTTTCATCCATCAAAAATACTCACACTTAAATAGGGCACCAAGGGGGGCGCATCGCAACCTTAATATCCATTAATTTTTATGTTCCTGATCTACAGTTTTTTTCTTTATCAAAAATGTTTTTCTGAGAGGCATTTAAAAGGTTTTTAATCCTTCAAAAATACCCACACTTCAATAGGGCACCATGGGGGGCGCATTGCAATCTTAATATCCATTTATTTTCAGGTTCCCGATCTACAGTTTTTTTCTTTTTAAAATATGTTTTTCTGAGAGGCATTTAAAAGGTTTTTAATCCTTCAAAAATACCCATACTTCAATAGGGCACCATGGGGGGCGCATTGCAATCTTAATATCCATTTATTTTCAGGTTCCCGATCTACAGTTTTTTTCTTTTTAAAATATGTTTTTCTGAGAGGCATTTAAAAGGTTTTTAACCCATCAAAAATACCCACACTTCAATAGGGCACCATGGGGAGCGCATCGCAACCTTAATATCCATTTCTATTGATGTTGCCGATCTACAGTTTGTTTCTTTTTTAAATATGTTTCTCTGAGAGGCATTTAAAAGGTTTTTAATCCATCAAAAATACCTACAATTAAATAGGGCACCAAGGGGGGCGCATCGCAACCTTTATGTCCATTAATTTTTATGTTCACGATCTGCAGTTTTTTTCTTTTTAAAATATGTTTTTCTGAGAAGCATTTTAAAGGTTTTTAATCCATCAAAAATACCCACATTCAAATAGGGCACCAAGAAGGGCTCATCGCAACCCTAAAAGCTATTTACTTTTATGTTCCCGGTCTACAGTTTTTGTCTTTTTTAAATATGTTTTTCTGAGAGTCATTTAAAAGGTTTTTATTCTATCAAAAATACCCACACTTAAATAGGGCACCAAGGGGGGCGCATCGCAACCTTAATATCCATTAATTTTTATGTTCCCGATCTACAGTTTTTTTCTTTATTAAAAATGTTTTTCTGAGAATCATTTAAAAGGTTTTTAATCCATCAAAAATACCCACACTTTAATAGGGCACCATGGGGGACGCATCGCAACCTTAATATCCATTTATTTTTAGGTTCCCGATCTACAGTTTCTTTCTTTTTCAAACATGTTTTTCTAAAAGGCATTTAAAAGGTTATTAATCCATCAAAAACACCCACACTTAAATAGGGCACCCAGGGGGGCGCATTGCAACCTTAATATCCATTAATTTTTATGTTCCCGATCTACAGTTTGTTCCTTTTTAAATGTTTCTCTGAGAGGCATTTATAATCCATCAAAAATTTTTTTATGGATTAAAAATCTTTTAAATGCCTCTTAGAAAAACATTTTTGAAAAAGAAAAAAACTGTTGATCGGGAACATAAAATTAAATGGATATTAAGGTTGCGATGCGCCCCTCATAGTGCCCTATTTAAGTGTTGGTATTTTTGATGGATTAAAAACCTTTTAAATGCCTTTTTGAAAAACGTATATGAGAATGAAAAAAACTGTAGATCGGGAACTTAAAAATAAATGGGTTTTAAGGTTACGATGTGTTCCCGCTCGTGCCCTATATAAGTGTGGGTACCGGAGATAGCTTTAAAAGATGTTTTTCGATTTCGGAATTACCATATTTAAAAATAAAGTACATTGTAGATTGGGAAATTGACAATCGCAGAATTTGCGCGGAATAAGCGCAGGAATTTAACTACCCTTTAAAAGTTTGGAAAATTCTACATAAAAAACGTCTACAAGATTTTCAAATTCAATAATTTGGAAAAAAGTTATTTGCAGATGGAAATTAGGCTACCTTAAAATTTAACCCCTGATAATATGGCAACCACCCATTACACTGACCTAACACCCTACTTTTTATATTTGTTTTTATGTATATTATGACGTATCATTCACAAAAAAAATTTTTTGGGTGTATTTTTTTCAGAGAATGACCCATATATATTATTTGTAACGTTGTGAATAGTTACTTAAATGAGTTTAAATTAAATTGAGAGTTTGTAAGATATTTAGTGTTAGAATATTTGTGATTTGGCAATGAGTTTTCTGATTCATTGAGTTGTCAGTATTTCGTTAATTCTCATATTTGTTTCTGCGTGTGATTTTTGGTCGTTGGTTTGAGTGTTCAATGAATAATGAGTTGCGTGAGGTCAGCTTCATTTTTCATAGCGTTTTTCGTAGGTCTTCGGGTTCCAGGGGAGTAACGGTGAGGAAAATAGGACCAAGGGCCGAGGATAACGAAGGACGGAACTAGGAAGAAGATCGAAGGAAAGGGATCGACCGGCTAATCCATATATTCGGATTTCACGGCCATTTTCGCAGTTATTCTATCGGAATCAACGAGTTGGGAACAAGAGCTTCGGGGTCTATGTGTTTCGGAGTCTATGTGTTTCGGGATCTATGAGAGATATTAAACATTATGATTTGAACGTTTGAGTTTTAAAAGAGTAAAGTTCGTTGATAAATTAATAAATAGACAATTTAGTGAAATTTGGTATGAATTTGAATCAAAGTTTCCTCAATTTTATTTTCTGCGTTGTCGAGGCCGGCAACACGTGATTTTCAGCGGAAAGCCGTTTGGTAAGTTTCTTATTCCAAATTTCGTTGTCTCAGTCGGATTCTACACTAATTCGTGGATTTAGAGGATCTCCCCTTTGTTTCAGCGTTGGTGTTGTATTTTTATTTCGGGGTGAAAGGTGATAAGATTATTTTAGCGTTTCGAGTTAAATATAAAATTTAAATTATTAGTAACTCGTTACATATTTACATATGTCATTTCATTTTTATTTATTATTATTATTTAAATATCATTTTTTGTTAATTTTTTATTCTATTAGTCTTCAAATTATATTTATACATAATTTAAAAGCTAATAAAATACAAAATTTAAAAAAAGACAAATGCCAGTCTTCAAAAAAGTGTTTCTCAATTCATACATATTTTAACCCCTGAAATAACTGTAAAATTTAATTAATTCCTTAAAATCCCCTGAAATGTTCATTATTCACTTTAAGGAAATAAAAACTACCATATTAAAGCTTTCTTCTAAGATATATCCTTATATCCTTATAAATAAAATCAGACTTTTGTCTGTACATTGCACAGAATTGAAAATTTCTGTTATATTTTTTCTTTTTATACTTTAAATTTTCCGAAAATAACATCGACAAAAACATGTCTGGTATGTGGGGCAAAATTCCTGAACTGTCCAAGTCAAAAAATAAAATGTATTCAAACTTTGCTAAAGTGTTTCCATTTTTGGTGGAAGTGTAAATACCAAATATTTTTAAATTTTATGAAATAGTTTTTGAGTTACACAGTTTTAAAATTTAAAATTTTTTTAAAATGTAGTTTTTTAAATTTATTATATTTCTAAGTAGATTGCATAAAAGTTAACATATATATAGTGATTTTTAAAGCTTTTTTACAGGCTATTCGATTATAATAAATGTTTTTTGTAAAAAGAAAATTTGACCTTTAATTTGAAGGTCAAAGTCTTAATTTGATTGTATCTCGAAATCGGATTTTTTAAAAAAAATTTAACCTGTCTCAATGGAAAGCTTGACCTTTTTCCTATAAAATATGTGAAAATCAGAATGAAACTCTAAATACTTGTGTCAAAAATACATCTCAAAAACCTGCGCGCGCTCGAGAAACCAGTAGTTACTAGCACGAGGTCGCGTTATTTGAGCGCGCGCGGGTATTTGAGATGAATTTTTGACACAAGTATTTAGAGTTCCATTCTGATTTTTACATATCTTATAGGAAAAAAGTCAAGATTTCCATTGAAATAGGTAAAAATTTTTTAAAAAATCCGATTTCGAGATACAATCAAATTAAGACTTTGACCTTCAAATTAAAGGTCAAATTTTCTTTTTACAAAAAACATTTATTATAATCGAATAGCCTGTAAAAAAGCTTTAAAAATCACTATATATATGTTAACTTTTATGCAATCTACTTAGAAATATAATAAATTTAAAAAACTACATTTTAAAAAAATTCAAAATTTGAAAATATTTGGTATTTACACTTCCACCAACAATGGAAACACTTTAGCAAAGTTTGAATAAAATTTATTTTTTGACTTGGAGAGTTCAGGAATTTTGCCCCATGCATGTACGTATGTATGTATGCATGTATATAATTATGTACGTATGTCTGTCGTCAAAATTTCGACCAGGTATCACGTAAAAACTTATTGACCGATTTAAGTAAAACTTGGCAGTCTTTTAGGTATTGGCCTAACTAAAAATTCTGTCCATATTAGATAAAAAAATATTAATAGGAACTAAAGTTAGATTACCGTACATTTTACCGCACGTCCTTTTTACCGAATGGTTTTTTTACCGAAAATTTTTTTACCTAACGCTGTTTTACCGAATGCCTTTCTACCGAATGTCTTTTTTTCGAAAGTTTATAACCCTAGTAACCTTCACAATTGTTTATTCGTGTCAAATGTAAGATGTAAATTTATCGTTAGTGTATTTTCATGATTTATTTCAAAATTATTAGTTTATTGGAAAATGTCAAAAAATGTGGAGAATAAACTTCTTTTTGACGGGTTTGTATTTTTGCGGTCAAGAAAAAGAAAGGGACGTGATTACTGGAAATGTAGGAAGGTGCACAGTAAGGAGTGCACCGTGCGGGTCATTGCGTCTGACACCCAGCCAGGAAAAGTGCCGAAATATCCGATCACAAGAATCATGCACCAAACCAGGAAAAATGCAAGGCGAAAGAAGTTAAATATAACATAAAACGGAAAGCCGAAGAGCATCCAGAGCAACCTCCACCACAATTGCTTCGCTTGGAATTGGCACAAGTATCAGAGGGTGTTTTGAGTCAAATTCCGAAGCGAGAGAATTTAAAAAAATTGTGAGGAGAACTTAACGCAAGAACTTGCCTCCTAACCCTAAATCATTGAATGATTTAGGCGATATTCCGGATCGCTTTCAAAGAACACTTGCCGGAGAAAATTTTTTGATTCATGATTGGAGAGAAAATGGTAGAGTCCTTGTCTTTTCTACCCGCCGAAATCTGGCGATTCTCAGTAGAAGTGTTTGTTGGTTTCTGGATGGAACCTTCAAGGTGATTAAGTGTTCCACTTGTGTACGCATTTCTGTCGTCAAAGGAAACTGTACAGTACGCTGCAGTTTTGCGTGCAGTGAAATCAGCAGCAGAGGACTATAGGATAGTTAATTGTGAACCAGATAAAATTATGTGCGACTTTGAGATGGCTATTTTAAATGCTTGTGCGGAGGTTTTTCTCGACGCCAATATTTCCTGTTGCTTTTTCCACCGCTGGCAATCGATGTATCGAAAAATTCAAGAAACGGGATTGCAACAGGAATACAATAATCCCGATGATCGAAATGTAAAAATCCACACGCATATGATTTTAGCACTTGCCTATGTTCCTACGGAAGAAGTCAGTCGGACATATAGTCTTCTAAAAAATGAGGTACCTGATAATCTTCTCCCAGTAATGAAATATTTTGGTGAAACCTACGTCAACGGGAGACCAGCAAGGGGTAGGAGGAGAAAAGTTGCACCTCGATATTCACCGGCAATTTGGAATCAACATGTTGCTGCATTTGATGATTCTCATAAAATGAACAACTTGAGTGAGGGGTGGCACAACCGTTTTAGGATTGTTGTTGGAAAGCACCACCCCGATCTCTACTCCGCGCTAATTGAGTTCCAAAAAGAACAAGCTGACACCGAGATCATAATATCAGAGCTTAGATTGAGTCGAAAAGTAAAGGTGGCAACGAAGAACCACTGGCTTGAATTGCAAACTAGAATAAAGTCAATTGTTGCCGAATACTTGGACTACAAAAACGATGGTTACGATCTTCAGTTCTTACGCGCCATTGCGCATAACATTGTCATTTAAAATTTTAATTTTGCACACATTACAAAAATTTAATATTTTTTTCGGGATCTTGTCAATTCGGTAAAAAGGCATTCGGTACAATGGTTTTAGGGAAAATAAGCTTGCGGTAAAATGGTCATCATTCGGTAAAAAGGACGTGCGGTAAAATGGATTCGGTAAAATGGTCGGGAACCATTTTATGACATTTTTTGAAAAATTCAACAATTTTGATTTTTTGTTATATTTTAATCAATTTGACTTAAACTTATTAAATGATTATTTTTATTGTTTCTGATTAAGATGTTATCGTCAAATAGAAAAATTTCGAATTAAAAATTCAAAACATTTGACTAAAACATTAAATTTTCAAAAAATCAATAACATAATTACTACAATCAATGTTGTTTAACTTTGATACTCGTCTATTTTTAAGCTCTTGAGTTCAGCTTTTTTTATTTTAAATTATAAATTTACTTAGCTAAAAAATGTTCATTGTGAATGAAGATTGATCAATTTTTCAAAAAATGTTAAAAATAAAGACATTTTAAAATTATATATTTTTTTAAATTTAAAATTTTTGTTTATAATAATTTTATTCATATAATTAACTCCCTAAAAGAAATACATATTACGACAACAGCAATGACTTCAATTTATAATAATCTATATTAATAAAATCAGAGTTTTGTCTGTACATTGCTTATAACATTAAATTTTACGCAAAATTATTTGTTTTGAGCATCAAGGATTCCAAATGTTACGTTTGTTGTACAAAAACCCTTACAATATTCCCTAGTTCCTCGTTTTAAATTAGTTTCAAATTAATGAATCTAATTTGGGATGAGGATTAAGTCAATGAGAGTACTAAATGGTTTAAAGAATATTTATTTATTATACAATTGTGAGTTGAGAATTTACAATGATTTTATAAATTAAGGCTTACTTTGAAAAGATGAAAGATTGATGTTTGGAACTTGAAGATTTGTTTGTCTAAGACAAACGATGAACCTGGAGTAGCTTGTAGTTGATTAGGCTTTAAGTAAACAGACGGAGATCCTTATCGCTGGATGGCAGAGCAGGTGAATTCTTGTGAAGAATAGAAGTCTCTTGCAGAAGACTTGATAACTTGTTTTTCTCACGAAAATGATGTGAATCTCCGAAATTATGCGGAGTGACAAACTGGACCCAATCGATAGATGTTGAATAATATTAGATTTGCACTTATAAGCTTGTTGCAAATACAATAAAATGGTAAGAATTTGCAACAGTCTACTATAAAATATCGAGTTATTGATGAACACAAGATTCGCGCAAAACTCGAAGACTTTTGTATAAATTCGGACTGAAGAAATAAGACTTGTAATGTTTGTAGAAACTCGAACTGTAGAAGTAAACTCACGCTTGCAAAATCTGGAAAAACTCAACTGTCCTTATCAAAATGTTGATCCAATTTATATTGAGAAATTGGGAAGAAAGATGGCGGAAATTACCTTTCCCTTCTCTCCGTTCCCTTGCTTAGATCCCTAATTGAAGAGACCAAGATGGCGTTTTTTCCTACTACCTTGCATCTTATCTCAAATTGAAGAGTCGAAGATGGCGTTTTTTACCTCTTCCTTGCGTCTCCGCTCTCTTTACGTAGGTCTCAATATTTAGATAGACTCAAAAAATGGCCGCTGTAGACCCCTTGCGTCTCCGTTTACTTTCACTTTTTGTTTCTCTGCACCCGTTCCCCGCAGTTACTTCTTCTTTACTTTGAAAAAATAAGACGCGTGCCACAGTTTGTAATTCGTCGAATATTGTTTCTTTTTCCAGGTAGCTAGACTTGATGTATGCTTGAAATCTTGTATGACATAATCTTATCTTTTTAAGCGTTCTTAATTATAAAACCATTTCTACTCTTGTCTATTTTTCATATACAATATTACCCAAAATGATATACAATAATAAGAATTCTTATATTTATAAGAATTAAATATAGTCACAAATAGTAATGTTTACAACAATATATATAGTATATATATAGGTTACGAACGTAACACCTCCCCCCTCAGTTCGAGCATGAGAGAGAAACGATACATGCTCGAATTTATTTTTTAGAATGCTCATTTGTTAAGGGAAATGTTATGACCGTGTACATTTAACAAATTTTATTATTGTTTTATAAATTTTACCAATTTGATTTTTGGTAATGCATGCAATATTTTAAAAACGTGTATTCAATTCATTCAATTTTGTGATTAATACATATTTTGCAGTAATTGGAAAAAGTTTGAATTTTATGTTTATTACATATTTTTTGTTAAATAACAGAATAAATAAAAGGTAAATACTGAATTGAGAATAAAAACAAACATACTTTTCGTTCTCATTTTCACATTCAATTCATAATTATTAAATAAAATTTATTTCTTAATTATATTCATGCATTCTATTTCTCACCTATATATAGTGATTTGCATATTAGACATACATATTACTTTCAATAACTAAATTACTAACATTTATTTTTATTTGTCATAGAGAAATTGAGTCTTGCCAATATTTTCGTTTAACATGTATTTGTTTTTTATTTTATGTTCAAAATTAAATGCATTTTTAAGAAGATTTTGTATTTATTTACTAGCTTTTTTTTTTTTAAAAAAAAATATACTGTGAATTTAAATTTGAACATTTTGTAAAGTAAGTAGTTTACTGTTACGCACATTTAATTTCACTTTTTTAAAGAATGTTTGTTTATAATTTGTTTTTAAATCAATTTGTGTTATTTCAATTATTAAAGTAAATTATATGTGCGTAAAATGTAAAAATAGAAAAATAAAATTATACTATGATTTACTTATTCACATTCATTCCTTTTCTTGCGCCCCCAAAAAAGTAAACATTAGAATTGTGATAAGATGGGACCGAAAGAAATTGCTAGTCCTCTCGAGTTTCCGGCGAACCTCGAGTTCCTAGTATTTTGATAAAAACACCGAAAACGCCATTTTTATTCTTGCGTTTTTTATTATATTTGGTGATAATGCATCTAAGATTTTCTTATAGTTTCTTCTAGCTTGAGAAAGGAAAACAAAATTTTATGGTTGTATTTGCTTTTTTTTTGTATTTAAGGGCGACTTGTACTTTTATTTTATCAAATCTATTCTTTCTTTTGACTAAGAAGGTTCAGTTAGTTTCTTTACAAATGTCTCGCGATAATTTGGATCAGTTGATGGAGGATTTGGGTGAAATTGACCCGGAAAATTTTTCTCTAAATTCGCCATCCGAACTTTCGAGATTGGTTGAAGAAGTCGCCGCACAAGCGACAAGTTTATGTTTAAAGGAGGATGGGTTTGTTTTTTGTCCTCCTTTAGAAAATTTAAGCAAGATGTCAGTTTATGGACAATTATTAAAAATGTTAAGAGGGATTGATATTTGGGTTGAGACTGCGGTAAAGGGTATATTTACTTTTCATTTTAATGGCACTCCGTTTTTTGGACCTCGTTGGTGGTCGGGTTTGCCTTTCAAGGATGCCCTGATAAATCTAATCAAGCTAGAATTGTCAGTTTATGGAGTGGAAGGACCTTTGTATATTGGTGGAAGATTTTGCAAAATGAATCGTTCCAATTTAATAGAGCAGGTAAGAAAAAATTTTTCCTATTGTTATCAAATTGTCAAAATACTTTGAAGTTGTTTTTTTTTGTAGTTTATATAAATTTTAATTATTTCTAATTTATTGAAGAATATTTGTTATTTTTATACAAGGATCTGTTTTTATAACTTTTTTCTTATTTTTTTTTTTTTTAACAAAAATGGTAATTTTGTTTAATAATATTTCTTACTTGATTAGTTTTGTAAATTTTTTGTTTAAGGTGGATCCTGAATCTGTCATGTGGGTGGTAGGCAGAAGAAAGTTTTGCCAGGTGCCGTATTTTCGTTTTAATAAACGGATGGTACGGTTACCTTATGAATTTGGGACGTTGTCGCATAAGGTTTCAGAAAGTGTAGATCTGCTTAGATCAGCTTTTGAAAAGAACCAAGAGTTTATTTTATTCCATAGGAAAATGCTAGTAGTTGGAAATTCTCTAGTTAGGGTAATATACTCCTTTTTAAACAGATATCAATCAAAAATTTATAATACAATTTTTTATAATCTTTTGCTTTTTTATTTCTGTTACAGGTTTCCAATTATGACGAATGGTTTTTTCCTTCTGGTGAGCGAATGCTAGAGGATTTGAGAAATGTAGAGGCGATTGTTTGTGGAATGAGATTTTATTTACCCCGTGAGTGGCTCGTGGGTTTCCACGTTACTTGGGACGAGGGCATCACGTGCTTAAAGTTGCATCTGTATACAAGCACTGATCCTTATCATTTACCTTTCCAAGCAGGGCTTGTCAAATGGTCTATCGATGGCGATCTTGTAAAAAGAGTGAGTATATATATATATATATATATATCTTTTTGATTTTCAATTAATTTTCTAAATTTATAATTAGTTTTTATCGCTTTCAATTATCTTTCTTATTTTTTTTATTAATATTCTAAATACTTAACTTTTTATCCTAAATTTCAGTGTTTTATCATAAATTTCAATTTACTTTCAGAGATTCTCAAGTTTTTGTTTTTCAAATTTCAATTATAAATATTCGTTTTTTTTTTTTTACTTATCAATTTCTTTCCCAAATTTTCAATTACCCTACTTATTTTTCAATTAATTTTCTACGTATTTAGACTTTACTTCTTAAATTTCAAATATATCTTTTATCTTTCCGTTTTTTTTTATTTTTTTTTTTTTATTCCTCAACTATTTTTCCTAACTTTTAATGTTTTTTCTTCAATTTATTTATAAGACATTAGAGTATTTTTTACAAATTTCAATTAAAATTTTTGTTTTCATTTTCTCTATGACTTTAAAGTTATTTTTATTATTTTAAACTATTTTCAAATTTTCAATTACTTATTCCAAATTTCATTTATTTATTCTAAATTTACTGTTATTCTTTTCATTTTCAATTATTATTATCTTTATAATTCAATTAATTTTTCAAAATTTCAATTTTTAATCTCAAAATTCTCATATCCTAATTATTTTTAAAATTGTTTTTTTTTAAATATTTCCATGATTTTGTACTTGTTTTAATTATTTTACAATTTATTTCCAAGATTTTTATTAGTTTTCTCAAATTTCAATTATTTTCTTAAAAAAAAAATTTGTGATTTCTTTTTTATTTTATTAACATTATTTTTCAAATGATTTTTTTTTTATTTCAATTATTTACATCAAATTTCATTTATTCTAATTTCACCATTATTCTTCTCTTTTATTTTTCTTAATTTTCAATTATTGTCCTTATATTTCATGTAATTTTTGTTTACAGTATTTTGGGCCTTTTTAAAAGAAGAAGTTACTTTGAAACTAACAGAGAGAGAGAAACAGAAGACATTTTCAATTTTTGAATGAGAAAGATTTTGTATTATAGATGTGCTGCGTATGTACTGTATGTGTGAATGTAATGTATGTTATTTTCTAAGTTTGTTTATTCTGATTATTCTTTGATAAAAATAACTGCATTAAATATTACCTTGTGTTTTATTTGTTTGAACCCAAAAAAAAAAAAATATATATATATTTTATTTAGTTAAAGGATTATTATTATATTGATTCAATTTTAATGTAAGTAGAAGATTTATATTCTGACATAAATTATATTAAAACAAAAAGATAAATAGAGAATTTTCATAAATTTGAGTCAAGGAGAGAAAAAAAAAATTTGTATATGTTTTCATACTAAAGTTTCAATAGCTTCAGGGATTTTGATATAGTTTTTGCTTTCTATACGAGTATTCATTTCAATGTTTAACTTTGTGTTTTTCTTTTTAAAGTATAAAATGTTAATTAAGAGTAAATTTACTATTGTTATTGTTAATAATATTAGAACTATGTATTCTTTAAGGTATTTCTTAGCTATTTTTGTGTTAGTGTTGTTTTCTTTTTCTTTAAATAAGTATAGTGGAATCTCATAGCCGAAAGTTTTTACATATTCATTGTTAGCGATATTAAATTCAGTAATTTCGAAAGGTAATTTGATTGTAAAAGTTCTTGATTGATTTAAAGGTAATTCTGATAATTCATTAATTTCTAAGGGAAAGGTTTTGTTGTTATAGTTAATTGAACATTTTAAGGGTAATTCTATAACACCTGAATTTCTTATAATCTTGGAAATTTTATTTCTTTTTGAACAGTGAATGTTAATTGTGGTTGAATTTAAGGAGACGTACAGCCATGCATTGTGCATTAACAATGGTGTTAATGTTGGGTATTTTTGTAAATTAACAAATATTTTACATTCAAATGGTGTTGTGTTTACAAGAAGACTCGATTCACAAGTTGGGTTAATATCAGTATATTTAATAGTTGGCATAAGTTTCTCTTCTAAAGCAGTGTTTAAAAAGTATTTCTTATTATCATTTGATAATCCTATATATTTGTGGTTACTTTTTATAAAAACTCTTGTCAAATTTTGAAAAATAGGGTATGAATAAATCTTAAATATTTGAAATTTTTCGGACATTGTTTTAGGTAAGCAGTAAACAAAGAATATATTTTTTTCTGATCTAAGAGATTGAATTTTTAATAATTTAGGAAGGTTTTTAATTGAAATATTTTGAACTTGCAAGATGCTATTAATGGGTATTAATGGATGCCATTGATTGTTTAAGGATGCAATTAAAGCTTTTTGAATTAATTCTAGAGTAGACAAATAACTAGATATGTTCTTATAGAAATGTGTAAGCTGTTTGTAATAATCTGTGTTGTTTGAATTTGTTAAAAATGTTTGGAATAAAATTTGTGTTATGTAGGTATTGTTGTCTGCAGTTTTGAGAGTTATGTTATTGGTTGTTTTTTTATTGTCAATGAAATTAAGGATATTATTTTTTGTTGATTTTTCTGTCGTTACCTGTATTATGCCTTTAGTGACTGAAATGATTTCCTTGATTTCTTCTGTTTTAGTTTCATATAGTACTTTTTGTTTGTGACAATTTTGAGTTTCCAGGCAGATTTTATTGATTTTTTTAAATGATTTGTTAAATTCTTGAAATTGACTAAATAAGTTTTGATAGTCAATATAAAAAATGAATTCTATTTTTCCTATTGGAAATTGCACAAATTTTAAAGGCTCAAAGTATAATCCAGGTTGATTTAAAAATGGCGTATCCTTTGGTTCATATTGCGGGGTGACTTTATTAATTTTGAATATAATGAGAACAAGTAAATAAATCGCTTTGAAGTCCATTTCCTAGAACATAGAAAACATATTATTTTCATATTTTATGATAAGTGTTATGTTTGCGGTTTCCGCAATAATAACACTTTTTAAAACTTTTCTTTTCTTTTATAGGATAGGATTGGGAAGTTGAAGGGATATTTAATGGTAAATGTGTATTTTCTTCAACTGTTGGTTTCTTTCTTTCTGTGATAGTCATTTCATTGAAAGCTTCGGTTAATGAATTTTCTAAAGAATCTTGACTTTTACTTATGTTATGTAAAGAAGCTAAAACTTTTAATGCTGCTATTGCTTTTGCCGAAAAAGGGTTTGATGATAATGCTGATCCTTTTAATGTTCCTACAGTACATATTACTATCCAGTTTACCGTGTCTGCTGATATGTTTATTTTTAAAGTTGCAAATTTTGGATCCCCCTTATGATTCTCATAGCAATATTGATTTAATTTCTGGATTGACTGTATTTTAAACATTGTGGTTGTATGATTCAACAATGAATTTTTACTATTAGTTAAAATTTTCCATAATTGGTGTGCTGCATTTTCTTCTGATAAGAAATTTTTATCACTCGTACTACAAATTACGTGATTTTTGTATGTTATTTCGGTAATAAATTGAGGTTTATCAATTGCATTAGTTGAATATCGACGCGTAGTTTTAATTGAAATTTCTTCTTTTGTATTTTCTTTTATTAAATCTTTTAAAATGTTTAAAAAGTTGATTACTTTAACATTTTTCATTTTTACAAGTGGAAAGTGGTTGATTTTGTATTAGGATTTTCGCTAGGATCTAGTTGAGGATAAAGTTGTATTATTTCCTCCTTGTTAATATTACCTTCTGATTTTGCTAATAAATGTTTTTCTTCTGGTGGTGCAGAGGCTTCTTCACTGTTTGTTGTCGTTGAGTTCGTAGTTTCAGTAGTGGTTGTTTGATTATTCGTACCTAAATGTAACAATACATTAGTCACGGAGTCCCATATAGAACCCAAAAGATGGAAAGACCATCCGAAAACACTATATAATGCATAACCGTGGAGGAAAGTGTCAGCTATAAATTTTACACTTTTTAAAAGTATCAATACTCCTATAAAACCCGCGCTTACTGTTCCGAAGCTAGTAAATGTTACCCAGATTTTTGCCCATGCGGAATTTGCAATTTTATCTATCGTTTTTTCATCTAAGACGTTTGAAAATCCAAATCCTGGATTAGGGATATTTTGACCTAACATTCCTCGTGCTAAAGTATTCAAAATTATTGGTTTTTCGGCTGGTAGCATAATATGGTTTCGTAATTTTTCTAGATCTTTTTGTGAATATAATCCGCTGGTAGCGAGATTTGACGGATTTTTATATTCCCGTGTTTCTCTTGTTTCTGGTGTTAATATTGCCGGTTCGACTGCTGGTACCAAATTTGGTAACATTTGGAACCATGTGTTTCCTACCATGAACATTGATGGTAAAAAGGAGTTGCATTCTATTGGAGTTCCAACCGTTGTTAAAATATGGGTAATTGGTGTAAGGAAATATGTTTTATTTTGTTTACTAACAGGCAATTGCATATAACATTCTGTTGTTTGTCTAAATTTAACTTCTACCGGTATACATTTTACCATATGTATTACTTCCCCAGCTAAAATTGAAATGTAACCCGGTTTTTTCATAACGTGATACGCAAATTCGTCTGGTGCTTGCGTTGCGAGTATCAAGGAATTTTTGAATACTTGTTGTTCTAACAAACATCTTTTAGTTAAGACATCGTAATAGAGTTCGTACATTTCTTTTCGAATATGACGTTCGACGTTTATGAATTTTGAATTTACATAAGAGAACATGTCCATATTTTGTACTAATGGTTTTTTATTTTCCAGAGGTGATCCTCCTGGTCGGGTTTCTAAAATGATTAATTTAGGATGTTCTGTCTTTACGTAACTGTAACCACAAATTATTTCTCTGGCTTTTTCCGCCAAAGCAAAAGTTATATCTTCAGTTTCTAAAGCATATATGGTTTCAATGTTTTTCTTTTCTCCCTCTATTGTTTTATTAGCTAAACCTTCGTAAAGTACTTCATATTTCTTCATATTGCATATGTCGTTTGGTATTGTATTCCAAAATGTATTTCCGTTTTCTCTATCTATACATGTTGAGTCGGACATAGGGCAAATTGTACCTGACATTAGGTGAATTTTATCTGTATCTAAATTGACTGTAGCATAATATTCTTGCATTGTTATCCTAAAATTTCCCTGGACTACTACGTCTTCCCAACTACCATAAGGGTCAGAATAGGTAGTTCCTTTACAACTAGCGCCAAAAGATATAGATCCTGCTATGGTTAAACTACGATAATTGGTTGCATTTACCTTTAAATTATCAATATGCGTGGTGCCACTAGGGTAATAAGAACCTGTAAGATGCATTGATTTACAAACATCGTAAGGTACTTCTTTTATGTATTCAGCATGACCCATGGCCACAGGTGATGAATGTGAATGCATTCCACAATGCTCAGCAACACGCCGGACTTCGACTTTACATTGAATTACCTTGGTTGTTGTGAATCCACTGAGTTGAATTAATTGTATATATGTTTGCTCACTTTTTACTGGTTTTTTTTTAATGTCGCATTCTCCTACATTAAGTAATGATAATGTTGTTATGTTAAGTTCGGTTGATCCACAGTCGTATCCTATTATAGCGTGGGTTGTATTTATTGTAAAAAGTAGAAGAAACAGATGCAAAAGTTTCCTTATTCCAGTTTCCATCATCTGAGAACAGACATCAGATTTTTTTATTTTTCTTGTGCAATGCGTGATAATTTTAGTCTATTTATATGTACTATTTTTTGTTTATTTTTTATTTGTATTTTAATATTTCCTTTATTTAAAATTTCTAACACTTTATGTGGTCCTGTGTATTGATTGGCAAATTTGTGAATTTTTCCCCCTTGAAGTAAGAAAACTTCATCCCCTACTTTAAAATCTTGTGGATTGCATTTTTTATCATAATAAATTTTTGACCTTTCTTTAGCAGATATTAAATTTTCTTTAGCAATATTTCTCATTTCATGTAATCTTGTTATTAAATCAGTTAAATAATGATCGTATGTTGCTAATTTTTCGTGTTCCAGTGGTGGATCACTAGATGGTAATCGTGCCAATTTTCCAAAAATTAATTCATACGGAGTACATTTGGTACCCTCGTGTACACTGGTGTTGTATGAAAACATAGCGAGTTCTAACCAGTCGTCCCATTCTTCGTTTTTATTTATAAATTGTTTCAAATATTCCCCTAACACGTGATGTGATCTCTCAATCGAACCGTTTGATTGGGGATGAAAAGCGGTTGTTTTAAATTGGCGAATTCTGAATCTTTTTGCTAAACGTCTCATTAAATTACTTAAAAAATCCGTCCCTTGATCCGTCAAGACTCCTTTGGGTGATCCATAAATGCAAATAAATTTTTTAATGAATGCATCAGCTATTGTACTAGCTTGATGGTTTGGAAGTGCTATTGCCAACGAATATTTAGTAAGATTATCCTGTATTGTTAATATATATTCATTCCCTGATTTAGTTTTTGGAAGTGGACCAACAATGTCCATTGCAATTTTTTCGAATGCCGTGCCTGGTGTATCCGTTATAATCATTGGATCCTTTGTTTTTACGCGTACTAATTTTTTGAGTTGACATTGTAAACAATTTTGAATATACTTCTGAATATTAATTTTCATATTTTCCCAATAGTAATTTTGTCGTATTCTTTCATATGTTTTTGTAACACCTTTATGACCTCCAACTGCACTAGAATGTGCTTCTTCTATTAATTGCATATATTCTTCTTTAGTTGGATATTTAGTGATTCCGTTACATATTATTATTTTCACAACCGAATTTTCAAAAATACATTCAAACATAGATAAAATTTCTTTCCAATTTATGTTATTGACTTGAGCTGTTTTTGCTATACTTATTGTTTTTAACTTTAATTCTTCGGCTTCATTTTTTAATGAAATAATCGATAATTTTATATTTTTTAAAGTATTAGACATATTTTCTTTTATTTCATTTTCAATAGGAAGGGCTATGTGGTAAAATGCACCCTTTTTTATATTTTTTGCTAGACCCAATTGAAGCTTTCCAAAATTGGGCAATTTTGCGCGTTTTGCTAAAGACCTGGAGCCATTATCTCTAGGCTCTCCATTAACTGAAATAAAATATGCGAAATTATCTTTGCGCATTGGTAGTTGATCCCTACAATCTATAATATATTTTTCTTTCCTGAGGTTGAAATTTGTGCAATTTTTATTTTCTTCTAAAGTGTCTTCTTCTTCTGATGATTCAGTATCTGTGTTTTCGTAACCAAAATCAATTTCTTCCTTTTGAGTTTTTTTATTTCGTTTTTTATATTCAAGATCTGACATAACCTCGTCAGAATATATTTCTTTGTCGAATTTCTGTTTCTTTTGAATTTGTTTTTTATTTCTTCCTTTTTTTCCTTCATTTATGTAATCAGGATCTGACATATTTTCGTCAGAATAGACTTCATTATAAAATTCCTTTTTCTTTTGAATCTGTTTTTTATTTCCTTCCTTTTCTTCTTTAGTTTTTTGATTTATATATTCAGGATCTGACATAACTTCGTCAGAATAGACTTCATTGTAGAATTTCTTTTTCTTTTGAGTTTGTTTTTTATTTTCTTCATTTAACAATTTTTTCGGCCTTCCTCTTTTCTTTTTGAAAAGGGAGGTATTAAAATGAATATCCTTTTTCGGTCTTCCTCGTTTCTTCTTTTTTTCTTCATGTTTATTTGATTTATCTATAATCTTTACTTGTTTATTTTCTTCATTTTTGCTTAATGTATCTACTTTCTTCATTTGATTTCTTGTAACGACATTGCAGACACTAGGCAATGTATTTTGATTTTTTGTACCTGATAACATGTTTATAAATATTAGAAAGAGATTAATTATAAGATGAACACCTTGTTCAATTTTTTCTTGGACACTTCTTTGAGTGTATTCTTGATTAACTTTTCGAATATTTGTTTCGATTTCATTGATACTTTCTTGATTTATATTTTGGAATTTTTCTTCATTATTTTCTTTAATATTTTCTTCTTCAATATTTTCTTCGACTGGATTTCGAGACAAAGCGTCAGCGTTGACGTTTGTTTTACCTGCTTTGTAAATAACATTGAAATCATACTCTGCTAATTTTAATTTCCATCTCGTAACCCTTGAGCATGGGTCTTTTGAATTTTGGAACCAAACCAAAGGTTTGTGATCCGTAACTAAAGTAAATGTTCTTCCATAGAGATATGGTCGAAAATGTTGAACGCAATAAATAATTGCTAATGCTTCTTTTTCGTACGTATCGTATTTTCTTTCTGTTTCAGTTAAAGTTCGCGAAGTATATGCAACTGGTTGATCTTTGCCTACTTTTCCTTGTGATAATATGCCTCCTATTGCAAAGCCTGAGGCGTCTGTCGTTAGAATAAATGGTTGAGAAAAATCTGGTCTTTTTAAAAGTGGTTCTTCACAAAGTTTACTTTTTAATGTATTAAATGCTGTTTCCTGTTTTTCAGTCCAAAGAAAAGGTATATCTTTCCTTAAAAGTTCATTTAGAGGGTTTGCAATCTTGGAAAATTGTTCTATAAATCTTCTATAATAACCGGCGAGTCCTAAAAATTGTTTTATATTTTTGACATTTTTTGGTACTGGAAATTTTTGCACTGCTTCCACTTTTTTCGGGTCAGGTCGTACTCCATGTTTATCAATAATATGTCCTAAATAACATACTTCTAACCGTAAAAATTCGCATTTGTCGGGCTGTAATTTCAAATTTGCAATTCGTAGTCTTTCCATGAATTTTGAAAATTTTTCTTCGTGTTCTTCTAACGTATTTGCATAGATAACAACGTCGTCCAAATAGACAAATAATTCAATTCCTTGTAAACCTAATAGTACCTGATCGATTAATTTTTGAAAGGTACTCGGCGAATTTTTTAAACCAAATGGCATTCTGTCGAATTCATAATGCCCATACGGTGTAGAAAATGCGGTTTTATGCGCGTCTCTTGGATCCATTTTAATCTGATGAAAACCGGAAGCTAAGTCGAAAACGGAAAAATACTGAGCGTTTGATAATTGGTCTAACAAATCGATTATATTTGGCAAAGGATAAAATTGTCCTACTGTGCGTTCATTCAATTTTCTAAAGTCTAATACTAACCGCCATTTTTTGTTTCCTTGAGAGTCGTTCTTCTTCGGTACTATCCAAATGGGTGTGTTATATGGTGAATCGGAAGGTTTAATAATTTGTTGTTCTAATAATTCGTTTACTTGACGTGTCATTTCCTCTTTGTGTACAGGTGGGAATCTATATTGTTTTGTTATAATAGGTGTGTCATCTGTAGTAATAATTCTGTGTTTAATAAGATCAGTTGCTTCTAAATATTCTCCCGGTATATGAAATCTATCCGAGTATTTATTTACTAATTTTATAACATGTTCTAGCTCTTCTTTGTTTAAATGGTCTAATCTAAGTAATTTTTTCAACTCTTCTACTCTATCTGTTCCTGTGATATTAAAAATTTTTCCTGATTTGTCATTGTTTGTAAACACGTTAATTATTTCTTCTATTACAATATTTTCATTGTTTTTGAAATTACATTTTTGATTTTCATTTTCTAATTCTTTAAAATCTTCCAGTTTTATATTAAGAATAGGTATTTTTATAGACTCGTTGCGTGTGTTAAATACCTTTATATATGCTTTTCCTTCTGTATTTGTTACAACTGCGTTGCCTAAGAAAACACCTTCTGCTATTGACTGTTTAGGGATAAAACCTATCTTTTTATCTTTATTCAAAATTTTAATATGAATATTATAAACTGATCTAGCTGGTATTGTAAAATAATCGTTTGAATCAAAGTAAAATTTTTGATTATTTATTTCTATGTGTCTTTCTTCATAATTTATTTTTACTTTATTATTGACAAAAAATTCTGTTCCTAAAATACCGTCGTGTTCAATTGGTACATCATTAGATAATAAATTAAAAATTGTCGGAATGCCAAAAATATTAAGTTTTACTTGTCCTAATGTATAAACTGGATGCTCATTAATTCCTGTTAATTTGATGCATTTATTTTTATCAATTTCTTGATCATTATGAAGTGCTCGAAGTTTTAACAAATTTGGTCCTGCGCCTGTATCAATCATCATAGTTGTAGATGTTTTAAGTCCATTAGTATTTACTCGAACGTATGGTATTGAATTAGGTTCTGCTAAATTTATATGTTTTGTTGGGAGTTCATTATTACCGGATGCATTAAAATTTTTCAATCTGTCCTCGGAGCATCCTACTGAGGAAGAATTTTGGAGTTTTCCGAACGTTCTACTGGATGTTGAGTTTGTTGTTGGCTATTATTTCGAATTCTTGCTCTACATTCGCTAATAAAATGTCCCGGTTTTTTGCAATAATTACATAATATATTTTGAGTGGAGTTTGTCGATTGATTATTCCTACTTGTATTTGGTCCTTGCTGTTGTAATTGTTCGTTTCGTTGATTCTGATATCTGCTGTTATATGAATTTTGATATCTGTTTTGATTTCGATATTGATTCTGATTTTGATATTGATTGTGATTTTGGAATTGATTTGGTGAAATTCTAGACTGGTTTTGGGTTTGATTTTGATATTGATTTCGCGGAGAGTTTTGATAGTAATTTTGATATTGGACTTGAGATGCATTAAATGGTTGATTTTGATTTCTATTACTAAAACGTTTTTGATATTGATTTTGATATGTAAAAGACGGTTGATTTTGATTTCTGTTACTAAAACGATTTTGATATTGATTCTGAGATGTAAAATTTCGTTGTGAATGTATAACATTTTCTTGCCTTTGTCCTAGTAATTTATTAATTTGAAAACAATTTACTGCAAAATGTCCTTTTTTTCCACAGAGTAAACAAGTAATAATCTCATCCTGAGCAACATTTATCTTTGTTGTTTTAGCAAAATCTTTATTATTTTTAAACAAATATTCATTTTCAATTTTTTGCGTATTTTTTCTTAGTTCGTTACGTGATAATAATTTTCTTTCTACTTCTATTGCTTTATTAACTGCGTTTTTAAATGTATCTGATATTCCTACTCGTAATTCTAATTCTGGTCTAAGTCCTCGCGTAAAACAATCAACAATGGTTTCTTCTAGTCCTGTTTTAAATGTTTCGTCTACTGTATTTTCGTTATTAATTCTATGCGCATCTAAAATTCTTTCTGCTGCTTCTGCAATTCTTGACCCATAAGATACTACGTTTTCATGTTCCCACATATACATTGCCCCTAATTCCCCTTGTAACTGATAAACTGATTTCGCGGGTGCATAAACTGTTTTTAATCTTTCTGATAATTCTTGTACTGTGTTAAAACTATGCCCTAATATAATTTTCCTTGCTTCGCCTGAAATTCGACCCCGAATTAATTTTACTAAATTCTTTTCTACATCTACATTTTCTGGAAGCATTGATTTTGCCTCTACACAACCCTCAATAAATATCGATAATGGTATATTTTTTCCGTCAAATAATGGAATTGTTTCCAAAGCGTCGCGTAAAGAAACTTGATGGTTATTCGGTAAAGCCATATTTTCGTGATTAAATGAAATTTCAGAATTATTGGAAGATATGTCAGAATTATGTGCGGATTGATTTTCAAAATTATCGTCAATTTCTTCTATTAAAGTTTTATTTGATGTAGACTGATTATGATTAAATCCAAATTCTTCTAAATTATTTAAATGACTTTCAATTAAAGTTTTTTCTGCCGTAAGTTCTTCGCTATCACTGTTATCACTGTTAGAAGTATCGTCACTGTCAAAAAGTTGAGTTGAAATGAATCCTGAATCCGATTGTTTTTCTTTTTGTGAAAAATTAATATTTGGATTTGTTTTAGTATATCTTGGTGTACTAGTAAATGGTTTTGATTTGATATTAGGAATTCCGGAATTTAAGGATAGTTTAGGATTTTCTTTTATTTTTGAGCGAGTTAAATGTTGAGAATCAGTATTATTTTCATTCGAATTAGACATTAATTTCAAGTTGCATGATACTTAAAATTACAATTTTTTTTAAAAACAAATCATTTGCATATAAATGTAATAAAAGAAAGTATTTTATGCAAAAGATTTTATAAATAAATATTCTCACTCTTCTAGAAAAAATGTCAATAAACTTGCATTAACGAATAAATTGTAAAAAGATAAATGATTATGTTGTACAGATTCTACCGTATTTTTAAAAGGAATCGAACCCCTATTTACAAATAAACTTTTAGGATTTACAATTGTAAATGCACCTAGCAAATATAAGGGAAACGAACCCTTCTTTACAAATATACCTGTATAGTTTAAAATTGAAAATGCTCCAAGCTATTACGGATCATATACAACAGAAATTTTTTATACAAAATCAAATTTTTTTAAAATGATATTAAGGATTTTATTTCAAAGATGTATACTTTTTATTGACACTTTTAATTTAGTTAGCTCATTGATTTTTGAAAAATAAATCATTCGGTAAATTTGAATTTTATTTAAAATTTAATTGATATTTAAAAAAAAATTTTCATGAATTTTTATTATTGAATTATATATTGTTTCTAAAAAAAATTTTACAAATTTTTTCTCATTGACTTATTTTTTATTTCCCGGCCGATGCACCAAAATTGTGAAGGGCTTCTGTTACGTTTGTTGTACAAAAACCCTTACAATATTCCCTAGTTCCTCGTTTTAAATTAGTTTCAAATTAATGAATCTAATTTGGGATGAGGATTAAGTCAATGAGAGTACTAAATGGTTTAAAGAATATTTATTTATTATACAATTGTGAGTTGAGAATTTACAATGATTTTATAAATTAAGGCTTACTTTGAAAAGATGAAAGATTGATGTTTGGAACTTGAAGATTTGTTTGTCTAAGACAAACGATGAACCTGGAGTAGCTTGTAGTTGATTAGGCTTTAAGTAAACAGACGGAGATCCTTATCGCTGGATGGCAGAGCAGGTGAATTCTTGTGAAGAATAGAAGTCTCTTGCAGAAGACTTGATAACTTGTTTTTCTCACGAAAATGATGTGAATCTCCGAAATTATGCGGAGTGACAAACTGGACCCAATCGATAGATGTTGAATAATATTAGATTTGCACTTATAAGCTTGTTGCAAATACAATAAAATGGTAAGAATTTGCAACAGTCTACTATAAAATATCGAGTTATTGATGAACACAAGATTCGCGCAAAACTCGAAGACTTTTGTATAAATTCGGACTGAAGAAATAAGACTTGTAATGTTTGTAGAAACTCGAACTGTAGAAGTAAACTCACGCTTGCAAAATCTGGAAAAACTCAACTGTCCTTATCAAAATGTTGATCCAATTTATATTGAGAAATTGGGAAGAAAGATGGCGGAAATTACCTTTCCCTTCTCTCCGTTCCCTTGCTTAGATCCCTAATTGAAGAGACCAAGATGGCGTTTTTTCCTACTACCTTGCATCTTATCTCAAATTGAAGAGTCGAAGATGGCGTTTTTTACCTCTTCCTTGCGTCTCCGCTCTCTTTACGTAGGTCTCAATATTTAGATAGACTCAAAAAATGGCCGCTGTAGACCCCTTGCGTCTCCGTTTACTTTCACTTTTTGTTTCTCTGCACCCGTTCCCCGCAGTTACTTCTTCTTTACTTTGAAAAAATAAGACGCGTGCCACAGTTTGTAATTCGTCGAATATTGTTTCTTTTTCCAGGTAGCTAGACTTGATGTATGCTTGAAATCTTGTATGACATAATCTTATCTTTTTAAGCGTTCTTAATTATAAAACCATTTCTACTCTTGTCTATTTTTCATATACAATATTACCCAAAATGATATACAATAATAAGAATTCTTATATTTATAAGAATTAAATATAGTCACAAATAGTAATGTTTACAACAATATATATAGTATATATATAGGTTACGAACGTAACACAAATATACCAATATAAAAATTTCATGTATGTATATGTAAGTATGTCACATTAGAACGGGAGATATGACTTTTTTCAAAAAATTCAAAAAATAGAAAATTTTTAAATTATTCATTTTTTGATGGTCGGCTGATAGACTTTCTATAATTTAGTCTTACCTGTTATTTCGTCATATTTTAGAATAATTTGTCAAAAGTCATCGTATAACTAAGATAGTTTTTTTTTGATATTTTTTAATTTTTTTGATAATAATTTTTTTCATATAATTAACTCCCTAAAAGAAATACATAACACGACATTATAATTGACTTCAATTTATAATAATAACATTATAAATGAAGAAATATTCACTGTAATATAAAAATTAATTTTTTTTCTAAATAATCATAATTCTAAAAAAGTAAGGAGTGATTATTTTGTTTAATTATCTATATTAATAAAATCAGAGTTTTGTTTGTACATTGCTTAGAACTTTAAATTTCACGCATAATTTTTCATTTTGAGCATCAAGGATTCCAAATATACCAATAAAAAATTTTATGTCTGTATGTATGTATGTCACAGAACCTTTGTTCACGCATCAAATAGAAACGGCTGAACCGTTTGAAACCAAGTTTGGCAGAGTGTTGGGTCTGGACACAAGTTAGGTTTATAAATTTACAGATTTGAAAAATATGAATAAGAACGGGAGATATAGGGGAGGGTGGTACCATACCGACCCCTCGTACCATACCAACCCCCCTCTGTTTCTCAGAGATCGTGTTACTAGACAAATCGGGAATACCATCAAAAGAACACTTTCATAACTCTGACATATTGACCATAGGTAATAATCTCTTGGTCCAATTGTATCTAGAAATTATACGTAAAATTAGTTTTTTGCAATAAAATTTTTGGTTTTTGACACATCTCCCCTACCATTTTTTCGAAAAATTTAAAAAATAGAAAATTTACAAATTTTACATTTTTTGATGGACTGATGAAAAACTTTCTATAACTGAGATATATAAGTATAAAATTGGTTTCTGGATCAAAAAAATTAAAAAACCTACATTTTTTTTATATTACTGACTTTGTGTTAGATGGCTTTTAATCTTTTTGCATTAATTTTGTTATGTTCCTTACAACATATTTTGATATAAATTTTAAGGAATACATTAATAAACATTATTTTAGATGACACAATGCAAAAACATGTTGAATCTGAATTTTTTTGGGGTAAAAAATAAAAACCAGAGAATATAATGGATTAAATTTAAATCCCATTTAACCTAAAAAGCATTCTGCCTAAAATACATTCAGACTGTGACCTATTAAATCCTAAAAGGCAAAAAACCTAAAACCATTTGTCCGAAATCTCGTTTAGCCTTAATTTTAAATTATAAATTTCGTTCAATGAGATTTAGGCCTAATTTTTTTAATCTATATGCATTTTAGGTGAAAAAGAATTTAGGCTGAATGCATTTTAGGTTAAATTGGATTTAGGCGGAATGCATTTTTGGTTAAATGGGATTTAGGCTGAATGCATTTTAGGTTAAATGAGATGCAGGTTGAATGCATTTAAGGTTAAATGGGATTTAAGTTTAATGGGATTTGGGATGAATGCATTTGAGATTAAAAAGGATTTAGGTTGAATACAATTGAAGTTAAATAGAAATTAGTTTAAAGAAGAGTTAGGTTAAATGGGATTTAGGTTAAATGAGATTTAGATTAAATGGGATTTATGCTTAATTCATTTTAGGTAAAATGAGATGTAGGATGAATGCTTTTGGGGATAAATGGGATTTAGGCTAAATGCATTTTGGGTTAAATGGGTTTCTTGCTAAATGCATTTTAGGTTAAATGGGATTTAGGCTGAATGCATTTTAGGCAAGATGGATTTAGGCTGAATGGGATTTAGGCTAATTTGGTTCTAGGTTTTTCTCGAAAAATATTTATTTTGATGCAAAAAGTTTTACAACATGAAATGCGTATTTTTATCAGATCTACAACTTAGCAAGGTTGAGGCAAAGTAAAAATGCCTTGCCTCAACCTTGCCAATATTGCTGGAACATCCGGTGCTGTTCGGGCATGTGCTAATGAAAAGTATAACTAATAAAATATATTAGAGTTCAATAATTTTTTGGAAACAATTTCTGTCAGAAAATACATATTGGCAAAAAATACTTTCTGTCAAAAAATACTATTTGTAAGGAAATACCTTTTAATAAAAAATTCTTTCTGTCAGAAAATACTTTCTGTCAAAAAATACTGTTGATGGCACGCCACTAGATTTCGTGCCCGCCGAGGGCGTGTTCGAAATCTAGTTTTTAATAAATCTGAAACAACGTGTTATGAGATATTCGAAAGGTTAACTTTCATACTACAATTTGTATATAAAATAAATATATTTTAACAAAATTATTTTTATTATTGTAAAATTCAGAAATTTTTTTTAAAACTGCTAATTACAAAAATAATTTGGCCTTAGTAAGTAGAAGAAATCATTTTTTAAAAATTGTCTCATATTGGCAATTGTTTCTAAAGGGGGTCGTTTAGAAATAGAATGCCCCACATATGAGAGATTCCATATGAAGTGATCAAGGTAAAAAAAAATTGTTTGCCAATTATGCTTAAATTCGAAGTAGTTATGGTGCATATAGATAGTAATTTTTGGAAATTTTTTTTTATGTCCAATATTTTCCGACTGGGAGGGGGGAAATTTTTTTGGGTTTTACGGTACAACGCAAATTTCAGTATTTTTTTTCTAGTTAACAATTAGATAAAATAATTTTGCTACTATCAGTTTCGATAGAGTTTTTCATGGCCTTTCAATTGATGATATGTATTTAAAAAAAAAAAAATTTTACCAAAAAAAATGAAAGTCAAAAATAAATTTGAGTTTTTTTGGTGAAGGACACGATCTTTTTTTTTTTTTTTTAATCGAAAGCTGAGGTTTTTTCCTATAAAGGTATGTAGATGAAAAAGTTGGCCTAGAATGTTTAAGCCATGAAAATTAGAGTTTTAGATCGCTGATGCCTCTGGTCGCGTTGAGTCTGCAGAGCTCCACTCTAAAACTCTAATTTTTATGACTTTAACATTTTAGGCCAACTTTTTTATGTACATACCTTTATAGGAAAAAACCTCAGCTTTCGATTACAAAAAAAAAAAAAAAAGATCGTGTCCTTCACCAAAAAAAAACTCAAATTTATTTTTAACTTTCATTTTTTTTGGTAAAAAAATGTTTTTTTTTAAATACATATCATCAATTGAAAGGCCATGAAAAACTCTATCGAAACTGATAGTAGCAAAATTTTTTTATCTAATTGTTAACTAGAAAAAGAATACTGAAATTTGCGTTGTACCGTAAAACCCAAAAAAATTCCCCCCCTCCCACTCGGAAAATATTGGGCAAAAAAAGATTTCCAAAAATTACTATCTATATGCACCATAAATACTTCGAATTTAAGCATAATTGGCAAACAATTTTTTTTACCTTGATCACTTCATATAGAATCTCTCATATATTTTATTAAAAAAATCTAATTTAAGAATATACATATATCCTTGGGATATCCTACATAGCGGTGGTATGGATATCCTCAGGATATTTTGACATCATGCCGCATATCCTAAGGATATCCTCAGTATATCTTTTTGCTGGGAGGGTTATAAAAAAAAAGTATCTTTTTAAAAATTAAATTAAATACAATTCCTAATAAGTTTCTTAAATTGAGTGTCTAGATCATATAACTCGCTTCAACGAGTCCCCTGCGCAGCCGCGCACTGCTTGGACGAGGGATGCCTTCAAGCCGAGCAACGGTAGTGTTATTTTTTTCTCATTTTCATTTTTTTTTAAAATATTTTAATAAAATTTTATATAAATGTTAATGGAATTTATTGTTTTGAGGTTATATTTCACTCCATGTAAGGTTTTAATTCACTTATTTTTTATTATACTTTAACCACAATTTTTGTGGAAATTCTGAAGAAGAGAGTACCAAGTTTTTTGCGTCTACAGAACGGCTTGATTTTTAGGAGTACTCACATTTGCCTGGACCACCCAGTATTGGGTTTGCTCACCAGTGGAGATGGAAAACTTTAGAAAAACCTCTCCTGAGTACAACTGGTTTATCGACAGTCAAGTTTTAGTGATCTGCACAGGTCAATTACCGACAGTGCACATCATTATACCTCAACGTCAAACCTACCAAATGAAGTTACCTCCTGAGCCGGAAAAAATTCCAGGCTCCCCGAAGCGCGAACCAAGCAAGCTTGACTTGGCGCGACCGAAGAGTCCAGAACTTTAACCAACTGAGCTAACTCCTTGGTTTAATTCAGTTATTTCTAGTTTATTTAAACAAAAATGAGACAAAAATATATGAAAACAGTGCATTAGAATCTTCTTTATTTACTACGAAAAATTTTTTGGAAGCTATTTAATTTTAAAGAATGCACAAAACTACCCTAGAATCCTGGCTTTTCAGTTTTTAACACTTTTCTCTTAAAAGATGCAAAAATAAGTTAGCGCAATACATATACTTTTATACAACTGAATTGACAACATTTACCTATAATATTTTGTGACGCATCATAAAATTATACAAGATCCACTATGATTATGTAGCATTTAAAAAATTTAAACATAAATTTTACGAATTTACGAATTTTTTTCTGACTTCAGATAAATAATTTAGTAATGACAATTAGTGCAAGCCACCGAAATTCTAATTGTTTTTACATATCTTGAACTTATTTTAAATAAGAATTAAGTCTATTTGTTTAATAAATATTGTTTTACATTATTTTTAGTACTACACACCTGGAAGTATACCAACTAGAATGTTGGATCCTCACATATGTTCCGTATGTGGAAATAAACTTCTAATTTCTGAACACGAGGAAGGAGTGATAGAAAACACATATAAACTGAGCTGTGAACACATTTTCCATGAATTTTGTATCAGAGGCTGGTGCATTGTTGGCAAAAAACAAACATGTCCTTATTGTAAAGAGAAAGTCGATCTCAAGAAAATGTTTTGTAATCCGTATCCTTTTAATAAAAATGTACAACAACTTTTGCTAGAAAGGCAATGATGATAAAATATTATGAAAAGTATATCTTTTTTATAATAATTTTTACGAAACTTTTGAGGATTTCTACGATAGATAAAAAATTTAATTGAAAAATATTCTCCAATATTTCCAAATTTAAAAATGTTTCTTTTTGAACAAATACTAGGTCGTTGCACAAAGAGAAAAATTGGCTCATTTGAATAAAAAATCAACCGACAACAGTTATTTCAATGGGTTTCAATAATTTTTTTCTTAATTAGAAAGAATTAAGCTATAATGTGTCACTGCGAAATTAAGTCGATTTTTAAAAACAACCTGAAAAAATGTAAAAAACTGGAAGAAGTGCAATGAGAAGATGCATAAAATTTTGTTTTTATTGACGAGAATTTTGTGGTTTTAAATTATTCTAATATTAATAAAAGGTTTTGGGCCCTTGTTTCCGCATTTTATTTATCAATTATATACAGATTCATAAAAACGGAGTTTTCGACAGCCTAAATCCTTTGATTATTATTAGTATAAAAATTTGTTCTTTGATCTGAATTGCCTAAAACTGAATATTAGAGTGTTTTTTCAATTAGAGAGATAGCTGATTACGATTAGGAGGTTTAATAAACAAATGACAAATCAAATATAGCGGACGGAATTTTTAAAAATTTGGTAATAAATTATGATACATAATATTTCAGGGTTTTTTTACATTCATGATCACGAATATGGATGATTCTTCAGAAACAGGTCACTTTCAATAATTGTTTTTTCCTTTGATTATAAATTTGACTTCTTTTATCAATAGGGCTCAAGTTTATATTAAGTCATAAAATAAAACCACGAGCGCCAGACAAATGATAAACGATTTCATTAATCATAAAATAACCAAAAAAAATCGACTATTAGAGCAAAAGATATATAATTTAATTCAGGGCAGATAAAGTGGGTGAAGGCAAATAAACTAAATTGAGCATTATTGGTTAATTGGATAATTTAATAAATCCAAGATTTACTTACAGTGACAGTTTTAGTCAACACATTAATCCACACATTTCACGCAAAAGGTGATCACCTGTCGACTTTCACACAGAAATATTAAACAATTATGAATTAGAAATTATCTTACAGTCAAGATTACTTGTTTATAAAATCAATATCGACCCTGGAATGATCCAGGTAGTCGTTTAGCGCACGATAATTAGTTTCCTAATTACATACGCGCCGCATCCCCATGAATATCAGAATCGTGTCGATTCAAATTTCAGCCTGAACCATAATTTTAATTAATTAATATTAAATGAACTGCTTTAAATATTCTGAACTTTAAAACAAATTTTGGTGTTGAGTTACCAAAAATATCTTCCTGTTACGCTCTCTCTGTTCAAAGGTAACGCTGTAAACCAAAATTTTAGTCCAAAACATAATAAAAATTTAAATACAGTTGATCATTATAAATTAGTGGACAACTATTTTCCAGACGTTCTACAATAAAATAATAAAAAAAATTTAAGAAATAAAATGAATCTCTCAGTAAACCCTTGATTCAATCAAAAGTAAAATTTCCTAATACTATCAATGCTAAATTGTTCTGTTTGTGAAATTTCCAAGTTTCGTTAAATAAAGAGTCGACAAAGAAAATAACCATTTAAATGATAGAATAGAACCATTAAATAAAATACAAATTCGTCTCCTTCGCAAAGTTGATTCATTTGACTGGCTGGATTTCTTGAAATAATGGTCTTGGAAGTTTCACTGATGTGAAACTAACGTCTTAATTTGCATTTCCAGTACTACTAAGGATGATGTACCAGAAACTAGTCGAAATCTTGAATAAATTACACTGTTTGTAAGAATCATAGCGTAATTAAAGTTAAGAATTCATTATTTACTCAATTGACCGCCTACAAGGTTGCCAAATTCAATTATTTATTCGACCATGCACAAATCAAGAACTCTTTTTTAAGTTAGTAGACATAAAAAACATAAGATAATTGGTGACCAATTCCATAATTTTGTGGGTAATAGAACACTACTCTCCACTTTCAAAAAACAGAAATTAATTCTTCTGATTTAAAAGTGTCAGAATACTTAGATACTTAGATTTAAAGTAGGTATATGACAACGTGTTTGAGTACAACTTCTCACCCATAATTTAAAAGAGTAACAAAATTCTACCCTCAACTATGATACCGTTTATAATCCTGCCATACTTTGACGATTTAATTTTTAGTTCGCACAGGAAGATGACTAAGGTATCTTCTTACAAATTTTCCTCATCGATAAGGCGTTTCACAATAGGGTATTAGGTTGTCCGATTCGTTAAAAAGTATCGACTCTTCATCGATTTTTGTAAATTCCTTTTTTAAGTAACGTCTTTCCATTTTATCGACTATAAAATTTTTCAATAATACGTTAAGACTATTGTGACATCGCGATAATGAATAGCCGCATCTTCCATTGTCAAAGATCTGTTTTAGTAAAGAAGAATCTTTTTTCTTAACAAATTTCAACCAAAAGTCAATACCTACGGGTATCTTACTAAACAGTTTGGTTAAAATACTAAAATGTTGAGAATAGAAAATAGCAGCTATGTCAATTATAGTATTTATTATCAGCGGTATTCTTATCACTTAAAATCGACAAATTTACACACTCATCTGACATTTTCTGGTTTTCTAGGCGAATTAGTTCTTCAACTTCTTATCACTACTCTCTTAGTCAGAAGTTTCATAATCCAGAAGTTCCAGATATAATTTATTTTGTTCTACTTTTTCTAGGTTACCAGATTGGTCCAGATCTTTGATCTTCTCTATTTTATCTAAATTGGTTTCTTTTAGTCTAGAAGAAATTAACCTCATTAATGCCTTTGTTTTTAGTGACTTGAGGAATAGTTAATAAGGGCGATATTCGTTTCCCTGACGATTGGGACAATCAACATTTATGTGACCGATCTTTTTACACAGACAACATACGAGTTGGGGAACTAACTTACAGCAAGGGAATAGGTTCGATTGTGGGCACCCTTTTTGTTTTTGACCCATAACTTGTGCCCAATAAATATGACACGGTCATTAAAGTATGTATGGAAAGCTAGAGACCTTAGCTAACTTCTGGCAAAGAAACTAAATTGATTCCGTCAAATAGAAAAATTATTTTTATAAATTTAATAAAGTGATAATTTTTTGCAAAAATGAAATTTAGGTTCGGTTGTGGGCAACCTTAAAAAATTGGCTAAAAATGGGGAAAAATGAACTTAAACCACCTCAAATATGAAAGAATATCAATTTAATTATTAATTATATGAGAATACATGCAATTATTTAAATGATTTTAAGTTTAATTTCAAAACTAAAACTTATTTATTTTAAAGGCTTTCAGCGGCAAAATTACCGCATAAGATAAAACTTCTTACATCCACTTTTGTCCCCCTTCAATGTAATTCACTTCCACTTTACTTCCACTTCACTTACATTTCACTTCCACTTCACATCCACTTCAATTCCGCTGTATATCCACTTTACTTCTACTTCCTTTTTAAGTTCATTTTAATTACACTTCACGTCCACTTCAATTACACTTCATTTCCATTTCAATTTCATTTCACTTTCACTTCACATCGATATACCGACTATCTTTGTCTACCTTTGTCTCCCTCTTTCACGCATCGAACCTAAAATGCACAACTATTGTCATTACACGACGGACGCTCAAGTCTCGTTATAAGAATTTTGTCCCTAGATCACTCCCAGAAACCACTGGAAACCCTTAAAATTTGTATGCCCACAACCAAACTTTGCAATCATCTTAAAACGTCATTAAAAAAATTTTGGTTGTAAACATTGTTGTGATACTCTGTATTGGATTAAAAAATATATTATATTTACTGTGTAAATATGCATTAGACATACATTTTTAATTGATTAGCTTTGATTTGTGCCACTTTTAAAAATATTTTAATAAACTTTTATTTTAATTTCAACTTAAAAAAAATTAATTTCTTTGCTGCAAAAAGTACAGGTATCCGTTCAACTTTGTATTCTCTCAAAAACTACGTGCGGTCATACCACATACTTGACATTTGTTACATTTGACAAATATCTTTTCTGGCAAAAGTTTCGCAGGGGTGCCCACAACCGAACCTTTTCCCTTACTTTACTCTGTGTCCTCTTTGTCCTCAATTATAACAAAAAAATCGATCGCGATCTGTCGACTTAATTATTTTTCCCATAGAGGTTTTGTTTTTCCCTTCAAAAGGAGGTTTGTTTTAATTTCTCAATTCGTCAAACCTTTGTACATTCTTTTCCAGCCTTTGACGTTTTAACGATTTTACGTTAGTTTGTTTAACTTCAAAGTAAGAACTTACAGAATCTTGACGAATTATTTTTTCAACTCAACTGTCACGTCGACCTCAGTTCGTCAGATTTTAAATCTGCCACTTCTTCCGAATCTATTGTAAGCAATAAATTGTAAAACAGACATTGAAAGGCTGAGTGGTAAATATCAGTTTTTTTAATAATGTACATTAATCTGGTAATATAGTACTCCAAATTACCGACCTTATAATTTCCACATAATATAGTATCAAAATTAAAGTAATATTATACAGTTTGACATGATCATGAATAAAATCATCGTCATGTATTAAACAAATTTTTTAAATTGATTTAACACATAATGTATAATTAAAATATAAATTTTTAAAACAAAAAAAAAGATAAATAAGAATCTATCTTTAAAAATATGAAAACTTTTATAACTTTTAAAATGTAAGTACAGCTTTTTCTGCATTTTGATTAAAGGCGGCAAAACTACACACACATATACACATAATGTTTTTCTAACAAAAATGTTTATTTTTAGCATTAAAAAAAAAAGTAAGCTACCGAAACGTTGTTTTATATGTAACTTGAAAAATAATATATAAATGTGGAAATAATGGCCTAAAACTCGTTAATTATTATTATTGTAGATAATTATATTCACTAACATAATGAAAATACTCAGAGAAATTTCCCAGGGACAAGTTTAAGAACTCAATTGTAAGTTGAGGATCAAATTTTGCTAGTATTTGTTTCAGCTGTTCCCTAAGAACTGGAGGATGTTGCATACGCTCGAATATTAGTCGAGCTCGACATGCAAACTCTGCTAGGCCTTCAGTTTTTTCAAGTCTCAAATCTCGCACTTCCAGAAGCAAGTCGGTATCGTCTTTTCTTACCACTCCCACTCATATCGGAAGGCATGAGCGAACTCTCTCCATGTACACCAAGACTTTTTATTAATGAAATACCACGATTTATAAGGGCCTTCAAAAATTTTAGACAATTACGGAACAAAAATTGGGTATTCCCAATTAAAGTATTCAAATGATCTTTTAAGATCAATCAAAATTGCTCAGGATCCTTTTCAATTCGTTGAAAAAAAAATTTTCCAAGTAGCTATGATCCTGCCAATTCTCACTGACTCCAAACCATTCTCAAATCCACCATTATCAGTTAATTTAGATTGACTATTATGCCATCGACAATCTCTCGACAAAAGTTCATTATCAACCAAGTTGGCACTAAAATTACGAAAATTTATAGTTAGATTTCTATATTGATTTTTAGTTTAAATATACTTTTTTCATCTAAAATTCGACCATCCGCGAGTGGTCTTTCTAGAATTCGATTCAACCTTGGGACATCAGCGGAACTTGATTTAACAAACAGATTTGAACTAATATTTGGAAAATATAAACGTCGTCCTACTCCATCATTTATTTCTCGAAGAGACCCGATTGTATCTTTCGGAGATACGTTCAATCTAAACTGTTGATCGACTGCTATGTTATTTCGACTATAAGGAACAAACGTTTGTGTACCATTCGTAACCCGTTCAATGCGTCTCAGTAAACGAGGAGACAGTTTATTATTTTTCCCCTTCTTTCTCCGAGGAATAGCACGAATCTCTCCCCCTTCGGACCGCTGAATACTTATAAACATAAGCTGTTCGATAAGCTGGGTCTGTATTTGCAACAACTGGTCGACTTTACTACAATAAAACCTCGTTAACTGGAATTTGAAGGGACTGTAATTTTTGTTCGTGTAAACCGAGTGTTGGTGTTATCCGTTAAAATTAACCTATGTTATTTTCAAGGGACCGAAACTTTTGTTTGTGCTAAAGCGAAATTCGTGTTATCCGAGTCCGTGTTAACGAGGTTTTACTGTATTAAAATATCTTAATTCGTCTCTAAGTAAAGGCCTGTTGAATTTACTGAGTTTGGCAAATTTTACGACATTGAGTAACTGAGTATTATAAAGAGTAAATTCGAAAATAGAGAAGAATATGAGTATATACACTTGAATTTCCAACGGCTTATTAGATTTTAGGTGTCGGAGATTACGTACTTGAAAATAGAATTGCAAAATTCAAAATGGCGGATCTAACATGGCGGGTGAGAATTATCTATGCGTTGCCGAACTTGGTATCCTACATAGGATCCTATATAGGAACCTATGTGGAATGAGATGTAGGATAGTGCATAGGATCCTGTACGGGATCCTACATAGAATCCTATATATGCGGATATGTTGGATAATACGTAAGATCCTATATGGGATCCAGTATAGGACTGTCCATATGGGAAATGTCTATACGAGGCGGTACATGGTATCCTACACAGAAACCTATATGGGATGATATGTGGGTACCCATATAGGATCCTGTACAGAATCCTTCGTGGAATTCCCATGTGGGATCCCATGCAGAATCCCATACAGAATCCCATATAGGATCCCATATATTCGCCAACCTGGCAACAGATAGGAAAAACCCTATCTGTTGATATATAACATTCTATATGGGATCCCAAATGGGATCCTATATGGAATCCTGTGTAGGATTCTGCATGGGATTCCACATGGGAATTTTCAATAGAGGAGTGCGTTGACACACTGGTTATTAGTGTGCACACTATATTTGATACGATATGATGTTAAGTTCACTTTTTGCACCCCAAAAAACCCCCCATATAACCAGTTTTTAGCAAATTGAGTCGTTTTTTGTAAAAGACGACCGCCATATTGGATTTGACATTTTGAATTTTGCAATTCTATTTTCAAGTACGTAATCTCCGACACCTAAAATCTAATAAGCCGTTGAAAATTTAAGTGTATGTACTCATATTCTTGTCTATTTTCGAATTTACTCTTTATAATACTCAGTTACTCATATGTCGTAAAATTTGCCAAACTCAGTAAATTCAACAGGCCTTTAATTAGAGACGAATTAGGATATTTTAAGTTTCCAAAGTGCATTTTAAAGGTCAAGAGTAGTACTTTTAGAAACAATTACTATCCTTTTGAAAATAAATTTCCTCTCGATGTTATAAGACCTTCAATCTAGCCAAAAAACGTGGTTTTTGCACTTTTAGGTTAAAATATCTCTAAAACCTGAGGTAATAGGGCTATTATGAGGTTAGATTCGAATTCAGCGCTTCAAAAACCTTCGGAAAATCATAGTCAGGTTCTTGGTTCTGAAGTTAAGTTTAATTTTGTCGGCCTGTGTTATTTTTCATTTCACATATAAATAAATGAAAGATTGTGGTAGCAATATACACACAATTAACAAATATACATGTAGTCCAGTCAATACGTCGGAATAAAACGTATTATACGGTAATAATTCGGAAGGTCGATGTTTTTGACTTAAACCCTTTATTTTAGAATACAATTAAAGACCCTAAGTTTTTGCCCGAAAAAACCTTGTTTTCAAAAAATAATGCCGAACTTTTTTTTACTTAATCGGATGGAAAAATAATGTTCATAAAAGTTGTAGTAGATTATATAAGCTTTAAATTCCCGTTTAGAAAATTAAATTCAGCCCACTAGTTACCGAGCTATGACCACCTAAAATATACCAGTTTTCACGTTTTTTTACATAGTTGCAAATTTTTTAGTTCGGATTGATAGTTTTTGTATTTTATTATTGTTAAGTACATAACACAAGTTTGTTTCTATAAATTTTTGCATTATTTTGAAATTTCAAAATGGTGGATCCAATATGGCGGACGATATTTCTTAAAAATTGTCTTATTTTCGTGAAACTTGGTATCTAGGAGATTTTGGGGTCGTTGATTACGATTTTGCAATCAGATTTTAAAAATTTAATATGAAGGACGATATTTTTTTAAAAATTGACTTATGTTCGTGAGCCTTGGTATCCTAAGTTCTGGAAATATCCATCATAAAAAATATTATCAGCCAAGTCTTTTTTACTCTTAACATTACTTGGCACTCACGACGTGGACATGGTAAACATTTAGTTCCTCTATTTTTTATCTTTTATTTTTAATTTTTTGGGTTGGAGAGGCAGCAGTGATTGGCAGTAATTGAGAATCCGCCATTTTGAATTAATGAAATCTTTCTGCATATTCATAATCAGCGACGTAACCAGTGACAACAAAAACCCTTCGACACAGAGTCTTACAAAAACAAATATCGTCTGCAAAGTTGAATCAGCAATTTAGAATTTGTAAAATCTGACTGCGAATTCGTAATCAGCGACCCCAAAAACTTCTAGATACCAAGTCTCACAAAATTAGCGAATGTTTAAAAATATTGTTCGCCATATTGGATCCGCCATATTGAATTTTTAAAATCTAATTACAAATTCGTAATCTTAGATACCAAATGTCACGAAAATTAGCCAATTTTTAAAAAATATCGTCTGCCATATTGGATTCGCCATTTTGAATGTTTCAAATAATGCAAAAATTTATAGAAAGAAACTTGTATTATGTACTTAACAATAGTAATATACAAGAGCAATCAATCTGAACTAAAAAATTTGCAACTATGTGAAAATACGTGAAAACTGGTATACTTTAGGAGGTCATAGCTCGGTAACTAGTGAAACGAATTTAATTTTCTAAACGTTAATTTAATGCTAATATAGTCTACTACAACTTTTATGAACATTATTTTTCCATCCGATTAAGTAAAAAAAAGTTTGGCATTATTTTTTGAAAACAAGGTTTTTTCGGGCAAAAATGATGAAAAATTAGTAAACTTTGAAAAGGCATAACTCGGGAACTATTTGGCCAATTAAGTTCATTTTTTTTTAAAAACTCGAAATTTTATATACTTTTTCTTTTACGTAACATATTTTTCACGTAAAATGCACAGAAAACCGACAATTTCAGAAAACGCGATTTTTTGCACCTTTTTTGAAAAATTTACCCGGGTTCCTGGTCGCCACGCCTGCCGAAAACTTGGGGTCTTTAATTGTATGCCAAAATAAAGGGTTTAAGCTAAAAACATCGCCCTTCCGAGTTATTACCGTCTAAAAGTACCTGTTGACTGGACTAATGTGATTTCTGGGTCTTAACAACGTTTTAAAATTCAATTAGTCGATAGAGACATTCCATAAATAATTGATTGTTAATTATTCACGAAACAATCATAGTCGATCCAAATCAATAAATAAATACTTTCAATAATTCAAAAATTCATTCAATAATAAATTAAATTTTTCAAACATTTTTAAAACTTTTTCTCAATAAGATTTTAACAATTATATGCACAGAACGATGAAATTCAAACAACATTAAAAACAATTTTACAATTCTTAAATCAATAAATTTGACAACTCAATTAAATATTTTCAGTTTCTTAAGAAAACAATATCATAAATGTCAAAGCACAATTCAATAAGACCATGCTTAAATTCATGTATACAAAACAAGTTAGAAACTTTGTCAACGAGGTTACAACTCTAATAGCACCAAACGTTTCATCAACGTTGCTGCAATGTTTACCTGTAACGTTGCAAACGTTGCATTGCAACGTTACCAGCCAAGATAAATAACGTTGCATATGTCATGGGGCTGGGAACCTTGCAGGGAAACGTTGCGAAACGTTAATTTGGAACTTTGAATAGGCATTCGAAAAATCGCAGTGCGGGTTGCGGAAAAATGTTGCGGAAAAGGCTAAATTTTTTTTATTAATATTATTCGATGTTGATAATATAATTGCTTCTATAGAACATTGGTCACTAAAATCAACTGCGCAGCTCTAATTGCGATAGAAAACTACTGCGCACAATATCAACATTAATAATTTTTAAAAGATTTTTAAATGGTTATTCAAAGTTTCAAAATAACGTTCCGCAACGTTCCCTTGCAACGTTCATAGCCCCATGACATATGCAACGTTACTTTTCTTGACCGGTAATCTCACTCTCTACATTTTGATCAACTGCATTAGATGCAGTTTCTCTCCTCCCCTGGACTTCACGTGTTGATGCACCATCAGCACTGACTGTCCCACACGCTTCAGGACTCACTGTCCCGTTCACACGCTTAAAAATTTCAGTATTTTCCCCTGACACAGGTAGCGTTTCATCGACTGACGTATGCAACGGCAGGCTCGCGCTATCCTAAGTAACCTCTACAGGTGTCCCATCTGTCCCACCTGTCACTCTCCATGAAATCCTTTGAGTGGACTGTACGTTCACGTCATCATTGACCGACTCGTGCATTATCTCTTCATTAATTCCCTGGTCAAGATTTTGTGAACTTGTCCCACTCTCTGGTTCAATGGCCACACTCGCAGAAATTTGTCCCCGTTTATTAGTAGAAGGTTCATCTTCATTATTTTCACTATATTTCATAGCTACTAATGAAGTGAATGTTTCTCTCTCCCCGGTTGGGACATCTACTGTCCCGCCTGGGATTGGGGGGGAGGGTTGTTCTGCCCCCCCCTGTCTCGTTTTCTAACATCTCACGGATCACCACACAATTGGGACAGTATTTGAAAACCGCGCTTTGTGTCCCACACACTTGGCAATAGCGGTTGTTTGACTGTCGAGTTCTAGGACACTCCGCTGCATAATGTCCCTGCTGATTGCAGCGCCTGCAAGTTCGAAAACTGCACTCAGCTGCACGGTGTCCCACTACGTTGCAATGGTAGCATGCGCCTAAAAATGGACGCTGACCTTGCACGTTCACACTGGGAACACTTACTCGCGGCATCTGCTGCCGTGGCGGAAACACGCTGATTTTGTCCCATAATGGGATCCGCTGGAGGGACAGTCCTCACCGCTTGAGCGTAGGTAACTGGCACGATAGGTGCTGGCTGGGATGGTCCCGGCTGAGACGGCCCAGGTGTCTCCATTTTTGTCCCCGTTTGTCCCAAACGCGTCCCACTTGTCCCCACGGTCCTGAACGCGTCAACACTAGCCTGTCTAGGTGGACCAGACGCTTTGGGATTGTTTTTCTTCCCCTTCCTTCCTTTGGACTGTGTCCCACTCGCACAATCTGAGGACGTTTCCTCGATCATGGCATCCAGCTTCATCACTCTCTCCGTTTTAGGAGCCGCGAACGGAACTTTCATCTTGTCCCTGGAGGAGGGTGGTGCGTAGCGTTTGTCCACCTCCTTGATTTTCTCAAGGCGTCTCAACACACGCTCAAATTGCCCAACTGTGGACACACTCTGGTACACAAACTGACGCCTATACTCAGGAGTGAGACCCTCAAATGCAATTTTTAGAAATTGCTCCTCTGATATGGGACACTTCATAAGTCCCATGATTGTGCGGAGTCCCAGCATGTACCCCGACACTTTTTCTCCCTTTGCTTGCGTACGCTGTTTTAACTCAACAAGCAACTCATCATCTCTCATGGACGCTGAGAACTCACGCTTAAACACACGCTTAAAATTCCTCAGCGACGAGATGTCCTTTTTTACAACGCGATACCACCTACTAGCAGTACCACGCAAAACGCTGGGCAACGCCCCCAAAATTTCTCGATCCGACAGACGATAACAATCCTGGCAGTCATTTAGACGTTCCAGAGAATCGTCCGGATCCTCTCTCTCACTCCCAGAAAATTTCATCTCCCACTCCTTAAAAAATTTGACCGCCCTATAGTCAATTCCTCGCGGGGGACAGCGCTGATACCTTGGTTTTTCTCGGTCAGAGAAAAGGTCAGATTCTGACTGGTCAGAGGAGTCAGAATTACTCGACGAGAGCTGAAGTGGCGACCTCGATCGACTTCGTGTAGTATTTTCACTCACGTCACTTTTATTCACCGAAGGTGATCTCGCACCCGACTCTTTCTCTGAAGAAACTCTCCGCTTTTTATTCTTCTTTTTCTCAGGCGACTCCCTCTCCTCTCCACTCATTTTTGCCCATTCTTCCCTCTCAGGCGGCACCAGTGTCACCTTCTGCTCAAGTGAGGGTGGGGGTGGACGCACTCTAGATTTGGTAGATGGAAGCTTTGATGACTTCTTGAAGGGCCCGGGGGGTAAGTTGGCAATGGGGTTTTTAAGGAACCCGAGATTGTCACTAGTGGCCATATTATAGCCTGCTTGCCGCTGCTGGTAAAACAGTCACTGCAAATCCGTCCTCAACTGCAAACGTGCCCTGATCTCACGCAAATCTTTCACGTTGGGGGACATCGTAGCAGACATTACCGACCCCCCTGGTCCTGAGAACACGGTGGAAGTAATCGCGCCCGGGTTATTTTGCCACAATCCTGACGTCACGGATGTCGTCACGGGAATCGTCGTGGTAAATGACGTTATTGGGAGCGCACTTATTGTCCCTGTCACGTTTGATGACGTGAGACACACGCTAGTCATCCCAGACGTTGACGTCGTCACGGTACTCGGCAGTGTCACGTTTGCGGCTATTGAAGTCACAGGCACACTGCCAATATTAATTTGCTCGCGAAACAAATCATTTAATTCCCCTTCTCGGGGTCCACTATTCGTCGATTCACCACCCGCATTCATATCACTCGCCGATCCTAAGTCCAGTTCCCCCACTCCCTCTCCGTTCAACGCTTCGATCAGAAAAATTGACTTTGACTCGGCCGAATCATACGTGTCATACCACGGCATGTTTCATGACTCTGGAAAAATCAATTTTATTTCCAATCTCAAAAGTCTCTCGCGAAGGACCTGGAGTGAGCCTCTAGTGCTGCACTCTTGAGCTGTCAATTCCGCGATCACTTGGTCCGGCGACATTCGCCTAATCCCCGTCCATACCTGACTCACTTGATCGGTTTTTAAAAATTCTAATAATTTCCGCCGATACCCTTCCATTGCGACCGATTAAGAATTTCGAAAATCAAAATAATCAAAATGTCTGACGCGACACTATATTTCTCCACGAGAAAGAAAAATCTTTTAAAATTCTTGTTAACTACACACAAGTTTATAAACACCCGTTTTTAATTTTCAAATCGTTACACACGCAGAAATTCCAGTATTGAAATCAATGATCAACTGGACTGGGAGAGGTAATCGTAAGTGCCGCCCCTCAATAACTGAAATCTCAGATCCGAAATATTTTCGCGTCGGTTCAAAAATCGAATAAATCAAAATAATTCCGAGAAGAAAAACAAAATTCGAAAATTCACTTTGTTAATAATAATTTCCGACCGGTCACAAAAGGTCCGACCAAAAAAAAAGATAAAATTTTCACTCTTGAAGAAAAAACGAAAATTACACGAGGTCTCACTCGCGCCAAAATTCTTCCGTTGCGGTGACGAAATATCGCGAAATTGGGGGAGATAACTACCGTTGGTTTCCACGATTACCTGTCACACGCTAATTTCGCAGAAAGAAAATTTTAAACACAATTTTCATTAATAAATATTCAAATTTTCAATTCAAAAATCAAATTAAACATAATATACAATTTATAAAATGTTCCTGGTAATAATAATTCTGCTTCCAGAACTATTTGAATTCTCTGAGAGAAAAATTTCTCACACCAAATCTACTCGTTCGAGAATTTTCTGAGAAAAATGCAGAAAATCAGTTCTCAGACCTCGGCGAAACTTTCTGAACTTCTTAAATCAGAAACTCGATTCGCCATGAATCAAGAATTTTTCACTAGTTCGCGAACACGTGGTTAACGGAAAAAGAAATCTTTGCGTCAATTAAACGGAATTTCTGAATTTATTCTCACACGCTTCGCGAACTAAAAATCTCGAAAATTTTCCACGGAACCAAGTTAAAACTTAACGCAATTTCTCTACTCGAACGTTTTTTATTTTTAAATCAAACCGATTTAAAATCTCACGATCATTAACACTTGAAAATTGACACTTATTAAAATCTTCTTTTTAAAATCTCGACACTAATTTAATTAAAATCTCATTATCTTAAACTAATTTCTTTACGCAGAAATTTCGAGAATTTAACGCCTATTTGACGTCACTTCCTCGCACATGTTTCAAGAAAATGGTAATTAAACCGACCCCGTTTCTGTGACTCGCCAAAATTGAAACTTTTTCAACTTCCAGCCATAGTTAAATTCACTCGAATTTTTATCACACGCCTCGTTAATTAGTCTGGTTCACTCGAACCAGAAACCCTATCTCTCCTCACGCCAAAAATTTATTGTACGCAGAGAAGAAAAGAAAAGCAATTTTGTGTCTCGTGGCTGTAGAGAATGTTCCCCACAAGGGATGCCAATTGGAACGGGTCGTATATTAATTAAAATATGCACCTGACCTGTACTTAAAATCTATATCGAAATTTCCACCCCGGACATAACCACAACAGTGACTCAATGAAAAATCCAAAGGGAAGATTCTCTAACCCCTCGTCGTGGTGCAACGGCGATGAGACACAATAAAATTTCCAAACCAACTTACCAACAATGTCGGATCGATTACCAAATTTCCCTGCAACAACGTCGACTGGACAGGACTGTTGAGGGAACCAAAGGAACTCTTCAAACTAAAATTCGTGAACTAAACTCGCAATTATCCTCTTTATTGAAACCTTTTGTCTTTACATGTATCACCACGCACTTTTGTTAATTTTAAAATAGACCCATTACACTTTCGCGATCGCGAGTCGGAATTCAATAATTGAGTGACCGTGACCCAGTCCACGGAATCTAACAGCCGGTCGATCTTCCCCTTCTTGTTCCTTCTTCCTCGCTCTGTCCTTGTTCCGCTCACCTGTGATTGGCTCCCGAGCTTCAGGGACACCCGAAAACCTACGAAAAATCCTCGGCCTTGGTCGGGCTGAACGAACCTGACCTTGCACAAATCATTTTCGCACTGTTCGTCAACCCAACAACCGAAATCTCACGCAGAAACCAAACGAAGAACGACAACTAACGCTAATTTCTCCACTGCAAAAACTCCTTTCCAAAAGTGATCCAACTCATGCAAAATTAATAAGAGTTTACCACTATCAACTAAGTAACGATTTACTTCGTTACATGGTATGTTATATAAAGCTTTTTAAATTTGTTCTCCCAAGGAGATTGTTTTTTTTATTAATTAGTTTAATAGTATAAGCCTCAAAAAAGACTTCTTTTCTTATCAAGGAAGTATTAAATTATAGCGAACAGTATTAAAATAATTTTATTGTAAGGTAACTGCGCTAATAGTCGATCAAAATCTTGCATAATGAGAATAAGATCGTTAATAATAGTATATTATGCATCAAGGGAGGGAAGTCCGTGTTTTTTTGTCAAGCACAAATGTTCGGAGAACATTGTGCAAGACAAAAAAATCGGCCTCCCGAGGTGCATATGCTACTTTCTATCACATATGTACGAAAATCTCGTGTTTCGTTCGCGTTAGCGGGTCAGCACTCGCAATGCGCCGGCGCGATGAGAGTTTTTTTCACTGTTCGGAAGTTTTTTTACCTCTAACGTTCACTGACCTAAAAACTGTGAGTTCTGCCCCGCTTAAGGCGAACGAAAACACGAGGTTTTCGTGCATGTGTGGTAGAAAATTTAATAAATTTCAAACAAGTTATTAGTTACCCAAGTAGGATGTAATATTACATTTAATATTACGGAATGCAGCTACAGTGATATTGACGTAACATTAAAATATCCGCGTCAAGATAATATTACAGGGTAATGTTAAGGTAATATTACAGGGTAATGTTAAAGTAATATTACAGTAATATTACAAAGTAATATTACAAAGTAATATTGAGTTAATATTACAGTAATATTACAAATCTTCTGCAATATTGCAAATATTATACAGTAATATTATAGTTATATTACAAGTTTGTAGTAAAATGCGAAGAACACTTTCTGAAATGTATTCTAAGAGCTAAATAGCCGAGAGAGGCTCAGGATGAAGTCTTTTTGTTAATTTCTTTAACGTGTATAGTAAAAATAGTGTAGGGTAAGTCCGGGAGAGTTAGAACACCTTTTTTTAAACCACTGCAAATTCTAAGGAATTAGATAAAATAATCTTAATCTTGTAAAATACTTTAATATTAGCATCCACACATTAGCTCGTGAAGCCGTTTTAATTCTCTTTCATTTTTTCTCAGTTCAAAAAAAAAATTTAAAAAAAGATGACAATTCCGGGAAAGATGGAATTGTCCTGGTGAGATGGAACATGGTTTGTTCCTTGTTTTAAATGACTATATATGATGGAAAATTTACAAATAAAAGTTAAATACTATAAAAAACACTTAATTCTTTTCATTTTAGATAATTTTTAATAAATACCTAAAATTTCCTTATTTTAGGAAGTTGATAATTCAAACTAATTTTCGCGATTTTCCTCTCGAATTGACACCTACTATAGTGTGAACTTTGTCGTTTACACTGGATGACATTTTGCAACTTTTTTTACAATTCAGATTACCTTAAAAAATGTTTCAAAACACGCTCAGAACTTAAATTACGGAATAAATTAGTTTTTAATTAATTACTTGTATGTAAAATTTGATGAAATTTAATTTTAAACCCTAAATCATAAACGTAAACAAATTTGACAATTTTATCACTAACGTTTGACAACTTTTTTCTTACATTAGGGAAAAAGATGAAGTAAGAACAAAAATTTTGAAAAAATTTAGAGTTATTTGGTCTGTCTAAAAAAATAATATAAATCATATTCATATTTTCTAGAAATATTTATAAAAACTGTGCAATAATTAATTTAGAATATTTTTTAAAAATATTTTTACCAGTAACAATGTTATTTAGATTTTTTACTTTTTTTCGAATCAAATTCAACTTCTTCCCGAAAGTCAGGAAAAAATTGTGCAATAATACTAATAAAACAGTCTAATTCTATGGAAAATTAACTTTCTACCACACATGCACGAAAACCTCGTGTTTTCGTTCGCCTTAAGCGGGGCAGAACTCACAGTTTTTAGGTCAGTGAACGTTACAGGTAAAAAAACTTCCAAACAGTGAAAAAACTCTCATCGCGCAGGCGCATTGCGAGTGCTGACCCGCTAACGCGAACGAAACACGAGATTTTCGTACATATGTGATAGAAAATAGCATATGCACCTCGGGAGGCCGATTTTTTGTCTCGCACAATGTTCTCCGAACTCGTTTCGCACTCGCTACGCTCGTGCTACACTCGTTCTTCGAACATTTGTGCTTGACAAAAAAACACGGACTTCCCTCCCTTGATGCATAATATACTATTAAAATGAGACCAAGAACATAAAAAAACCATTATTATTTTATGAGTTATTTAAAAATTAAAAACTCATTACAATTTTCACTATTTTTACAATACACTGTAAGGTATATCGCTTGTTTAAATACAGGCTATCAGCAAAAAATTCCAGTGTCCTTCAAAGAATTTAAAATTTTTCTAAAACTATATTTTTGTGAAGGGAAAATGTTCTTTTTTAGAAAAAAAAATTTGTAATGTAAAAATGGGTTATTTACACACATTTGTAGACAATCAAACTTTTCTCTGACAACGCTTTTTTACAAACTTTTAGATTGATTCAATTTAGTTCTACAAAAGCTCATTTTCTTCAGAAATAAATTATTTACAAATTCACGAAAGTTAATTTTTAAAAAACTGAACCGTTTTTCAAATATGATTATTTGTTTCACAAATGAAGTGCAATTTTTTTAAACAAATAATCTTATTCGAAAAACGGTGCAATTTTTTCAAAAATTCACTTCCGATAATTTGTTGATAATCTATTTCTGAAGAAAATGAGCTATTATAAATCAAAATCGTATTAATTTTACAAATTTGTAAAGAATCGATGTCAGAGAAAAGTTTGATTGCCTAAAAACGCGTGTAAATAAACAATTATTAACATTACAATTTTTTTTGTGTAACACCTGTATAAATGTATCATTTATCATGCCTAAAAAATACACGCAAAATACGTGATGGCTGCACACCGTAATATTGTATACTTTACTGCACTGAGTGCAGGAAAAGGGACTTTCCTGCTCACTTTGCTAACTGGTAGATTCGCTCGGGCAGAAAACTTTGTACTCGTCGGAAAACACCTCCTTTCTGCTCTAGGTGCACAAGATACTAGTTCCTAAAAAAGGACATTTTTCCTTCCCAAAAATATAGTTTCCGAAAATTTTGAAATTCTTTGAAGGATACTGGAATTTTTTTTCTGATAGCCTGTATTTATCCGAAAGATAAACCTTAAACAAATTGACAAAAATACTTCATCCTGGGCTTATTTTTTTCAGAATTTAGATAGTTCCAAACTAATAACAGAGAAAAAATTTTATTTTAAAATTTTAAGCAAAACAATTAATTATTTTGAAACACTTAAAACAGGTGTTCACTCAATTATGGCCGGTACTATACATCATATTTAATTGTAATATTACCACAATATCATTAATATTACGTCAACTTTACCCTGTAATATTACCTTAACGCTGACATTGTAATGTCACGTTAATATCACTGTAATATCATCCCGTAATATCAGTAATATTAAATGTAACTTTTTTACAATATTCCAGTATTATTACAGGGCACTTAGGTGCACCGTAGGTGTTACTTTAGCAATAAATCTTAACGACCAAACTAGAAACGTATTATTTTCGACACACAACAAAAATTTCAGAGTGTAACAAAATGATGGTTCTATTGCTTCCTATATAAAGTTGTTAAATGGGAAGACTTTTTAAACTTTAGATCTTCGTATCATGACGAATTAACTGACAAACAACCAGACAAGTTGTTGTTGTCTTCTACAAGTGTAAAAGAGAGAAAGCATATTCATACCTAACAAAGAAATGTTATTTAATATAGTGAAATGTTTATTGCCTAAAATTAAAAAGTTGACGTGAGATTTTTGTTGACCCCCCCCCCCTCCCCTTTTGGACCTCACGTAATTAATGGATGCCCCCTAAGTTAGTGCAGTAACGAAATAAGCACTGTGCGCGCCGTGCAGACTTGCACGAAACTTTGAAAGTTAAATATTTAGGAATGTTTTCTGGTCATAATAATTACTACAAATATTTATAATTAAAGAGTTTTATTTACCTAAAAGTTCTCAAATTTATACAATTTGACGTTGTTTCTAATCATATAATAAACTTTAAAATGAACCTAACTTACTGATTAGAAATGACCTGATTGTATTAAGTTAAAAAAGGCGTTAATTATTAAATATTGAATAAAATAATTGAAAATTGAAGAATTAAATTTAAAATTGAAAAAAGTAATTGATTAGTAAAGAAAGTAATGAAAAATTGAAGAAATAAATTGAAGATTGAAGAATTAAATTGAAATTTTAAGAAAATAGTTCATAATTGAAAAGAAAATTCGAAATACGAGTAGATTAATAGACAATTGAAAAAATAAACAAGAAATATTAAATTTTAAGGAAATAATTGCAAATTGAAAAATTCAAAAAATTATAGAAATAATTGTCGGAAATAGTTGTAAATTGAACGACTTTATTTAAATCGAAAAAAATAATTAGAATTGAAAAATATAATTGAACACTTCAAAAATTCAATTGAAATTTGAGAAAATTGATTTTTGACGAAAATAAGTGACCAATTGAATTTAAACTTAAACAAACTTATTGATAATCGAAAAAAGTAATTGGAAGAAGGAAAGACTTTTTTAATATTAAAGCCAATTTGTGAAAAATTGACAAATGGAATTGAAATTAGTAAAAAATAATTAGAAATTAAAGAAATAAAGTGAAGATGAAAGAAATAAATTGAAATTCTAAGAAAATAATAGATAATTACAAAAAGTTTACAAAATAACGAAAATAATAAAATATTAAAGGAAATAATTCAGTTTTGAGAAAAATAATTTACAATTGAAAATAAAATTCGAAAACTGGCGAGAATATTCGAGGATAGAAGGAAATATTTAAAAATGTTAAGAATAATTATAAAATATTATAATCTATACATATCTATAAAATAATAAATGGGACATTCTCTGTCAACGGGAGACCCTCCCTGTCCAAAATTGGTTAAAATGAATTGGGATATATATGGGTGCAAAAAAAAGCTTTCTATCTCTAGTTTCAAATGCATTCTGGCCTTTTTTGAAAAATCAAGATGGCGGACAAAAATGGCGACTGAAAGGATACTACCTCATCATAAGAGAATATTTTTATTATGTTTACGCTTAGCCAAGACATAATAGCAAGTCGGCAAACGCCTATTTTTGTGTAAGTTTAATCAACGAACATAAAGCTTATACCTTTCCCTTCGAAACAAATTTTTGTATTGTCCTTAACCTCAAAAAACTCACAAAACAGCTGTTTTTCTTGTTTTCCAGAAACCCAAGATATCATAAGAAATCGAGAGAAGCTTTTGTTTGTGTAATTTTGAGTCAAAAACATAAATAAAATACTTTTCCTTTTCCTCCTAATTATTCAAGGTGATAAAAAAGGTAAACTACCCTTAAAAGTCACCCCTAGAAAAAATAATAGAAAATAATTCGGAAAAAGATTATTATTTTTCACAAAAATTTTTGTTTAGTTCAAAAACCACGGAATTGACGTGGATGAATATCCCCTAGTTATTCAAAATGACACCAAGGGTTAACTACCCCTAAAAGTCACCCCTAGGAAGAGTAATACAAAATAATTCTGGAAAATATTATCATTTTCCACAAACACGTTATGATCAAGCTCTAAAGCCATGGAGGATACGTGGGAGGTAAGGGTAAACTACCCTTAACAGTCATCCCTAAAAAAAATAATAGAAAATAATTCGGAAAAAAATTATTATTTTCCACAATAAATTTTTGTTCAGTTCCAAAACCATGAAACTGACGTGGGAGGATATCCTCTTGGTATTAAAGATAATAGCAAAGGCTAACTACCCCTAAAAGTCACCTCTTAGAGGAGTAATCCAATATACTTCTAAAAAATATAATCATTTTCTACAAAAAAAATTTGTTTAGTTCTAAAACCATGTAATTGACGTGGAGGGATATCTCCTAGTTATTCGAAATGATAGCAAGGGTTATTTAAGGGTAGCTACACCTTTCTATCATCTTAAATAATTAAGGGATATTATTTTTCCTAGGGGTGACTTTTATGAGTAGTTTACCTTTTTTAACATCTTGAATAATTAGGGGATATATTCCCATGTACCTTCCATCGATTTAGATCACAAACGAAAGCTTCTTCCTATTTCTTATGACATCTTGGGTTTCTGAAAACAAGAAAAACAGCTGTTTTTCTTGGTTTTCTGAGGTTAAGGACGACATAGAAATTTTTTTCGAAGGTAACAGTATTTTATTTATGTTATTGACTCAAAATTACACAAACAGAAGATTTTCCCGATTTCTTATGATATCTTGGGTTTCTAGAAGACAAGAAAAACAGCTGTTTTTTTAAGGTTTTTTGAGGTTAAGAACGACATAGAAATTGTGTTCAAAGGAAAAATTATTTGATTTATGTTTTTGAATCGAAATTACACAAACAAAAGCTTCCCCCAATTTTTTATGGTGTCTTTGTTTGTGGAAAACAAGAAAAACAGCTGTTTTGTGAGTTTTTTGAGGTTAAGGACGACACCAAAATTTTTTTCGAAGGGAAAGGTATTTGATTTGTGTTCGTTGATTAAAATTACATAAAAATGGGCGTTTGCCGACTTGCTATATTGTCTTGGCTAAGCGTAAACATAATAAAAATATTTTCTTATGAAGAGGTCAGTCGCCTAATTTTTCCGCCATCTTGTTTTTTCAAAAAAGGCCAGACTGCATTTGAAACTAGAGATAATAAGCTTTCTTTTGCACCTATATATATCCCAATTTATCTAAACCAATTTTGGACAGGGGGGGTCTCCCGTTAACAGAGAATGTCCCAAATATTATAATAAAAAAAAATGGAAAAATTGTAGGAAATAATTGAAAATTGAAGAAATATAATTAATAATAACACCGTCCGACAAAATTGAATTTTTTTTTGCACCCATGAACGAATCAAAGATTTTCGGAAACTAGAGCCAAAAAAAAGATACCCGTGTCTTTCCGTTTTTCGAGATCAAGTCGTTTACGGTTTTTAGGGGTAAAAACAACCCTTAACCAGAAGATACCCAATTGCCTTGAAAAAAATGTAGAAACATGGAAATTTTTTCTTTAAAAATTGTTTAATCAATATTGGGATCATTAAACATACACTTACTAATGTTTTAAGGCTAACTATCAACCCCAAAACTACCCCTATTTCGATTTAATTAAAAAAAATATAGATAAAACTAAAAAATTTTCGATTTTTTTTTAATTAATCGTTGAATAATTGTAATATTTTTTTACAGCCTACCATTTTAAATTTTTTACCCCCAACCCTTATCTCAAAAACCGACAGAAATTACATTGGCGTAAGAGAATACATGCGCACTATCTTTTTAGCCTAAAAAAATATGCGCCCTAATGTTCTAGCGACCAAAGGCATGCGCACCATTGTTCCAACGCATTAATATATACGCACTAGTTTTCAAGGGCATAAATGCATGCGAGCTACTGCTCTAGCACTAGTATATTTTACGATTCATTCAGGATTTAAAGAAGTACTAGTTAATAAATTATTTGTCATGATGTTAAGAGCTAAATTTACTGTAGGTTAAAACACTAGTGTACATGTCTATATGAGCTGGAACACAAGGACGCATGTGTATGAGCTTTAGAACACTAGAACGCATGCATTTGTACTTTAGAACACTGGTGCGCATGCATTTGTGTTTTAGAACACTAGAACGTATGCATTTGTGCTTTAGAACACTGGTGCGCATGCATTTGTGCTTTAGAACACTAGTGCGCATGCATTTGTGCTTTAGAACACTAGTGCTCATCTGTTTGTGCGATAGTACATCAATGCGCATGTATTTGTGATTTAGAACACTAGAGCGCATGTATTTGGGCGTTTGAACACTAGAGCGCATAAATTTATGCCCTAGGAAACTAGTGCACATGTATTTATGCCCTAGAAATTTAGTGCGCATGTATTTGTGCGTTAGAAAACTATTGGGCATGTATTTGTGCGTTAGAACACTAGTGCGCATGTTTTTATGTCCTAGAAAACTAGTGCGCATGTATCTGTGCGCTAGAAAACTATTGCGCTTGTTTTCCTATAAATACATTAAGTTAATATAGAATCGGGTCAGAAACACTATAAAAGGGAGTAACTTTACTTCTATTTATAGGAAGTAAAGTTTCAAGGTGTTATTTTTGTAAAGAGTTATTTTAATACTTTCAAAGGGGGTAAAAATAACTACTCATGATTTACCTTTGATTAACGATAGGACTTGTTTTTCAAAACTAGTCCTATCGTTGATCCGAATAGACAGCGGTTTTAAAAAGCAAATATTTGCTCAAATTTTTTAATACAATTAATTTACGAAAAATTAGAGTTATGTGGAATCATAGTTAACAAAAAATTAAATTTGACTTGTGTGGCAAAAAAGATTTGACTCTAGTAGTTAGTGGGAGAGGTAACTCCCGAGAGAGTTCAGTGTTCGATGACCTATCGATGTGTTTGCACGTAATTTTGTATTTTGTATCTAATCTGATTATTTAAATAAATGTGTTACTAACATTTTTAGAATAATAACCTTTTCTCAATTTTACGATCCTACAATTGGAGGCTCGTCCGGGATCGCGAGAATAGGTTATTTGGCGTGTCGTGTCGTGTAATGAGTTTGCCACGCGGTCAGATTGACAACGACAAATATTAAAAAAGTGCATTATATTTGAGCTGAGTGCTTTATAGTGAACGTGCATAAACAAATTCTGTGTGTACTGTGTATACACTTGGTAAATAATCGCCAAAAATATTAGGAAGTGATCGTGTGACGCCAAGGCGTTCGTTACGAGTAAGTCGGCCATTTTTCTTTGTGTGCTGAGTGCACGTTGGGAAGACAACCTCTGTTTTGACGAACAATTAACTGTTTAGAAAAGCATCTAGTGAGCTAAGTGCTCATTTTAGTTGGATCTGTGTGATCCATAGAGAATTTAAGAGTGTTTTTTGAAAAGTGCTTTGTTCGTCACGAGTAGTGTAGTCAGCTGATTTTTTCGAGGTAAAATGGTGCGAGTAGTTCCTTAGTTTTGGAATAGGTGGAGCTGAGTGCTAAGTGTTTTGAGAATAAGCAGACGATTTTGAGGACTAGAGTCCGTTTCAGTTTTCAAACATAGGTGGAGTTGATTGGTAGTTTTAGCAGACGACGTATCGAATTGTTTGTTTACAGTTGGTGTAAAACAAAAGAAATATTCGGTGTTTAAAACGAAGTGACTTTTCTGAGTGAAATTAAAAATGTCGACTGGAGGCGAAGATTTAACTCTATTGACGGTAGAGGAGTTAAGAGAACGACTCGAAGTATTGAATCTTCCGCTGACCGGTACAAAAGCTGTTTTAAGGGAACGTTTGCGAGGTGTTCTGGAGTCAGTGCCAACCGAAGACGATCCGATGACTTTAACCAGCCAAAAAATAGACGCGATGAAAAAAGCTGAGTTAGTGGCAAAGTTGACCGAACTTAGTTTAAAGTCCACTGGCAAAAAAGAAGAACTTCGTATTAGACTTAAAGCTGCTATGGAAGTTGACGAGGATACCGAAGAAGACGATAAACACCATGATTCAGATGGTTCAGACGTGGGTAGTGGAGGAGGAGCTGGATCAATTCGTGATGAAGCATCGAATCAGATTCCTAATAACAGATCACAAACAATGCTGACGTATCGAGACGTGGAAGATGCACTCGAGACGTATAATGGTGACAGAACTCAAAATTTCCACCGGTGGGTTACAAATTTTGAAGAGACTTCTGATCTGTGTACGTGGACTGAAACGCAGAAAGTGATTTATGCCAAACGACTTTTACGTGGTTCAGCGAAACTTTTTGTGAATTTTGAGTGTGAAGCCAAAACGTGGTTAAAGCTTAAAGAAGCTTTAGAGGAAGAGTTCTCTATGACGGTGAATAGCAAAGACGTGCATCGACAGCTGAGTTTGGTAAGAAAACAAAATGAAGAATCTTTCCAAGAATATATTTACAGAGTTCTGGAAATCGCTAGTTATGCAGAAATCGAGTTAGAAGCGAAAATAATGTATATAATCGATGGAGTTAAAGACGGAGAAGCAAATAAGGCTGTACTGTATGGAGCCACGACCATTAAGGAGTTGAGGAAAAAGTTTACTCATTATGAAGCTCAAGTAGGCAAAAATAAATCGAAGGCACCTATTGAGAAAACAACACGGCCAAGTGTTACGCAGACGAAATCTCATGGAAAACGGTGTTATAACTGCGGCGATAAGGAGCATTTTGGCAGGAATTGTCCGAACAAGGATAAAGGGGCTAAATGTTTCTCATGTGGCGAATTCGGACATATTTCATCGAAGTGTTCTTCAGGTCCAAAGAAGACATTTACTGAAAAGAATTCAAGTAAAGCTCGGTGCGACGCAGTTAACAGGTTTGACAAGAAAACCTACAAAATTTTCAATATGATGGGCCAAGAAATTGAAGCGATTTACATTTAATTCGTTCTAAATGTTACGCTCGTTTAGGAAATCCACAATTCGACGGTAAGCCGATATATTTTGATGGTGCTGGATCTGCAGATAATCGAACTCTTGAAAGTTTTGTGACAGAAGTGATTATCGACAAAATATCGTTAGAATTCAGGATCCATGTTGTAAAAGACATTGTTTTGACTCGTGATTTACTGGTTGGAGGTGAATTGTCGGACTTTGTGGAAGTTCGGTTTAAAAAACGGCAAGCAACATTAACAAAAATCGAGGAATCTGACAGTAAAAATAAAATTCAAGAGGATGATAACTGCGACAATACTACTGTCTCCATGGCTGAAGTTTTACGCATTGATGTTCCTGTGGAAAAAGAAGTTTAGGTTCAGATTGAAAATTTAAAAGATCCAATATTGAAAGGAAAAGTATTGCAGTTGGTGGAAGAGTATCAACCTTTGAAAATTGCTGACAGTGGCCTAAAGATGCGCATTGTGCTCAAGGATGAAGTTCCTATTTTTCAAAACCCTAGAAGACTCTCGGAGAACCAAAAGAGGATTGTCAATGAAATGGTCGAAAAGTGGATTAAAGATGGTGTTGTAAGACATAGTGTTTCGGACTACGCTAGCCCAATCGTGTTCACGGAAAAGAAGAATAGAGAACCACGGCTATGTATTGACTACTGACAACTTAACAAGAAGGTGATCAGGGATAGGTTTCCCTTACCATTAATAGAGGATCAGCTTGATAGGTTGCAGGGAGCCAAGGTTTTCAGCACTTTGGATTTACGTGATGGATTTTTTCATGTGTCGATTGAGGAGGGAAGTCGCAAGTTCACAGCTTTTGTGACACCCGATGGACAGTTTGAATTTCTCGTCATGCCGTTTGGATTCTGCAATTCTCCGGCGGTTTTTCAAAGACACATTCGTGTGATATTTCGAGATTTAATTTCTGACGGAACTGTATCAACATATTTGAATGATATAATAATTCCGTCCAAAGACGAGAGCGAAAACTTAATAAAGCTTTTACGAGTTTTTGAAGTGGCAACTAAGTTTGAATTACGTATAAACTGGATGAAGTGTAATTTTCTGGTACGTGCAGTGGAATATTTGGGATATCGTATAGAAGAGGGAAATGTTCGACCTTCAGAGAAGAAAACTTTGGCAGTGATGAAGTTTCCAAAACCGTCGACACTGAGGGAAATACAAAGTTTCTTGGGCCTGGTTGGATACTTCAGAAAGTTTATTGCAGGATTTGCAACAATTGCTCGTCCTCTAACTCAGCTGCTGAGAAATGATGCTAAGTTTTGATTTGGAGTAGCAGAAGAACATTTTTTTGAGCAGCTGAAATTGGCATTGATCCAGTACTGAAGCTATATCGGCACGGAGCTGAAACCGACTTGCATACAGATGCTTCCAAACAAGGTTTAGGAGCTGTTTTGCTGCAAAAGGATTCCGAAGATGGATTTATGCACCCGATATATTACGCGAGCTGGAAAACGATGCCCGCTGAAGAGAAATATGTCAGTTATGAGCTGGAAGTTCTAGCCATAGTAAAGTCGGTGAAAAAATTTAGAGTGTATCTCCATGGTAACAGTTTCAAAATTGTTACTGATTGTAAATCATTCTGCACGACCATGTCTAAAAAGGATTCTAGTTTACGAGTGGCTCATTGGGCATTAGAGTTAGATGAGTTCCAGTACATTGTGGAACATCGACCAGGAACTTCAATGCGTCATGCTGATGCATTGAGCCGAAATTCAGTGTCTGTACTTTTAGTGCAAAAGGATCACGATTCTCTAGTGACAAAAATTCAACGAGAGCAAGAAAAAGATAAAGACTTGTTAAAGATTATTAAATCTTCCGAAGTTCAACAAAAAGAAGGTTTTCTTTTAAACAAGGGAGTTTTGTATCGCGATTGTGAAGGCAGTTTACTTTTGGTGGTTCCAAAGTCAATGTTGCATGATGTGATTCGTCAAGTGCATGATCATGGACATTTTGGTTGGAAGAAAATGGAGCATAGTTTGAAACAAGATTTTTGGTTCCCGAAGATGCGTGAAAGAATTCAAAAATTCATCAGCTGCTGTGTAAAATGTATTTTGGCAGAAAGAAAACATGGCAAGATAGAGGGTGTTCTAAAACTGATCGAGAAAGGAGAAGCACCATTCGACACTTACCACGTGGACCACATGGGGCCCATCCCATCAACGAGAAAGAGCTATCAGCACCTTTTCGTGGTGATTGATGCTTTTTCAAAGTTCACGTGGATCTACCCTGTCAAGAGTACTACAACGGAAGAGCTAATAACACGTCTAAGAAAACAAGCTGCTGTTTTTGGAAATCCGCGAAGGATCATCGCAGATCGCGGAACAGCTTTTACATCGAAGGCTTTCAAAGACTACTGCACGGATGAGAAGATTGAACTTGTATTGATAACAACAGGAGTTCCTCGAAGCAACGGTCAGGTTGAGAGAATGAACCGAATAATCATTCCGGTACTGACCAAATGATCAATACCAAATCCTTCAGAATGGCATAAACATGTGGACAAGGTGCAACAGTGCATCAATTCTACCTACAGCAGAAGCATAGGAATGTCCCCCTTTGAAGTCTTGGTGGGAAAAAAGATGCAGCTCAAAAATAATCCAGAGCTTAGGCAGTTGATTCACGATGAAATCGTGGCTACTTTTTCCAAGGAGCGAGATGACCTTCGTTCCTTAGCCAGGATCAACATCGAGAAGATTCAAAAGGAAAACCGAAAAACGTCGAGTAAAAAAACTAAAGAGGCTACCAAATACAATTTCGGCGATTTGGTTGCAATCCAATGAACCCAGTTTGGTCCTGGACTCAAATTGCATCCAAAGTTCTTAGGACCCTATAAAGTAGTAAAAGTTTTGCGAAACGATCGATATTTGGTGGAATAAGAAGGAGTTCACGAAGGACCAACGAAGACAAGCACATCGGCTGACCATATGAAAGGCTGGCCAACTCCTTTCAATCCAAATTGGGACTCTGACGATGATTCTTTCTCTGATGAATCTCATGACATCGAGGACGATGTTACTGCAGGATGGCCGAGTGTGAAATCATAGTTAACAAAAAATTAAATTTGACTTGTGTGGTAAAAAAGATTTGACTCTAGTAGTTAGTGGGAGAGGTAACACCCGAGAGAGTTCAGTGTTCGATGACCTATCGATGTGTTTGCACGTAATTTTGTATATTGTATCTTTAATCTGATTATTTAAATAAATGTGTTACTAACATTTTTAGAATAATAACCTTTTCTCAATTTTACGATCCTACAGTTATTTTAAAAAATTTTATATTTTTATTCAATACATTATTTTAGATAATTTCAAAATTATTTATAATTTAAATTATTACAACTGAAAAAAAAATAAATCACACATTTTAAATTTTAAATTTGTTTTGCAATTTTCCGAAAACCCGTGGTTACAAAGTTTCAAAAAAAGCAGATAATTTTTTAAAAATGTCTCCAATAGGTTGGATACGTCATTTTGAATTTTAAAAAACTAACTTTTAAATCTGTAATTAGCGACCCCAAAAACTCTTATATACGAAGTTTTATACAAATTAAAAATCGTAGGGCAGTATTTAATATATTACTTTAGCTTAGGGGTAAGCTATGAGATTAGGGTTGGGAGGTAAAAAATTAAAAATGGTAGGCTGTAAAAAAATATTGCAATTATTCAACAATTAGTTATAAAAATACGAAAATTTTTTAGTTTTATCGATATTTTTTTTAATTAAATCGAAATAGGGGTCGTTTTGGGGTTCATAGGGGAGGTGGGGGCAAGACGGGGTACCTGCCTTAATTAACAAACTAATTAACCAATCATGATAATTTTTTGCATAACATAACTCCGTTACAATAGTTTTTGATTGACCAAGTCACCGATTGATGAAACCGAGTTTTCTATTTGTTACGTAAAAAAAACTGTTTTTGACGATTTTCTTGTCATTTTTGCATTTTATTTAGAACGTGTTTGCTATTTTAATAACAACATTTTAAATGCTATATAATTTTTTTCATGTTCAACAATGATTACACTTGAAGTTAAGCACTTGTTTATTTCCGTTTCGAAATTTAATTTTGAGAAATTAATTTTTTCATGAAATTCCGTATGTGGGGGCAAGACGGGGTATAGGAAGCGAGAGCAGGTTAAGGTACTGAAAACCAATAATTTTTTTATTTTATAAAAAAACAAATCTTCTTTTGGTGCGAAATTTCAAGGCAAAAATAAGTTGATTTTTATACTACCCTATCTTGCCTCCAGGGGGTACCCCATCTTACCCCCACATTTTGTAAAGTGGATAATTTTAATTTTTTCACTTATTCTTAATTCTATATTTAATTAAGTAACAAATCTTTTAAATAAGACTTCTTCATGGAAGACTAATTGCCAAAGATTATTATTATAATAAATAAAATATTTTTGAATCGATAATATTAGTTTTATAGAGCTTCAAACCTTAGGTACCCCGTCTTGCCCCCACCTCCCCTAGTTAGACTTAAAACATTGGTAAGTGTATGATTAATGATTCCAATATTAATTAAACAATTTTTCAAGAAAAAATTGCCATGTTTCTACATTTTTTTCAAGGTAATTGGGTACCTCCTATTTAAGGGTTGTTTTTACCCCTAAAAACCGTAAACGACTTGATTTCAAAAAATAGTCGGAACCGAGTATCTTTCTTTTTGGCTCCAGTTTTCGAAAATCCTTGCTTCGTTCATGAGTGCAAAATTGTCTGAGACGCAATATGTTGATTTAGCTTAGGAGTTGGTTTAGAGATAGGGTTTGGGGGTAAAAAATTTATAATGGTAGGCTGCAAAAAAATATTACAATTATTCAACGATTAATTAAAAAAAAATCGCAAATTTTTTAGTTTTATCTATATTTTTTTAATTTAATCGAAATAGGGGTAGTTTTGGGGTTGATAGTTAGACTTAAAACATTAGTAAGTGTATGTTTAATGATCCCAATATTGATTAAACAATTTTTAAAGAAAAATATCCCATGTTTCTACATTTTTTTGCAAGGTAATTGGGTACCTCCAGTTTAAGGGTTGTTTTTATCCCTAAAAGCCGTAAACGACTTGATTTCAAAAAATAGTCGGAATCGAGTACCTTTTTTTTTGGCTTCAGTTTTCGAAAATCCTTGCTTCGTTCATGAGTGCGAAATTGTCTAGGACGCAATGTGTTGATTTAGCTTAGGGGTTGGTTTTGAGATAAGGGTTAAGATTAAAAAATTTAAAATTGTGTGCTGTAAAAAAATATTACAATTATTTAACGATTAATTAAAAAAAAAATCGAAAATTTTTTAGTTTTATCGATATTTTTTTTAATTTAAATGAAATAGGGGTAGTTTTGGGGTTGACAGTTGGATCTGAAATATTAGTAAGGGTATGTTGAATTATCCCAATATTGATTAAACAATTTTTAAAGAAAAAATTCCCATGTTTCTACATTTTTTTTCAAGGCAATTGGGCAATTGGTAACTTTTTGTAAAGCCCTTGCATGCCGTAGGGTGGGCAAATCCTTTCGAGCGGCACTGTATGTGCTAATCGCAAGTATATCCAATAAAGGATATTAGAATTTAATAATTTTTGGAAGAGAATTATGTTGCTTAGAAAATTTTGTTTCAAACACTTTCTGCATGAAAATAATTTTTGTCAAAAAATACTTTCTGTCGGAAAATGCATGCTGTCAAAAAATACTTTCTGTCAGAAAATACTTTTGGTCAAAAAATACTGTTGATGGCAGGCCACTAGACTAGAAAGCTAGTAATTTATAAGTAAAGCATTTAAAAGTCTTAAAAATATTTGAAAACGGTGCTCGCGTTTTTCCAATGGTATAATTCATGATATTATATTTCCGATTCTTATTTATATTGTATTTTTTTAAAGTAATTAAAAGTTTGAAATATTATTCTATAAATTATTCATATAAATTATATTATAAAACCTTAATTAATTCTCATATTATGTTAAAAGTGTTTTGAATGTTTATTAAAACCAGTAAAGAAGTTTTAAATAATCCACGTTTATATTTTAATACATTATTATTGCAAATAAAAAATAAATTTGTCAATTCATTTAAATTTTAGATTTAGAAGAATTATTAATTAAATAAAAAAAATTAAAAATCATATAATTAATATAAAAATCCTTTTTTTCGAAAATTTATTGATTTAAAACAAAAAAACATCTATAGTGCCAAACTTTAGGTATGGACAGAATGAAAGAATTAAAGAATGAAGTTTGCGATTATTATTATCCATTAATTACACCGTCCGACACGATTTTGCACCCATGAACGAACCAAAGATTTTCGGAAACTAGAGCCAAAAAAAAGATACCCGTGTCTGGCAGTTTTTCGAGATCAAGTCGTTTACGGTTTTTAGGGGTAAACAGGCACACAATTTTAAATTTTTTAATCTCAACCCTTATCTCAAAACCAACCCCTAAGCTAAATCAACATATTGCGTCCCAGACAATTTCGCACTCATAAACGAAGCAAGGATTTTCGAAAACTGAAGCCAAAAAAAAAGGTACTCGATTTCGACTATTTTTTGAAATCAAGTCGTTTACGGCTTTTAGGGATAAAAACAACCCTTAAACAGGAGGTGCCCAATTACCTTGCAAAAAAATGTAGAAACATGGGAAATCTTCATTAATAATAAAGATAAATCCTTCATCAAATATTTATCTTAAAGATTAAGTATTTGACTTGAAACAACACCTAAAAAAAATTAAAAAAAAATTTTTTTTATTGTTTAAATGCTTCAAAAAAAAAAAAAAAAATTTCACTTTTTTTAAAAAATTTCAAATTGATACAATTTTTTAAGAAATCATCACATTTTAATTCTATAAATGGCATTTGAAAGCATTTTTTGTCACCTTTAAAACGATTTCTTAGAAACTGCTCTACGATAATTTAAAAGGAAGATATGATCATTTGTTTTTAAAAATAGCCTCTTTTTTCAATTGTTGGTAACTTGAGAACAACTGACTTTTGGAAAAAATTGTTAAGGAAAAAAATGTGCCTTTTTGTGTGTAGAATAAGGAAAAAAATATTTGAACTTTAAAAAAAATTTTTTTTATCGATATGTATTGGCATGTATATTTTGTCCGTCTTAAAATATATTTAAAATGTGATAATTTCTTCAAAAATCGTATCAATTTGAAATTTTTTAAAAAAAGTGAAATTTTTTTTTTTTTTTAATTTAAACATTTAAACAATAAAAAAAATTTTTTCTTAATTTTGTTTAGGTGTCGTTTCAAGTCAAATACTTAAACTTTAAGATAAATATTTGATGAAGGATTTATCTTTATTATTAATGAAGATACAAAACTTTTTGTAAAGCCCTTGCATGCCGTAGGGTGGGCAAATCCTTTTGAGCGGCACTGTATTTTCGATTTCTTTAAAAATTCGTTACTTACGAATTTTGATGTGCTGATTACGAATATAATAATGAAAATTGGCGCCAATTTTATTATAATGTAAAAAAACAAAAATCTACCATAATTCACAGTTTTTTACTGTTATCTGATGAAATATTCTTAATTTAAAAAAATATTTTAAACAAAAATTGTAGATCTGGTAAAAATACGCATTTCATGCGCTATGACTTTTTTTATCAAAATAAATATTTTTCCAGAAAAATAGATAAGGTTCTATAACACATATGGATGTACTGCTTTCAGGGCAGGGTATGTATAAACCGGAAGGTAAATTTTTCTATTAAGTTGGGGTTGGTTTTACGAAATGAAAAGTATCATAAAAGTTGGAAGTCAAGTTTTCTACATTGTTACCATTGGGTCAAAGCGTTTTAGAGAGTTGGGTTTTTCATAAACGGATAAAATTAAGAAAATATCAAAGTGTTGTTTCCTTCCATTATATTTTTTTGAGAGAGAAAATAAGTGATCTTAGGAAGGTCAATTGGAATAAAACTCCAAATTTTTTTCGTAACAAAGCAACGTTTCATCGACCTGGATTTATCGACCTCATTAGGCTCTAATATTCATTGAACACTTCAAACAAACAGTTACACACAAATAAAAAAGATTAAGAAACGAAGGTTATAATACCTATTTTGTTAAAACATTAAACACATTGTTTTAACATGTCAAAAAATTAAAATTTAAAAACTTGTAAAAAATAAAGAGCGTTTTAAAATTAGTATACTCTCTTCGTTTCATGTCAAGCAACGGTCGAACGATAACTAAAGTTCGAAGTGGAGAATGTGACAATATATATATTAAATCAAAATACAGTCGACGACATTTATAAGTCAATGAACTCAAAACAAAATAAATAAATAAATACACTTATAAATGTCGTCGACTGTATTTTGATTTAATATATATTTTGTCACATTCTCCACTTCGAACTTTAGTTATCGTTCGACCGTTGCTTGACATGAAACGAAGAGAGTATACTAATTTTAAAACGCTCTTTATTTTTTACAAGATTTTAAATTTTAATCTTTTGACATGTTAAAACAATGTGTTTAATGTTTTAACAAAATAGGTATTATAACCTTCGTTTCTTAATCTTTTTTATTTGTGTGTAACTGTTTGTTTGAAGTGTTCAATGAATATTAGAGCCTAATGAGGTCGATAAATCCAGGTCGACGAAACGTTGCTTTGTGACGAAAAAAATTTGGAGTTTTATTCCAATTGACCTTCCTAAGATCACTTATTTTCTCTCTCAAAATTAAGAAAAGGTTGGGGTGACATTATAACTGTAAATTTTTTTTAATCGGATAATCATAAAAAGTGTCAAAAAAAATGTAATTTTTTAAACGGATACAGGGGAGTTGGGATGCTATAAAAAGTGGAACCCCGAATTTGATATAATTTAGAATATCCTTTATTAAACTTCACACCCCAGATAGCATCCGAATTTCTGGAAAGTTTCCTGAAAGTTTCCCATTTTAAGGTCTGAAATTACCAAAGGAAGTCTCCAGGAAACTTCCTGGACATAGCGAAATATCCCCTACTGGAAAGTTTCCCTTGAAAACATCCCGGAAACCCTTCCTTGGAATCTTCCCGTAAACATCCTTTGGAAACTTCCTGGGAACTTCCCGGAAACATTTTTTAAAAACTTCTCTTAGAAACTTTCTGAAAACATTCTTTAGGAACTTTCTAACATTTTCGCGGAGACTTCCTTTAGAAACTTCCAGGAAACATCCCTTGGAAACTGTTTAGATACTTCCCAGAATTTTCCTTTAAAAACTTCCCTTGGAAATTTTCTTTTATGTTTTTTTAACTTAAATGATAAATAACTTTTTTAAAAAAAGTTGCTAATTTTTCTTTAGAAAGCTGACAATTTAAAAGTGAGGTGTACTATTAAATAATTAACAATTAATCTCATTTAAAGAGATTTGCTATGATTGATTTTAAAAATTACAAAATCGTGTATTACAAAAATTATTTATTATTTAAATTAAAAAAATAATAACTGCAAAGTTTCAACGGAAGTTTCCAAGGGAATTTTTCAAGGGAATCTTCCCCGAAGTTTCTAAAAAGTTTCCAATTGAAGTTTTTGGAAAGTTCCCAAGGGAAGCTTCCTAAAAATTTCCAATGCAAGGTGTTCGGATGTTTCCAAGGGAAACTTCCTTTCTCTTGGAAGAGTGAGGAGGACATTCGCTATGTTCAGAAAGTTTTCTGCAGACTTCCGTTGTAATAAATAATAGGATATTGTGGAAAGAAAATGGTTTTTAAAATTGCATGTTTACTGTTTTTGTAACTTAACCTTAATTTAGCGGATAAAGGATGCGTTGCAGTGCCATAATAAGTTCAATTTTTTAATAGGGGTACCGGGGGCTGGGGTGCTATAATAAACTGAATTCTTTTTAAACTGATACAGGTTTAGGGTGTCATAAAAAGTAGGAACTGTTTTTAAATCAAAATACATAGGGGTCGTTCTCTCAAAAAGGACAAATGACACGTTCACGTCACTTTTTCTAAAAAATAATTTTAATTTATAAAAATTTTGCCGGCCATACGATAGTATTTAACGTCCATTAACCAAATTACATGAGAAAAAAAAAGAGAATTTCAAATTATCGGAAATATACATGTTCACATGAAGAAAAAACTCCACTGCGTGACCGTGCACGAAGCATATTTTATTCAAACAAGAAATATTACTTTTATTCTGCAATATAATTATATACTGTGTCTAGCAATATCTACTAACTATTTTGTGTTTTCATTGGTCCTTGAAGAAATACAGTAAAATATTTGCAATATTTGCTAATGTACTGCTAAATATTGTTAATATTTCTTATGGCAGTTTCTTATCTAACTAAAATGTAGCAAATACCATTAATTGAATGTTAGTAAAATTTATTCTTTTAATATTAGAATCAAATGAATCAGTATATCTTGGTACAGACAGAGATTCCACTTCGTGACCTCCAGTACGTATTTTTATAGGTATATTTTAAAATGTTCATAAACATTATAACAAAGGATTTGATGGTTTTATTTAGGTCCATGTCTTAACATAGGACTAGTAATATAAGAGTTCTTCAAATATTTTTTCACGTAAAATTTTAATTCTGAAACTGTCCTTTTTGAGAGAATGACCCATAGATATAACATTTGATTCAATTATCAGATTATTGTTCATTCTTTAGGAACAATATAGCCAACTATTAGTACATTGTGTTCCGAGAAGGTAAAACGCGCGATTCTCGGCCGCGCTTGATTTACAGTACGTGGCGAAGCCGAGTACTGTAAACAAGCAAGGACGAGAACAAGCGTTACCTCCGAGATGCACACGACAGTTTATGTGACTGGAGTAATTTTTCCTCGGTTTTTGGCGTGTAAAACTGGCGTGACGGTAAAGCTACTCCCTGACGTATAGGTCTGCTTTGTGTCTCAAAAACACGCCAAAAACCGAGGAAAACTTACTCCTGTTACCTAAAGACTATTTTCATGGTCGTTAACTAGGGCTGTGCAAAAAGCTCAAAATGTCGAGCCGAGCCGAGCCGTCTTTTTTCGGGCAGGGCCGAGCCGCGTTCGAGCTCATCTAGAGCTCGAAAAATTTCGAGCCCTCGACCAAAATGTGCTCACAAATGAATTCGAGAACCCGAAATATTCGAGGACTCGAAAATCAAAAAGGACCTTAACGAATCGGGAACCCGAAAATTTAAAGAACTCGAACTTACATAACATGATTGGGCCCTAGTTCACTAAGCAACACATACATGCGCAGTAGTGTTCCCCGCAATAAATACATGCGCACTAGCTTTCAACGCACTAAATACATGCAGACTAGTTTTCTGCGAACTAAATACATGCGCAGTAGTGTTCCCCGCAATAAATACATGCGCACTAGCTTTCTACGCACTAAATACATGCACACTAGTTTTCTACGCACTAAATACATGCGCAGTAATGTTCCCCGCACTAAATACATGCGCACTTGTCTTCCACACATTAAATACATGAGCACTAAATACATGCGCACTAGTGTCCCAAGCACTAAACATATGCGCAGTAGTGTTAAACGCACCAAACACATGCGCAGTAGTGTTCCACGCACCAAACACATGCGCAGTAGTGTTTTAAGCAATAAATACATATTCAGTAGTGTTTAGAGTATGGATTGCATGCGTAAGTAGTGTTCTTGGTATGAAATACATGCGCCGTTGTGTTCTAAGCTTTAAATACATGCGTACTAGTGTTCCAAGCACTCAACATGTGAATTTTAATTTTAATTATAAAATTAATTTCGTAATTTTAGTCTCCTTTCTATTTTATCTTCGATTTAATTAGGATTAATAATTAAGGATTAAGATTTTGTTACTACTGATTTATAACAAACATTTTTGTCAACAGATGAGGTTGTTAAATTTGACCAACAACAAGGTTGGTTAGAGTTCTTTTTCTAGTTAAAAAATCAAAAAAATTAGTGAGGTGTTTGGATCACTGTTTGGAATGTGTTTGATTAGAACACCACTGCTCATATATCAATGCTGAAAACAAAACATTTTATGTGTTTGGTGCTTGGAACACTAGTGCGCATGTGTTTTTTGCTTGGAACACTAGTGCGCATGTATTTAATGTATGGAAGACTAGTGCGCATGTATTTAATGCGTAGAAATCTAGTGTGCATGTATTTAGTGTGTGGAATACCTCTGCGCATGTATTTAGTGCGTAAAAAACTAGTGCGCATGTTCTTAATGTATGGAAGATTGGTGCGCATGTATTTAGTGCGTGGAATTCTACTGAGCACGAGTTTGGTGCTTGGAACACTAGTGCGCATGTATTTAGTGCGTATATACCACTGCGCATGTATTTAGTGCGTAGAACACTAGTGCGCCTGGGTTTTCTCCTTGGAACACTAGTGCGCATGTATTTAGTGCGTGGAACACTACTGCGCATGTGTTTAGTGCGTGGAACTCTACTGCGCATGTATTTAGGGCGTAGAACACTACTGCGCATGTATTTAGTGCGTAGAAAACTAGTGCGCATGTATTTAATGTGTGGAAGACTAGTGCGTTTGTAAAAACGTACGGGTCTCGTTCATGGCTCGAAATTTCCGGGCCCCTATATCATTCAAGAACTCGTCTATTTTCGAGTGCTCGAATAATTTCGGGTATTTCAGAAAGCCCGTCTCGTACCCGATCTTGTTCGAACCCGGCCCGGCTCGAGCCCGACGAAGCCGAGCTGAGCTAGGCTCGGCTCGAGTTATTAGATCTGTAACTTTTGTCTAATTAATGTTTTTTACAATCCTTATAAATAATATTTTAAATATTTTATGAGATTTAACAAAAAACCGTGAATTATTATAGTATTTTTTACGGTTTTTACCATGATAACGAAATTTGCGATAATTTTTACTATCATTTTCGTAATCAGCGCATGAAGATACATAAGTATACCAAGTTTCATTAAAATTATAGGTATGTCGTCATCGCCGGAAGTACACCCTTTATTTGTTTACTGATATATTTTATAATATTTTTTTCATATAATTGTGCAGAAATGATTTTTTATTTTAGGCTCTACAATGCCTAATTTATATTTTTAGACTAAAAGTTAACAGCTTGATTATTATTAACAAACTTTCTTTACTTTAAAATATTTTCTGAAAAGAACTGTACAAAACTAAAAATTTTTATTTTGTGCCTTATAAGGCCCAATTTTTATTTCTGATAAAATCCGAGTTAGCGACCTGCAATATACACCTATACCAAGTTTAACTGCAATTTTTTTGATTAACTGATTTTTCATTTTTTTACCTAAAAAAAATTCAGATTTAAAAAATGATATTTGCTATTGTTTCATCTAAAATTGATTTTGATATTTATTTTTTAAAATTTATAGACAAATATGTTGTTAGGAACATAAAATTTTTTTTTTAATTGCAATTGTATAACATGAAGATTTTCCCATTCCGTTTTTTCGTCTGTGAGATTAAATACTCATCCCACCTGCTTATACCAATCAAACTTATGTTTTTGTTTACAGCTAGTACTGCCATCAGCATGATTTTTCAAACGTAAAAAACACAACTTAGGATATCTGTCATCCTCCATCAGCAAAATTTTCTCGATTAGATTTAAGGTTAATTTAAAAACTATTACTGACAAATTTGCCGCTCCAGTTTCAAGCCTCACTGTATAATTCGGTGTATTCTGGGGTAAATGTAATGTTTTATTATAAAATGAGTTTTGAATTTTTCCAATATCTTCTGAGTATCTTAATCCCCAGATTTGTATCGCGTAAGTTAAATTGCTTACTGTGAGACTTTTAAACAGTTTATTGATGGGGTCCCAAGAGTTTAAGCTTAAAGGATTAATTAAGGAAACTGTAGCTCCGATAGCCACATTTGCCCTACTGATAGCACCATCAGCTGCATTTAAAAAAGTTGCGAAGTTCGAGAAAGTGACACCCAGATAGTCATATCTCGAGGCGATCTCGATTTTTTCGTTATCGTCGTACATGAAAGATCCATATTTATGGTTGTGACAGTGTCCGTCCTTTCTAAAAATCACTATCTGGGTTTTTCTTCTATTTATATCTAGATTATTAATCATACAGTACTTTTTCAACGCCTTTGGGATTCTATTCATCTCTACCCAAGAATCAGCTGGAATTGCAATATCGTCTGCGTATGCAAATAAAATTATCTCCGTGAGGTGACTTAGAGAGACTCCCCTAATCCCCTCCGACTTTAAAAATTCCTCGAAATCCGTGACAAAACACGAGAAGAGCAAGAGGCTCAATAACTCTCCCTGCAGGACTCCCAAAGTAATCTTTGTATAATCTGAGACACCCGAGGACCCCTTCACTGCAATTTTGGCTTTGGAATATAAATTTATTAATATATTGATGGATTTACTTCCTACTCCCATTTTATATAATGTTTTCTACAATAAGCTATGTGTAACTGAAAGGAAGGCCCCCCGAAAATCTATAAATACAAATAACTTTCCACCAGTGCGGCATAACCGGGATTGTATTAACGCATTTAATGAAAAAATATTGTCAACACAACTTCTGTTCCTTCCAAATCCCGCCTGCCAATCAGGTAAAAAGTCATTTTCTTTCACCCATTTATTTAGTCTTGTTGCGAGAATTTGCGTGAAAATCTTAGCAGAATCATTTACAAGGGCACGGTGAGCTTCGTTTAAGTTCAACCCAAAGTGCATGACCCTTCTCAGGTTTTTTTTAAATCAGTACGATGATGCCTCACGATCATTTTAAGATGAAAATTAAAATAATCGTTGGAGGGAAACTCAAAATATATTGATTATTCAATTTTTTTTGTAAGTTATTGAAGATATTTTCATTAAAATACCGTTTATTAAAATACTTAATGATTTAAAGGTATAATTTAACATGAAAATAGATTTTTATAAGAATTAAACCATTTTGATTCATAGAATTAAGAAAAATTTAGAAAATAGTTGAAAAAATGGAGATTTTCTTAATTTTTTTAAACTTTACTCCTCTATAGAACGTTATTTCATTAAAGTGATGCAGAAGTGAATTAAAGTTCACAAAATTTCCTGTAAATCAAAAAAAAACTCTTCTACCTATCACCGTTACCAAAATATGGTCATTTGAATTTAAAATTTAATGGAAAAATAGTTAAAATTTAACATTAGGTCTAGATTATTTGGTGACATTGTTTTCGTAGAACCTTACCTCAATACCAAAATTTAATACGTTTAAGAAGGTTCAATTTTGAACAGTTTCAAATTAAAAAAAACTGATTTATCTCACATACATCGAAAGTTACATTGATTTAAAGAATGTCTGTTTGTATAAGAGAATTTTAAGTGGTTTTTAAAAATCTATTTATTTTGCAAAATGCAACATAATCATATTAACAATGTTCCCTTCTTTGAAAAGTAAATAGTAAGGTATAAAGATTTGGTAACATACCGTCAACTGGGGTAACTTCGGACAAGCAGGCTAATTCCGGACACTTAAAATTTAGCTGTTACCAACTTCACATTCTTTTCATTTCTTTAGATCACGTAGTTAAAAAGTTTATAAAATTAAAAATGCGATTTAAACTATTCGATACAATATTTTTGCAATGAAATTTAAGTGTCCGGAGTAAGCCTGCTTGTCCGAAGTTACCCTAGTTGACGGTATGTGAGATAAAGCAGTTTTTTTAATTTGAAACTGTTCAAAATTGAACCTTCTTAAACGTATTAAATTTTGGTATTGAGGTAAGGTTCTACGAAAACAATGTCACCAAATAATCTAGACCTAATGTTAAATTTTAACTATTTTTCCATTAAATTTAAAATTCAAATGACCATATTTTGGTAACGGTGATAGGTAGAAGAGTTTTTTTTGATTTACAGGAAATTTTGTGAACTTTAATTCACTTCTGCATCACTTTAATGAAATAACGTTCTATAGAGGAGTAAAGTTTAAAAAAATTAAGAAAATCTCCATTTTTTCAACTATTTTCTAAATTTTTCTTAATTCTATGAATCAAAATGGTTTAATTCTTATAAAAAATCTATTTTTATGTTAAATTATAGCTTTTAAATCATTAAGTATTTTAATAAACGGTATTTTAATGAAAATATCTTCAATAACCTACAAAAAAAATTGAAAAATCAATATATTTTGAGTTCCCTCCAACGATTATTTTAATTTTCATCTTAAAATGATCGTGAGGCATCACCGAACTGATTTTAAAAAAACCTGAGAAGGGTCATGCAGTTTGGGTTGAACTTAAACGAAGCTCACCGTGAGGGTGATTAGACGGTAGTTCTCCGGGTTCGATGTTTTACCCTTTTTAAATATCATTTTTGCTAATATATTCGCCCATGAATCTGGTTTTTCCTCTCTTTCCATTATTCTATTAAACAAAGTTAAAAAGTAATATATCCAGTTATCTGGGAGGTTTTTTATAAATCCATACGAGATCCGTCTGAACCCGGAGACTTACCCTCCTTGCACCTTCCTAGACTATTTTTTATTTTTAAATAAGAAATTTCTTCATCTAGGAGTGGGTTAATCAAAGGGATCATGGTTGCAGAAACATTTAAATTCGAGGGGAATAATGTTTGAAAATAGCTATACCATTCTTTTAAATCTATTTGATCTTCTATGTAAAATCGAGTTCTAAATTTGTTTATAATTTTCCAGAAATTAGCGGAGTCTCTCACCAAGGATAACTGGTTTAACAGCGAGTTTTTATATTCTTATTTTTTAGCTTTTTAAAGAATTTTATATATTTTTATATTATCATTATTAACCTAACCAATTTCTACTGAGACAAAGTTAATATTTTTACTTGTATTTAATGACTCCTTCAAGTTATTTTTAAAAAGAACACATTCTCTGTCAAACCGTTTTGATTTAGATTTAATCTCGTAATCCTTTACCCTCATACCCAGACTCATCGCTTTTTCGCAAATATTATTAATTAAAACATTCAACAAATCGTTCATATCCTCTTTTTTCTATTTCTATCAATGTTTCATTCATAAGAGATGTATATTCTTCTTTTAATTCCCCTTTCCATTTCAATCGAGTCATATCCTTAACGGTTTTTATTTTATCGTTTACATTTAACAATTTTATTGATACCGGAAAATGATCCGATTTCGTAATAATATAATAAACTGAAAAATCCTCCACACCTCCAAGTCCTGCAAGGTTAGTCCATGCGAGGTCTATTGTTGATTTCCCCAGATTACTCACAAATGTGTATCGTGAGGGATTATCCCCTATTGTTCTTCCATTTAAAACAATATACGCGTTTCTTTCCATAAAAGTTACCAATTTTTTACCCCTTATATCTAATTTCTTATCTAAGGTTAATCTTTTACTACTAACAAAACAATTTTCCACAATTATTTCATTTGTTAATTGGTTTAAATCAGCTATGTGTGGATTAAAATCGCCTCCAATATAAAAAGGTAAATTAGGGTATTTATTAATTACGTGTTCAACTAAATCTTTAAAATTTAATAAAAAAACGGCAAAGTCTTTAGTAGGAGAAATGTAAACAACACTTACAATGAATTCTAATTTAGAGTCACGATTTAGGAATTTCGCAATTATACAATCTTCAGTGCTGCTTATCGTTTCCTTGGTATATTTATTTTGATTGAAAGCCACGATGTTTCCTCCTTTCGCTCTTCCTCTTTCCGCCAACTTTGCTACTGGAGAATACAAAACATCAAAAGCGCTGAAGTGACTCTTGAAGGTGACGGAAGGGTCGTTCACAGCCCATGTCTCATTCAAACAGACAATATCGTGAATACCAACAATAGGCATTAAATCAGTTACGTTTCCAAGGCCCTTAACATTCAAAAATATAATTTTTGAACAGCTTTTGTGTAAGAATTGCTACGTAGAATGATTGGATTGTTTGGTAGACTAAAGGATTCAATGGCCCTCCTGCTGTGGTCACGATCCTGCTAGCCAACCCTCTCTGAGGACCATAATTAGCCCTCGGGAGATCAGCCGTAAGCCAGGATACGAGATCACCACTACCAGACTTTGTAAAGCCAGGAAAGTGGGTCCGGATCAGGTGCCCCAATGTCACCTCGTTCGACTCGGAGAAGGTTCCATCGGGTAATTTCATAGTGCTCATGATTGAGTCAGGGTTTTTAGAAAGTAACTTATCCAATCTGGGCGCGTCCCTTCTCTTGTTTATATTGGATCAAAAGGAAGTCCAACTATTTTGCTTAGCCTTTCTGATTGCATCCCTATAGTTGTTCGTTGTCTTGGAATAGATGGCCCAACTTTCCTCCGTGCGACTTGATCTAGCACGTCTAAACAACCTCCTAGTTTTCTTACTCAGGTTGTTTAATTTATTATTCCACGAATAGGTGGTAGTAGCCCTATGAGTGTTAGTTGGAACACAACTACACTCAAAGGCCGTTTGAACGGCTTTTAAGTGTAGTTGTTTTCCCATTTTCCTTGGGAATCCAGACAGCGCTTTCTTAAGCTCAGTCCCATAGCCAGCCTAATCCGTTTTCCTGGGATTACGGAACCATTTAGGTGTGGAGCTAACCGTGGTCATCAGCTCGAAGGTTATCTGTAAATGATCAGAAAGTGAAGGTTCATCAGATACTCTCCACTTTCTTATCTTGTTGGATATGGAATCAGAGCCGAGTGTAATATCTAACGCCTCTCTGTTCTTAGTCTTGAAAGTCGGTGTTGAACCTGTATTTAGCCTGTATTTAGGATGTCTAAATTAGTATTAATTAGATAGTCTAACAAATTCAAACCTCTTTGATTAATATCAGAGCTCCCCCATAGTGTGTGGTGCGAATTGACATCACACCCGGACACCAGGAGAAGTCCCCTTACCGTACAGTACTCAACCAATTTTGCAACCTCTACTGGTGGATTGGTCCTGCCGTCGTAGGGGAAGTAAGCCGATCCAATGATGGTTCTTCCAATTCCCTCAAAGTCAGTAATCACCGTCATTAGGTCTCCCGTGCATATGTCCAACAAAGGAGTAACTGATACACCTTTCACCGGGATGAAAGGTCTCTTGGTCTCTTAGCCTTGAGGTCTCTGTAACAAATAAAACTTTTTCCCTGAAGCCCTCTAATGGTATCTCGTACAACCCAATGTTCTTGGATCAACGAGATACCTGTGTGCAACCTTGCCATACCCCTTATCAGTACTGCTGAGGCGTCTTTGCAATGATGCAAGTTAATTTGAGTTAATTAACTCATTCTCCACTGGGCCAGTGACTTTAAAAGTCACTCTGCACAACTAAGAGGAATTTATTCCCTTCAGCTGCTCCAGCCACCTGAGTGTCTTCCGTCCTGACTATTCGCCAGAACGAAGTTTTTAGTGAAGGGTTGTACTCTTCTAGAGCCTTTAGTCCCTCCTTCACTTCTTCCGGTTCGCTCGGAATCCATGAGGTGGCCTTCAGCATCCTTTGGAGTACCTCCACCTCACTAACACGAAGCGTCGCCACTTCCTAAGGTACTAGACCTTCCACCGCACTGATGAGCCAGTCCTTAGCCGCTGGGTTGGAAGCGACGAAAATAAAGACTCCTCCCCTGCAGAAGGAAGCCTCAAACCTCGGCACTCTTTCAGCCGTTTCTCTTACAAGGAGCGGTATTATGGCCCTTCTAAAGAGCCCGAATTGCTCCCCAGTAAGAGCCACGTCGGGATAGCCGACGTCAGAGACCACCATCGTCAGGGGATTTGCCCTCATTGCCGCATTAATACCTCCCTGTGTCTCCTGAAAGACGGCAGTTTGGTTTTGTTTTGGTTCTTTAGAGACCGCTGGTTCCCCCCGGAAAGACGAGTCAGGTCATTTTTTCCTCTTGGTAGACTCAGATCCGCCTGAATTACCCAAACCCGTACCGCCGTCCACCCCAGGAGCGGACCGCCCGAATCACCAGAGGAACCAGCTGTCTCTCCTTTTTTGGCCTGTGCCAGCTTCAATCTCCTCCACCGTTTCTTTGCAGAACCGGAAAAGTGTTTCCTTCCGAGAGGCCTTCCAGCCAAATCGGTAGGCTTAGTTACATTTTCACCTGGGTCAGCAGACCCCGAAGAGCCATATTCTTTTGGCAGGTCTCAAGGTTTAAGTTGTTGAGATTTTAATTATTTGGGTCCGTCATTTTGTTCCCACGAAAAGCTAGGGAAAAGAATTTGGCCCCTGCAGAGCCCCGCTTGCAGGGGTAGGACTAGATACTACTGGGAGTTTGCCCGGTGTCCCAGAGTCCTCGTGCGCGACACCTCCAGCCACTTCACTGACAAGGGCCGCACGTTCGGCGCCCAGGCCTTAGCTTTTGTTCTGGGTTGGACCCCTTTCGCGCCAATCTTTTCAGCTCCGCTTCGGATTTGTTAACCCTAGTGCCATTCATCCCTCGGCACGGTAAAAACACCTTGGATTGGGGGTATCGTTGGTCAGACCGAACAGACAACTGGTCCAACAGCCGTCAGCACCAGATCGAGACTACTCCACACAACTTGGTATGCCAAGCCGGCAGGAGTGTCCTAGTCCTCCCAGAATCCAAGTCATCCACCGCTGACGAGGATGGTTAGCCCCCATTTGGAATCCGAAATAACATCATCCGCACAGGCAGCTAGTGCACCAATACAAGAGCGGCGAGTACCCGAATTAACGGGGTCCCGTTCGTTCCCCGGTGCCCAAACTCGCCAGACATTGGGAGTCGGTGAGTCCCGGGAAGAGTCGAGCAGCTCGTCTAGGGATGGCGACCGAAGGACAAGCGCCCGGCCGGTCCTAAGCCCCGTCACCACGACAAGATGACACCGCAAAGGGTGGTGGCAGTAATCAAATTAAATAATTCATTAATTACAACTCGACGCCTCTAATTCAACGGGTTATATGAACCATAGCATTAGTGCGGCGCTAGACACCGGCTGGTAAGCATCTGCTACATCAGTCTGTCATCAGCTCGAAGAAGCTGGATATAGTTCTTGATCACTTGATTCGAAGTGAACAAAGCCCGGCTGCAGCCGATTTTCAATCATTCTTTCTTAGGATGGCTCCTTGGTCAAACTTCTCATGCACCAAGCGCATATTACTACACTGCATGGCGGAGCACAACTTATGCTTCAATCTTTAAGCTTGCGGACCTGCATTTACCAATGCACTACTTGTCGACGGTTTCGAGGTCAAACGATGACTCAACAGATGACTTCGCTCCCTAAGGTTCGGGTAGGTCTGGATACATCAGAGCTACAGCCCTTTTTCGCATCAGGGATCGATTACTGAGAGACCATTTGCATTACGCGTGGGAGATCCACTGTCAAAATCGACCAGTAAAATATATGCTTGGCCATTTTTATTTGTATGACAACAAGAGCAACTCACATCGAGGTCATATCAGACATGTCATCGCAAGCTTTTTTGGGCGCCTTCACTTACTTTATCAGTCGAAGACGAATATCTGGCAAGTTTAGCGCTAATGCTACAACATTTTTCGGTGCTAATCGAACTTAACACAGTGGCAGTCTGAGCAGAATCAACAGGCATTAGCAAATCTTGGAATCACTTGGCGTTTCATTTCACCTGGTTCATCACATCAAGATAACTTATGGTAGGTGGGGCTTAAATCAGCCCAGAAACATTTAATTAAACTTATTGAGTACATTATAAAGTATTGAAATCAAGTACTCCGCTTTGAACAATGGCAAACGTATGGTGTACACCTTGAAGCGTGCTTAAATTCCCGTCCAATCACTTCGCTAACAGGTGATCCAGAAGACATACCTGCAATGTGTCCTCGGGACTTTCTCATTGACAGACGGATCATTCTGGCGGTACCAGAGCCTCATATCACAGAGCTTCCTGTGAATCGTTCAAAATAATGTCCATGGCAGAGACACCTCTACAATTGCGGAGCAAGTCTAGTTGGTTAGACATATATAATTCCCATATGAAAAATCCTATGCAATATCCCATATGGAATACTGCATATGATCAGCCATATGAGAAATATATATGGGATGAGATGTAGGATAGTGTGTAGGATCCTATACGGGATCCTATATAGAATCCTATATGGGATAATATATAGGATAGTACAAAGGATCGCACATATGGGATATGCATAAATGAGATGATTCTATATCGGATCCTATAGGGGATAAGTGTAGAATAGTGTGTAGGATCGTATACGGGATCCTATATAGAATCCTATATGAAATAATATGTGGGATAGTACTTTTTCAATCAAAGTATGTAAACTTGACACAAGTTTGTAGTGTAATAATGGCACATAAGTTCATACCGACTGATATTTGATCGAATGGTCATTTGATCGAAGAGCGTTTGGTTGAAACGACACTTGATATAATAAACATTTTATCAAAACGATACTAAATCTAAAGTACATTCGTGTAGGGATATGTAGTTAAAATTAAATTACCATCAGATTTAAATTGGATAATTAAGTTTTATTTTAAACAAGATACTGTTAGTGGCAGAGCTGGGTAAGTATTTGAAATAAATCTATTTCAAATACGTATTTGAAATGCAAAATGCCATTTTCCATTTCAAATTAGAATCAGAAAACCATTTTCAATTTTCTATTTCAAATAGATCTGCAACCTTTTTTGCATTTAAAATTCCATTTTTCATTTTCAGCGCATTTTTGAAGTATAGTATATATACACAAAAATTTCGACCAAAACAACGTTTCGCTTACTCAGGTGTTTTTGGGTTCGCTAATTACGAATCTGAAGTAACTTTTTGGAAATTTAATATAGCGAATCTAATTCTAGGGTGAGTTTAAGGGTTGATTGGCTCAGGTTATCACTTAATATCAAGGTCACTCGACAACCGAATAATTTCCTATTCATTAAAAACCCTTAAAAACTCCCAAAACCCATTGCGTAACAAGTTTGAAGCCAATCTAATCAAAATTTAAAAATGGTGTCCTGCATTTTGGATGCACCATTTTGAATTTCTAAAAAGTGATTTCAGATTCGTAATCAGCGACCCCAAAAATCTCCGATTAACAAGTTTGAAGCGAATCAGATCAAATTAAAAAGTTTTAAAACAATCCATTTATTTTGTTAGATAACCCTTTTTTTTTATTTATAACAATATATTGTCTTAAAAAAATTATTAATTAAAAAAGCCATACAGCAAAAATAACTGTTTATCCTAAGTTGCAATTTTTTAAAAAGAACGGTCATTTATTTTTAAACCCTTTTTGGGCAGAGGGGGGTCCGTTTTACAGAGAATGTTCCATTTATTTTACTTAAAAGCACGTGGAAAGCTTAACGTTAGATAATAATTCGTATTTTTTAATTTACTCATTAAATAGTTATTAAAATTAATTTGCTAATTGTGCTTTTATTCTGGTCTGATGCAAAAAATTAATTTTAATTATTATTTAATGAGTGAATTGAAAAACTATTTTGCATTTTATGTAAACCTATTTCAAATATACATTTTCCATTTCAAATAGAAAATAGAAAACCATTTTCCATTTTGCATTTTAAATGGTTTTTTCAAAACCGTTTTACATTTTATATTTCAAACAGATTTGTAAAACCAGTTTACCCAGCTCTGGTTAGTATGCACATTGCGTTCAAACTTTATTTTTACTTGAAACTCACAGCAAAGCTGTTTATTCTTCTTATTCTGACGTAGTCTGAATTTATCTTCCTCCACCTTCTTCTTTTGGTTTGCTGATGTTCTTTTAAGGTTTTTTAAGGTTTATTTAAATTAACATGTCGCAGTATATTTAAAATAAATAAAATTTATAACATTCGGCCATCCTCGCATTGTTTGGTCCTCCAAACGTCAGACATAACATTTATCCTCATTTTCATCGTCGTTATCTTTTCGCAAGTTAAAATCGTCGTCAAAATCGTCGTCTAAATCGTTTATTTCGTGAGAACGTCTCCAAATTTTTAACTGACTCACATGAGCAGTGCTTACAAATCCTCGATTGGTCGTTTTATTTAATATTTTTATTCGATATGTATCGCTTGAAAGTTTTTTGGTAATAATCATTGTTTCACTTTAAAATGACTGTAACTTCGTCTACTGACCAGTTGCTTTGGGATTTCTTTTTACAAAAACAATCTCGCCAATATTGTATTTAACGTTTTTAAATTTATTTTTGTCGTATTGAGTCTTATATTTTCCCTGAGCTTTTACAATATTTTCCCTAACCTCATTTTGTACATCGATTGGCATTTTATATGTTTCGCAGTGTCTAGTCAAGTTTCGTAACCTTCCCTCTTTAAATCATGGAATATATCTTAATAACGCCTCGAAAGAAGTTTTTCCCGTGGATTTGCTTACTGTACTATTAATATCACGCTCTAAATTTTTCAAATTTAAATTTCAATCCTTTTGATCATCAGTACCCAACGAATTTTGTAGACTCAGTAATAAGGTTTGATTTAGTCTTTCAACTAAACCATTCGCCTGTGGATGCTTACTCGAATTTAAGGTGTGTTTTACGCCATATTCTTCGCACATTTGTTGAAAAGCTTTTGCCGTAAAACATGTTCCGCGATCGGCGATTAATCGATTTGGTGAGCCAAATTTTTCGAAAAATTCTTTTATTTTGTTCCTAGTAATTCTTTTCGTAACACCACTTACCGTTACAATATGATTATATTTCGTTAAATTGTCAATCAAAGCTAATACCTAAATATTTGTTTTTCCTCGGCGTAGTTACAAAAGGACCCATATGATCCACATGAATTATCTCAAATGCTCTTTTACCCAACGGTAGTGGATGCAATTCACCTGAGGATGCTCCTGATTTGTTTTTGTTTAGAATACATTCTAGACAATTTTTTACGTGAAACCGTACATATCGTCACATTGCAGGGAAATACAAATATTTTAACAATCGATTTACAGTTTTTTTAATTCCAAAATGTCCACATAGCTCATGATTCCGAATAACAATCGATTTTCGCATGTTTTTCGGAATAACGTAAAGTTCTCTCGATTTATTCTAAACAGTCATTACTCGATACAACAACATTACTTTCGAACTTCATCTTTTTCCGCTTTCGTTCTGTCATTAACATTTTTGCGCATTATATCGATTTTAGCTTTAATAACCGGGTCTGACCTTTGAAAAATTAAAATTCCATCTTCTCTCGTTTCGAGTGTTAATACTTTTAAATTTTCGACATTACTCTCGACATGCTCAATCGGAGCACGTGATAAAGCATCGACATGTTGCATTTTGTCACCGCTTTTATGTTTAATGTTGAAATTGAATTCGGAAATTGCGTTAATCCATCTAGCGATTTGAAAATTCTGCGTTTTCCAGGTATTTATATGAATTAAATATTGACAATCGGTAACAATGTCAAATTCTAACGCGATCAAGAACCTTCGTAGGCATTTTAATGTATAGCTTTTAATCTATAGCCATTAATTCGAGACGACTAGAATGGTATTTTTCCTTAACATTACTTGTTTTTCGACTAATTTGTCTTTGTCATCTAATTGAAGAAGCATAGCTCCAATGCCCTTAGCGGACGCATCAGTGTGTAACTCGGTTTTTTAAGCTTTTGGATTGTATGCTTTTAGTACAGGACGACTAACTAATTTTTGCTTTACTTCGGAAAATGCCTTTTTGCATTTATCATTCCAATCAAATTTCGAATTATCTTTTAATAAATCACTGATAGGCGCAGCAATTCTAGCGAAATTTTCAATGAATCGCCTGAAAAAGCTGGCTAACCCAAGAAATTGGCGCACTTCGTGTTTTGATTTTGGAGCAGGAAATTTTTCAATTGCTAAAATTTTTCTTTCTTCGGGTTTTACCTCCCCATTCCAAAAAACATACCCAAAATATTCAACGTTTTTTATTCCAAATTCACATTTTTTTTAAGTTCAAAGTTAATTCATCATCTTTCAACAATATTAAAATTTCCTCCAATTTTGTCAACAATGAATCCCAGTTATTCGCGTAAATACAAAGGTCATTAAAAAATTGAAAACTAAACTTTTTCTTTTTGCGACCCCTAAAACACGATCCATCAATTTTGCAAATGTGTGAAATCTTTTGACTCTTCCGATAAAGGCATGTGTAAATACCCACTAAATAAATCAAGTGTAATAAAAACTGTTGCTCCCATTAAATGTTCTAAGAAATCGTCAAAATTTGGTATATGATAGTTAATCGGAATTGTGCCTTTATTGACTCTTCTAACATCTAACACTACTCTTGGTGTACCGTCAGATTTTCTTACAAGGAAAGCTGGACTTACGAATTGCGCATTAGTTTCCGAAACTATTCTTGCATATTCATACTCTTTTATTAGTAGCTTATTTAAATCGCTTTTATCCTCTGAAATTAATTTGTACACTCTACATATTTATTTAACAATTTTAGCAAATCTTTCTTTTCACTTTCACTTACATTTTCCCCGTCAGTTATTACTTCGCTGCGTGAAGTTGAAGGGGTGAGAGATCCGCTTATCCTCCCCATAACATATCCTCCGATAACACGCGAGAAAACGTTGAAAATAGCGCGATTTCCATATTTACCACGTTTATTGGCGCATCTACCCCACGTGAATTCTAAGGGGCTATCCGAGGGGAATGCGACGAAGCAAACACAGCGCCAGTCATGGCCTAAATTAAAAAGTCACCTGTGCTGCTTATTTTCCACATATCATAAAAATAGACTACTATATCAAACAGAAATTTATAATGAAATAACAACTCGTTCGTAGCGAAACGCTTTGTCACATATTAAGTTCCGTCAGGCGCCGCGTATAATGAAAACTCATGTGCGTACACATGTACGAACTCATCTGCATACGCATGTACGAACTCATCTGCATACGCATGCACGAACTCATCTGCGAACACACAAAAGTACATTATTAAATTAAATATATTAAACAATATTACATATTAAATATGTTAAATTAAATATATTATTAAAAATAAATTCTCGCAAACGGGATTGGAGCCCATCTAACCTGAGTCTATGAATGCCTTAAGCCCCTCGGCCACCGTAGTTATAGAAACAACTTTACAAAATCTTAGTCATGTCTTTCCTGAGAAATGTATGTATTAAACATGACAAAGATTTTGTAAAGTTATTTTTACAACTATAGTTGTAAAAATAACTTTACAAAATAACTTAAGGCGTTTTTAGGCTCAGGTTAGATGGGCTCGAATCCCGTTGCCAAGAAATTTTTTTTAATAATATATTTAATTTAACATATTTAATATTGAATATTGTTTAATATATTTAATTTAACAATGTACATACTTTGGTGTGTTTGTACATGAGTTCTTACATGCGTACGCAGATGAGTTCGTACATGCGTACCCACATGAGTTCTCATGTGTGTTCTCACATGTGTTCGTACGTGACTTTTTACTTGAAATATTTAAGAAGTAAATTTTCGTTGAATAACCGACACGATATTGCATACTTTCTTACATACGAACTCACATACGTTCTTACATATGAACACATATACGAACTCATATAAAAACGCTGTTTCAATGTCACGCGGCGCATGACGGAACTTAATATAAGAACTTACATGAGTTCGTCCCTACGTTCTCACATAAGATCTTATACGAGATTTTATCTGTGTCACCTGAAATCTTATATGCGTACACATGTACATACCTACTTTCTTACGACAGATCTCACGCACGTTGTTACAGTAGGGTTAGGGGGCTATGCGCAACACGCCGATATGCCTCCTTATTAGGGTGGTCCAAAAATACATGGGAAAAACAAAAAGTTGAAAATGTTATGCTCTCACCCACCACGATTGTTCTATATCGAAAAAAAATGCCCCTATTTTTTTTTTTTTTTTAATATTTAGAGGTCGCTCAAAGCGCTCAAAGTTTCCCATGCAAAATGCATGGGGAAAAAATACTTTTTCGTAGAATTGGAATAAAATCCATTAAAATTAATATTTTTCGATCGGCTAACTCTGTTTCTCTTCAGGAGAGTCCAAAGTATACGAATCAATAAATTAATTAACAATTTATTATTATTAACTATTCTTTAAGGAGCCCCAAAAAACCCCATAAATTACAAAAATTTGAAAAAATCGGAAAAAAATATTTTTTACTATTTTTATGGAAGTTTTTTCACAGATTTTGAATAAATAACATAAATATTGATCTTGAATCATTATTCCATGTAATTGCTAATTTGTTTAAACAAATTAATATTGTTTATTTGCAACTTTTTAACAAATAGAGCTAGAGAGTTGTAACTTTTTCCTAATTTTGCAACTTTTGAAGTCTAGTAAACCCCAATAATAGTAAATAACTAAAATATAAAATTATAAAAATTGTTTAAACAAATTAATATTGTTTATTTGCAACTTTTTATCTAATAGAGCTACAGAGTTGTAACTTTTTCCTAATTTTGCAACTTTTCAAGTCTTGTAAACCTTAATAACAGTAAAAAACTGATAAATAAAACTATTAAAATTTTTTAAACAAATTAATATTGTTTATTTGCAACTGTTTATCTAATAGAGCTAGAGAGTTGTAACTTTTTCCTAATTTTGCAACTTTTCAAGTCTAGTAAACCCTAATAACAGTAAATAACTAAAATATAAAATTATAAAAATTGTTTAAACAAATTAATATTGTTTATTTGCAACTGTTCATCAAATAGAGCTAGAGAATTGTAACTTTTTCCTAATTTTGCAACTTTTCGAGCCTATTAAAGCCTATTACTATCAGCTGACTAGCTATTCGGCAAACCGATTTTGGGTTTACTGAATGAGCTCATTTGTAATTCAGATTTTGTCATCTTTGGACGTAGTTTGTCTAAAATATATAGTGTGGTGTTGAGTTGTAAATTATTACTGTTATTGGGGTTTACTAGACTTAAAAAGTTGCAAAATTAGGAAAAAGTTACAACTCTCTAGCTCTATTAGATAAAAAGTTGCAAATAAACAATATGATTTGTTTAAACAATTTTTATAATTTTATATTTCAGTTTTTTACTGTTATTAAGGTTTACATGACTTGAAAAGTTGCAAAATTAGGAAAAAGTTACAACTCTCTAGCTCTATTTGTTGAAAAGTTGCAAATGAACAATATTAATTTGTTTAAACAAATTAGCAATTACATGGAATAATGATTCAAGATCAATATTTATGTTATTTATTCAAAATCTGTGAAAAAACTTCCATAAAAATAGTAAAAATATTTTTTTCCGATTTTTTCAAATTTTTGTAATTTATGGGGTTTTTTGGGGCTCCTTAAAGAATAGTTAATAATAATAAATTGTTAATTAATTTATTGATTCGTATACTTTGGACTCTCCTGAAGAGAAACAGAGTTAGCCGATCGAAAAATATTAATTTTAATGGATTTTATTCCAATTCTACGAAAAAGTATTTTTTTCCCATGCATTCTGCATGGGAAATTTTGAGCGCTTTGAGCGACCTCTAAATATTAAAAAAAAAAAAAAATATGGGTATTTTTTTTTTCGATATAGAACAATTCTGAGGGGTGAGAGCATAACATTTTCAACTTTTTGTTTTTGGACCACCCTACTCCTTATACTGCTTCGTGTTATAACATCTTTAAAAAAAATGTCAGATTTAAGGTTTCGAAATGAAGTCTTGAACCTACTACTTTTGATTAGTAATCACACGAAAAAAAATGAAATATATACTATAATAATATGCTTAGTGAATGCAGAAAATGTTGGAGTTTCACATATTTTAGAACTAGATGTTTTAAAAATATGGTCGCAACAGCTCTCAGATGAAAGTCAGTGGATTGACCCTTATATTCCCATTCTTGATTGCTAAACTTTTAATCGAGGGGCTATTCACTCTGAATCAGTTAAAATCGCATCACGCAGTATTTGGCAGTAGTTCGAGTAGAATCATCGACTCCCTTTTAGACTACACTAAATGATACTAACCGGCAGTAATTCGCATTAAGCGTACTAACTCATTCCGTAGCTCGATTTCTCGAAAATTAGTAATTTAACTTCTTGAAATTCAAATATTTGAGAACAATTTTATATGCTTTTAATGGTCAGAAAACACAGGTTTTGAATTTCACACTAATAAATTGTTTACACAAAAATTTAAACAACAATATTTGTTGTTAAATAATTCATTAAATCTACATTAAGCAAACAATGGGTTCCGCTGCCTGAAGGATAAGAAGTTATTAATTAAGGACTTCGTGTAACCGCCGGACGGAGTTCGAGTAGAATCGTCTGATTCCCTTTTCGACTACACTAAATGAACAGTAATTCGCATTAAAAATACTGACTCGCTTCTTAAGTGTACTGATTGGTTCCTTAGGTGTCCTAACTCCCTCCTTAAACGTCTTGATTCGCTTCTTAAATATACTAAGGCTTTCTTAACACGCAGATTTGCTCTTAAGCTCCTGACTTCAAAAATCTGAACATGATTACAATTCTCTGCATGTTGATTTCAAGCAGTAAAAGTCATTGATTCGCGAGTGAATAGCCCCTCGCTTTTAATAACAGTTTCTAAATTTACAATTTTCAAAGTTATTTCTATGCTTTTATATTTATTATTTACAGCTGTCAATAAACTAAATGCTGATCTCGTTTGCTCGTGGATCCGGATATCTGTTGGGGTTAGAGGGGGGGGGGGGGATTCATGCCTCAGAATTTAGAAAAATATATTTATGCTACTGATTGTGAATTTGTACGTAATTTTTTTGAAGTTTAATATTTAATATTAACATTGAAGATTTTTGAAAAAATCAGAGACACGGTGGGATACGAACCCACGACCTTTCTTTTGACGTAAGACTGCTCTAACCAACTGAGCTACGTGACCCCTGAAATTTTCGTCTTCAATATCAATTGAACCCACCATTGTCAAATGACAGATTTTTCAAATCTCGTTCAATTTGGCGCTATTCTATTTGGATGGTAAGGTAGGTTTCGGAGTTTTTACATTTAATTATTGATGGAGAAATTTTTACAAGCCTGTTTGGCTAATATAATCTTTGAAAATTAACATTGAAGATTTTTGAAAAAATCAGAGACACGGTGGGATACGAACCCACGATCTTTCTTTTGACGTAAGACTGCTCTAACCAACTGAGCTACGTGACCCCTGAAATTTTCGTCTTCAATATCAATTGAACCCACCATTGTCAAATGACAGATTTTTCAAATCTCGTTCAATTTGGCGCTATTCTATTTGGATGGTAAGGTAGGTTTCGGAGTTTTTACATTTAATTATTGATGGAGAAATTTTTACAAGCCTGTTTGGCTAATATAATCTTTGAAAATTAACATTGAAGATTTTTGAAAAAATCAGAGACACGGTGGGATACGAACCCACGACCTTTCTTTTGACGTAAGACTGCTCTAACCAACTGAGCTACGTGACCCCTGAAATTTTCGTCTTCAATATCAATTGAACCCACCATTGTCAAATGACAGATTTTTCAAATCTCGTTCAATTTGGCGCTATTCTATTTGGATGGTAAGGTAGGTTTCGGAGTTTTTACATTTAATTATTGATGGAGAAATTTTTACAAGCCTGTTTGGCTAATATAATCTTTGAAAATTAACATTGAAGATTTTTGAAAAAATCAGAGACACGGTGGGATACGAACCCACGACCTTTCTTTTGACGTAAGACGAAAATTTCAGGGGTCACGTAGCTCAGTTGGTTAGAGCAGTCTTACGTCAAAAGAAAGGTCGTGGGTTCGTATCCCACCGTGTCTCTGATTTTTTCAAAAATCTTCAATGTTAATTTTCAAAGATTATATTAGCCAAACAGGCTTGTAAAAATTTCTCCATCAATAATTAAATGTAAAAACTCCGAAACCTACCTTACCATCCAAATAGAATAGCGCCAAATTGAACGAGATTTGAAAAATCTGTCATTTGACAATGGTGGGTTCAATTGATATTGAAGACGAAAATTTCAGGGGTCACGTAGCTCAGTTGGTTAGAGCAGTCTTACGTCAAAAGAAAGATCGTGGGTTCGTATCCCACCGTGTCTCTGATTTTTTCAAAAATCTTCAATGTTAATTTTCAAAGATTATATTAGCCAAACAGGCTTGTAAAAATTTCTCCATCAATAATTAAATGTAAAAACTCCGAAACCTACCTTACCATCCAAATAGAATAGCGCCAAATTGAACGAGATTTGAAAAATCTGTCATTTGACAATGGTGGGTTCAATTGATATTGAAGACGAAAATTTCAGGGGTCACGTAGCTCAGTTGGTTAGAGCAGTCTTACGTCAAAAGAAAGGTCGTGGGTTCGTATCCCACCGTGTCTCTGATTTTTTCAAAAATCTTCAATGTTAATTTTCAAAGATTATATTAGCCAAACAGGCTTGTAAAAATTTCTCCATCTTTAATATTTAATATTTTTATATTGAAAAATCAAATTCAACTTCTAATAATTGTACTTTTTTGTACATTCCACTTTGTTCCACACCACCTAAGAGCTTAAGTATTTGGCGCATTTTTTAAACGTGGTATCCCCAATACACAAATACTCTCTAAATCAGAATTAGTTAAAAATAACTAATTATTAGTAAAATCGTGTCTGACTTTTTATATTTAATAAATTAATGAAAAATAACTAATAACACAGGCACACAAAAAAAATAAAGTTCTCTGAGCTGGGTATGAGACCAATATTTTCCTATGTATTTTGATGCGCTGAATCCGAATCCGTCATCAGAATTGACCCATCACGTCACGTTTTGACCCTAACCTCAAAGTCAATAAAATGACGGTTTTTGTTCATTAGAATCTGAACCCGACTTAACTTTAATGCATGCCTAGGGCCAATAGAAAGCTTGATTTATGATCTTTAAAATGCTTTTTTAAAAATTGTTCTACGATGATTCTTAATAGAGATATGATGTTTTACGTAACATATTATTTTTTAAAATTTTAAAAACGCGTGAATAGTGAAACCGGAATTAATTATAATGAACAATTAATTCAATTTAAAAAGACAGGTTTTAATCTAGAAATTATATTCTTACTATACTGTTAAAAACTTGGAGAATTAACGATTGCTGGATTTTGGAGTTAAATTTTTGGAGTTAAAAATCAACTCCAAAAGAGAGGTGCACCTATGCGTGTCATTATAAAGAAGAGTAGGTACTTTAGATACAGATTTTGTTTCGCACCTAAAAGTAAAAATCGAATATTTAGAAAGAAAATCTGTTAAACCCGATACTTGCAGTTCATTTTTATTGAATGCTTTGTATTTTTCAACCAAGTTGTTCATTTTTTCGGCGTAGGTTATACTTCTGTCTTTACTCTTCTTGATTCGTGTTTTGTAGAAAACATCAAATTAGTACTAATTTTTAGTTTGGTTTGGGTCAAACTCAAATCTACTAAAATCGCCTTCCTAAAATTTAAATATTGTCTATATACTCTTAAAACAAATTTCTCGGAGGTGTTTTATTTTGTCCCATTTTTTTCACAACTTCTTGGGCAATAACAGAAGTCCAGACTACGCTGAGAAAATCAACATCTTGGTTGAAAAATACAAAGCGTTCGGTAAGCATGAACTGCAAGTATTAATTTTAACAGGCATTCATTTCCATTATTCAATTTCGAATTTTAGGTGCGAATATGACGATCAAAATGCATTTCCTGTTCAGCCACTTGGATTTCTTCCCAAAAAATTTAGGAGCCGAGAGCGATGAACAAGGTAAGCGCTTTCATCAGGACATGAGTGAAATCGAGGATAGGTACAAAGGCTTTTGGGATAAATCTATGATGGCGAATTACTGTTGGTTCCTGATACGCGAAGATCGGAACAATAACAAGCGTAAGAGTACGAACAGAATTTCGTTTCCTAACATCGACAACGAAAGTGTACAGGCGCACCAAGCAAGGAAAATCAGTCGACGAAATCAAAAGTAGGATGCGTATCATTTCTAGACCGAAAACTCTCTTTTTAAATTTATTTAATTGTTCATTTTAATTAATTCAGACTTAAACTAAAAAAAAAACACTAATATTTTAATTTTTGAATAAAGATTTTTTAATATAATTTAAAGTAGAGTTACCATTTTTTATCTGTTTTTGATCCAACCAAGCTCAAAATTTTCCTAATAGAATATACTATCATTGAGGCCTACAATATTTTTACTTTTCCATTGTTTTGGTTTAAAAAAATTAACAGAAAAGATCCAAACAACTGAAAATTACAAAAATTGTCATAAAATTTTGACTATGGTCCTCTATAACTCAGACATTTTTTATTCTTTTTCAACGAATAATAGGTCATTTTAAAGGTAATTTAATTATCTTTAAAATGACCTATTATTTATTTGAATTGGAAAAGATGCTGCTTTTCTAGAACGGTTTAAGTGAACTCTGAGCACGAAAAACCTTAATTTTCATGTACAGCGAAACTGCGCGAAGGAAGAAAATTAAAATAAATTTTTTTTAGCTTAAAACACTTAAAATAATCGAAAAAAATTGAAATTGATCAATTGGCAAAAAAAAGTTTCAAATTTGTAAACCTGTGTTATTATTATTAAAAAAATAACTAAAAATAATTAAAATTTTACTAGTTCAAGTAGTAAAAAGAATTTTATTAAACTATTAGTTATTTTGACATAACCTAAAAATTAATTTAACTATCAATTGGTTATTTCTTACTAGATTTTACTAAATGATTGGCAGAAATATAACTATTTAAATCAGTGACTGAATTTTTGCTTAAAAGTTAGTTATTTTTAAATAATTTAGATTTAGAGTGTACTTGTGGATTATACCTACTGGGGATGTCATGTTAAGAAAGGTGTTATTCGTTATCTTATTATTTTATCAACATAACTTCTCTGCTTTTATATTTAACCTTTAGAGCTAAACAGGAAAAGTAATTCCTACAAATTTTTTTAAATAAGCTGCAACTCCTTTGGACAAAATTTAATGATTTGATCCTTAAATTTGTATAAAATTAATTATTTTGATTTAAATCTCTTATTTATAAGATCCTAAAATATCTCGCCTTTCTTAGAATTATACTTACTGGGGTTTATGGGGTGAACTTGAGGCGACTCGAGGAAACAATAAACGACCGTAATAACCATAAGCAACCCTCAATTCAGGTACGGGGAATGCACTCGTATAGTTTACCCCACAACTGTACGAAATTCCCTAATGTAAAAACGTGGGTGAGATCTGTCGTAAGAAGGTGGGTATGTACTTACATGTGTTAGCATCTACGATCTCAGGTGACACAGCCGAGATCTCGTATAAGATATTTTGTGAGAACGTAGGTACGAACGCATGTAAGTTCTTATATTACTCAATATATGAAATCAAAACAGCGTTCTTATATGAGTTCGTATATGAGTTCAAATGTAAGAATGTATGTGAGTTCATATGTAAGAAAGTATGCAATATCGTGTCGGTTATTCAACGAAAATTTACTTCTTACATATTTCAAGCAAAAAGTCATGTACGAACACACGTGAGAACTCACACGAGAACTCATGTGCGTACGCATGTACGAACTCATCTGCGTACGCATATAAGAACTCATCTACGTACGCATGTACGAACTCATGTGCGAACACACAAAAGTACATTATTAAATTAAATATATTAAACAATATTAAATATTAAATATGTTAAATTAAATATATTATTAAAAATAAATTCTCGCAAACGGGATTGGAGCCCATCTAACCTGAGTCTATGAACGCCTTAAGCCCCTCGCCCACTGTAGTTATAGAAACATTTTTACAAAATCTTAGTCATGTCTTTCCTGAGAAATTTATGTATTAAACATGACTAAGATTTTGTAAAGTTGTTTCCATAACTACGGTAGCCGAGGGGTTTAAGGCGTTCTTAGGCTCAGGATAGATAAGCTCGAATCCCGTTGGCGAGAATTTTTTTTTAATAATATAGGGGAGAGGGACCCAAGTTGGACACACTTTCGTCTTATTGATGTAAAATCCAAACCAAATGAAATATATTCAAATGTTTTATAACAGATGAAAGTATAATTTAAAAGGTAACTTATGGCCACAGGGATACAATTTTATTATGAACATTAACAAATTTTTTAAAGCGTTTTTTCTAATTATTAAAATTTTTGGTCTAAAAAAAAGTGGCCTTAAGATGAACAACTTCTTAAAAGTCGATGGCGTGCCATCAACAGTATTTTTTGACCAAAATGATTTTGTGACAGAAAGTATTTTTTGACAGCATGCATTTTCCGACAGAAAGTATTTTTTGACAAAAATTATTTTCATGCAGAAAGTATTTAAAACAAACGTTTCTAAGCAACATAATTCTCTTCCAAAAATTATTAAATTCTAATATCCTTTATTGGAAACTTTCGATTAGCACATATTTTCGATTTCTTTGAAAATTCGTTACTTACGTATTTTTAAGTGCTAATTACGAATATCATAATGAAAATTGGCACCAATTTTATTATAATGTAAAAAAAAACAAAAAATTACCATAATTCACAGTTTTTTGCTGTTATCTGATGAAATATTCTTAATTTTAAAAAATATTTTAAACAAAAATTGTAGATCTGATAAAAATACGCATTTTATGCGCTATGAGTTTTTTTATCAAAATAAATATTCTTCGAGAAAAATAGATAAGGTTCTATAACACATATGCATGTACTGCTTTCAGCGCAGGGTATGTATAAACCGGAAGGTAAATTTTTTTATAAAGTTAGGATTGGTTTTACGAAATGAAAAGTATCATAAAAGTTGGAAGTCAAGTTTTCTACATTGACACCATTGGGTCAAAGCGTTATAAAGAGTTGGATTTTTCATAAACGGATAAGATTAAGAAAAGGTTGGGGTGACATTATAACTGTAAATTTTTTTTAAACGGATAATCATAAAAAGTGTCATAAAAAGTGTAATTTTTTATACGGATTCAGGGGAGTTGGAATGCTATAAAAAGTGGAACCCCGATTTTGATATAATTTAGAATATCCTTTATTAAACTTCACATCCCAGATAGCACCCGAATTTCTGGAAAGTTTCCTGGAACTTTCCTATTTTAAGGTCTGAAATTATCAAAGGAAATCTTCAAGAAACTTTCTGCACATAGCGAAACATCCCCCTCCTGGAAAGTTTCCCTTGGAAACATCCCGGAAACCCTTCCTTGGAATCTTACCATAAGCATCCCTTGGAAACTTCCTGGGAACTTCCCGGAAACATTTTTTGAAAACTTATTGGAAATTTCTCGAAAACTTTCCTTGGAAACTTCCTGGAAATTTGCCCGAGACTTAGTATGGAAACTTCTCTCAAACATCCCTTGTAATCTTCCTGGAAACTTCCCGGAAACATTCATTGGAAACTTCCTGGAAACATTTCTTAAAAACTTCCTGGAAACTTTATGGAAACATTCCTTGGAAACTTATTGGAAACATCTCGGAAATTTCCTTTGGAACCTTTCTGAAAATTTCCCGGAAGTCTTCTTTGGAATTTTCCCATAGGCTAGCTTTGGAAACTTCCCGGAAACATCCCCTGGAATCTTTCCAGAAACTTCTCTTGAAAATTTTCGGGTAACTTTCCGGAAACATTCTTTAGGAACTTCCTAAAATTTTCGCGGAGACTTCCTTTGGAAACTTCCAGGAAACATCCCTTCGAAACTGCCTAGATACTTCCCGGAAACTTCCTTTAAAAACTTCCTTTGGAAACTTTCAGTTATTTTTTTTAACTTAAATGATAAATAAATTTTTAAAAAAAAGATGCTAATTTTTCTTTAGAACAGAGATGCCAGGGAGCGAGACCAAACGCATCTGCGCATGTCTGCGGAAAGTTCTGCCATTGGTCGAGATGAGCGGGATAGTTTGAAAAGGCTTTAATAAAACAATTTTAAATGAGGCCGCTCAATTCGACCAATGGCTGAACTTTCCGCAGACATGCGCAGATGCGTTTAGTCTCGCTCCCTGGCATCTCTGCTTTAGAAAGCTGACAATTTAACAGTGAGGTGTACTATTAAATAATTAACAATTAATTTCATTTAAAGAGATTTGATATGATTGATTTTAGAAATTACAAAATCGTGTATTACCAAAATTATTTATTATTTAAATTAAAAAAAACAATAACTGCAAAGTTTCAACGGAAGTTTCCAAGGGAATTTTTCAAGGGAATCTTCCCCGAAGTTTCTGAGAAGTTTCCAATTGAAGTTTTTGGAAAGTTCCCAAGGGAAGGTTCCTAGAAGTTTCTAATGCAAGGTTCTCGGATGTTTCCAAGGGAAACTTCCTTTCCCTTGGAAGAGGAAGGAGGACATTTCGCTATGTCCAGGAAGTTTCCTGCAGACTTCCGTTGTAAACTTCCGACCTTACTATGAGAAACTTCCCGAAAATTAAGGTTCTATTACCAAAAAGAATATTCTCACATGTAAAAGAATATTGAACTTTTCTATGACTTTTCTATTTTTTTAATATTACATGTTTAGTCTTTTTTTTAACTTAACCTCAATTTAAAGGGATAAAGGATGAGCTGGAGTGCCATAATAAGTTTAATTTTTAATAGGGGTACCGGGGGGCTGGAGTGCTATAATAAACTGAATTCTTTTTAATCTGATACAGGGTTAGGGTGTCATAAAAAGTAGGAACTGTTTTTAAATCAAGATACATAGATATAACATTTGTTTCAATCATCAGATTATTGTTCATTCTTTAGGAACAATATAGCTAACTATAAACAATTTTCATAATCTTTAACACGTTTTTTTATTTTTTTTTTAAAAACTATTAACTATTTGTAAAAAATATATACAACATAAAATGTCTATTTTTATTAGATCTATAACTTTTGTCTAATTAATATTTTTTACAATCCTTATAAATAATATTATTATAGTATTTTTTACGGTTTTTACCATGAGTTTACAAACCTAACTTGGGTCAATACCTAATATACCAAAAAATTTTGTTTAAATCGGTCAACTCGTTTTAATATGATTGGCGTTCAAAGTTTTGTGATATATATATTATATATATATATATATATTATATATGTGTGTGTATACTTGCGGTATAAACATTATTCTTTAACATGGATGTGAAATTATATATGTGTGTGTTTGTGAGTGTGTGTATATGTGAGTGTGTGTTTGTGTGTATATGTGTGAGTATGTATATATGTATATATGTGTGTTTATGTGTATGTATGTACGTATATGTGAAAATGTGACTTAGTTGTATATCTCAGCTTCTAATAATATTTTCTGAAATTTTTTTTTTATAAATCTAAGTTGAGTGACACCCTAATACTCTACCAAATTTCACATGAATCGGCCAAGCCGTTTTGAAGTGATGCCCGGACAAAAAATCGTGCACAGACAGACAGAATTTTTTTTTTTTTGCATTTTCGCGATACTTATCACTCAAAACGAAAAAGTATGTAAAAATTTTTGAGTTTGGTGCAATGTACAGACAAAATGTTGATTTTATTTATAAAGATTTAGTTTTGAATATAAAAAAATTAAATTAACTTTTTAACTATCTTTAATTTATTCAATATTGATTTCATTCTTTCTTCACTCCTTTAATCTCTTCTAAGACCTAAAGTTTTCTTCTTAATGACAGATTTAATCAAGTAATTTAAATTGTAAGTTAAATATTTTTGCAGGCCGCTTTGTTTTTAAAAATCGCTTCTCTATATTAAATTTAACCTCTATGCTCTTATAATATTTTTTTCTAATTCTTTCTCAAATAATAAAATTGACTGCATTAATACCAGTCGTGCATTTGAATTATTTACCATTTTATTTTATTATATATATATTCGATCTCCATATTTAAAAATTAAAATTTTTAAATTAATTAAAAAGAATTTATGTTTAATCATAATCATAATAACTTATAGCAACGTTGCTAAGGTAAACATCACCATAGCAACCGTTGCTATGAATCACATACCCGTATAGTAACTTTTGATATGTTAGTATACTTTAAAACAGCCTAATCTTGCCTTTTCTGAAATACTATGTATATATATATTAGGGTGGTCCTTAAAATGGAAAGTTGCGAATTTGAAAGGTCTCACCCCCTGATTTTGTTACTTATCGAAAAATAAGAGATACGTATTTTTTTATTTTTTTTTATTTTAATATTTGATGGTGCCTCATCGACCTTGAAATTTCCCATGCATTTTGCATGGGGAAAAAACTTTTTTTCGTAGATTTGCAATAAAATCATGAAAAATCAACATTTTTTAACCGGATTACTCTATTTCTCTTGGGAAATGTTCAAACAATGACATCCAATAATTTATTTAAGAATTTTTTATTATTAACTATTTTTTACAGGGTCGTGAAAAAACCCCATAAATTGCAAAATTATGGAAAAATCGTTAAAAAATATTTATTACTATTATTTCTGGTATTTATTGCTAAAATTTTTATTTACAACTAAAACAAATATTATTAATAATATTTTCAGGTAATTCGCAATTTGTTTAAACAATTTGTTGTTGTTATTGTTAAATTATTTTTAAATACATGTAGAAAAGTATGGTTTTTTGTATTATTTTACAATTGACTTTGACATTAATCATACAAAATAATGATTAATTGTTAAAAATTATAAAAATAATTGTTTAAACAATTTATTGTTGCTATTTGAAAAATAATCTTTAAATATATCTACGGAGTTGCAGTTTTTGCTTAATTTTGCAAGTAGTTGTGCTGTAAGGGACTGTAAAAAAGAATTAAATATGAAACATAATTTTCAACAATTGTTTAAACAATTAATTTTTGCTATTTGGAAGTTTGTCTTTGAATGTATTTACAAACTTGCAGTTTTTCCTTAATTTTTTAAGTAGTCCTATACTGTAAGGAACTGTTAACGAGTATTAAATATAAAACATAATTTCAACAATTGTTTAAACAAATTATTGTTGCTATTTGGAAATTTGTCTTTAAATACATCCACAATCTGGCAGGTTTTCCTTTATTTTTCAAGTAGCCCTCCGTATATTTGACTCGGGGTGATCCATATATTTTAGAAAGTTTGAAAAGCATTAAGTTTATAGAATTATTATAAATAAGATTAACAATGAAATATAATGTTAATAATCATTTGAAGATTTTATTTGGTTTACAAATTTACTAGTGTTGATGTTTGTTAAGAGCTATTAAGTGTCTTATAATGTTATAAGACATACGCGTGTTTTTTCGCGCTATGACAAGTTTATACGCGTTACGCATGTATGACCGCGTCTGTACAATGGTTCATATATTTTGCAAAGTTTGAAAAAGATTAAGATTATAGAGTGATTATAAATAAGACTAACTATCAAATATAATTTTAATATTCAGTTGAAGATTTTATTTGGTTTACAAATTTACTAGTTTTGATGTTTGTCAAGAGATATTAAGTGTTTTATAATGTTATAAGAAATAAGCGCGTTTTTTCGCGCTATGACAAGTTTATACGCGTTACGCACTGAAAGAAATACTCTAGCTTTATCAGCCATATGATTATTGTTGACAGTTTTTGTAGAACTTCGAATACTATATGAATGAATATCCCATAATGCATCGGTGCGCCACTGACAGTTCTTCTAACCTAAAAATATACATCTCTAACAGCACCGACTGTGCCGGGAACGTTCCTGGAATGGTCCGCCGGTCCCTGGGGTACGTTCACATGGACCGTTCCAATATACCTGACAAATACGTTCCGGATTTCACTAGGCTAGGAACGTTCCGCGGAACGTTCCTGGAATGTTCCGAGGAACTTTAAATACACATTGGAAAATAATTAATGTTAATATCTTGCGCAGTAGTTTTCTATCGCACCTAGAGCTGCGCAGTTGATTTTAGTGACCACTGTTCTATAGAAGCAATCATATTAAAAACATTAAATAAATTAATAAAAAAATTTTCAGCTTTTTCCGCATACTTTTTCCGCAACCCGTTCTGCGATTTTTTGAATGTGTATTCAAAGTTCCTCGGAACATTCCATGAACGTTCCGCGGGAACGTTCCTAGCCTAGTGAAATCCGGAACGGATTTGTCAGGTATATTGGAGCGGTCCAAGGGAACGTACCCAAGGGGCCAGCAGCCCATTCCAGGAACGTTCCCGGCCTAGTCGGTGCTATTAGGGATCGCAGTTTCACCAGTCATATGGCTAAAAGACAAATATATTATGGCAGTATCTATATTAGCAATATATTATGGGTGATTTATCCATAATTATGTCAGTACCGTGGAATTATTTCTTTCAGTGCGCATGTATGACCGCGTCTCTACAATGGTGCATATATTTTACAAAGTTTGAAAAAGATTAAGATTATAGAGTGATTATTAATTAAAACTAACTATCAAATATAATTTTAATAATTATTTAAAGATTTAACATCGTTTAATAATTTACCACTTTTGAAGTTGGCTAATATACACCATTACACAAAGACATTAACATTTTTAGCCAACTTCAAAAGTGGTAAATTATTAAACGAAGTTAAATCTTTAAATAATTATTAAAATTATATTTGATAGTTAGTGGTGTATAATATACACCATTACACAAAGACACTTAACATTTTTAGCCAACTTCAAAAGTGGTAAATTATTAAACGATGTTAAATCTTTAAATAATTATTAAAATTATATTTGATAGTTAGTTTTAATTAATAATCACTCTATAATCTTAATCTTTTTCAAACTTTGTAAAATATATGCACCATTGTAGAGACGCGGTCATACATGCGTAACGCGTATAAACTTGTCATAGCGCGAAAAAACGCGCTTATTTCTTATAACATTATAAAACACTTAATATCTCTTGACAAACATCAAAACTAGTAAATTTGTAAACCAAATAAAATCTTCAACTAAATATTAAAATTATATTTGATAGTTAGTCTTATTTATAATCACTCTATAATCTTAATCTTTTTCAAACTTTGCAAAATATATGAACCATTGTACAGACGCGGTCATACATGCGTAACGCGTATAAACTTGTCATAGCGCGAAAAAACACGCGTATGTCTTATAACATTATAAGACACTTAATAGCTCTTAACAAACATCAACACTAGTAAATTTGTAAACCAAATAAAATCTTCAAATGATTATTAACATTATATTTCATAGTTAATCTTATTTATAATAATTCTATAAACTTAATGTTTTTCAAACTTTCTAAAATATATGGATCACCCCGAGTCAAATATACGCAGGGCTACTTGAAAAATAAAGGAAAACCTGCCAGATTGTGGATGTATTTAAAGACAAATTTCTAAATAGCAACAATAATTTGTTTAAACAATTGTTGAAATTATGTTTTATATTTAATACTCGTTAACAGTTCCTTACAGTAGGACTACTTAAAAAATTAAGGAAAAACTGCAAGTTTGTAAATACATTCAAAGACAAACTTCCAAATAGCAACAATTAATTGTTTAAACAATTGTTGAAAATTATGTTTCATATTTAATTCTTTTTTACAGTCCCTTACAGCACAACTACTTGCAAAATTAAGAAAAAACTGCAACTCCGTAGATATATTTAAAGTTTTAAAGATTATTTTTCAAATAGCAACAATAAATTGTTTAAACAATTATTTTTATAATTTTTAACAATTAATCATTATTTTGTATGATTAATGTCAAAGTCAATTGTAAAATAATACAAAAAACCATACTTTTCTACATGTATTTAAAAATAATTTAACAATAACAACAACAAATTGTTTAAACAAATTGCGAATTACCTGAAAATATTATTAATAATATTTGTTTTAGTTGTAAATAAAAATTTTAGCAATAAATACCAGAAATAATAGTAATAAATATTTTTTAACGATTTTTCCATAATTTTGCAATTTATGGGGTTTTTTCACGACCCTGTAAAAAATAGTTAATAATAAAAAATTCTTAAATAAATTATTGGATGTCATTGTTTGAACATTTCCCAAGAGAAATAGAGTAATCCGGTTAAAAAATGTTGATTTTTCATGATTTTATTGCAAATCTACGAAAAAAAGTTTTTTCCCCATGCAAAATGCATGGGAAATTTCAAGGTCGATGAGGCACCATCAAATATTAAAATAAAAAAAAATAAAAAAATACGTATCTCTTATTTTTCGATAAGTAACAAAATCAGGGGGTGAGACCTTTCAAATTCGCAACTTTCCATTTTAAGGACCACCCTAATTATATATGTATGTATGTTAAGTGTGTTAATTAAATATCTCAGCTTAAAATAATTTTATGAATTTTTTTTTTTATAAATCTAAGTTAAGGAAGTCTCTAATTCACTGCCAAGTTTCACTGAAATCGGTCAAGCCGTTCTCGAGTGATACCCGTACAAAATATCGATGACAGACAGACAGACAGACAGACAGAAATTTTTTTTTGCATTTTCGGAATCCTTATCACTTTAAATGAAAAAGTATGTAAAAATTTTTGAGTTTGGTGCAATGTACAGACAAAATGTTGATTTTATTTATATAGATAATATATAAAATATAATATATAATGAATTTTTTTTACAAAATGGACCAACCCCCCCCCCCCCCTATCTTCCAAAATATTTTACTTAGAGAGTTCAAATTTTGTACAGGAATGTATTTTCAGGTGTAAATTACATAAAAATTATAGAGAACGTGATGGTGACTGCGCTGTCAACGAAAAATCCAGAGATTTTAGCAAATATCCATAAAAAATACTCAAAAATCATTTTATTTCCTTAACAACGCTATGATCAACTTCTACAATCATGTTCTCTGCCATTTTTCTGTAATCTACACGTGAAAATACATTTGTGTACCAAATTTGAACTCTCTAAGTCAAATTGTTTACAAGTTATGGGAGGGGGGATAAGGTCATTTTTTAGCATTTTTTTTAAATCGTTGATTTTTGCTTAAAAACACTATGATAACGATCTGCAACAAAGTTCTCTACAGTTTTTCTGTAATCTATATGGCAAACTACATATGTATACCAAATTTCAGCACTCTAAGTACAATAGTTTGGCAGATATGGAGGTGTCATTGTACACTTTTAATGAATTTTTGCTAAAAAATTGACCGTATCCCCCCCTTATCTTCCAAACTATTTGACTTAGGATGCTGAAATTTGGTACACGTATGTAGATTTACGTGTAGATTACAGGAAAATTATAGAGAAAGTGATGATTATAGCGCTGTCAAAGTTATAACACTAAACTATGGCCCATATGTTAAAAAAATGCTCAAAAATATTGTTATTTCCTTGACAACGCTATGTTCAACACATACAATCATGTTCTCTATAATTTTTCTGTAATCTATACGTGAAAATACACTTGTGTACCAAATTTGAATTCTTTAAGTCTAATAGTTTAGAAGTTCAGGGGGGGGGGGATACGACCATTTTTTAGCATTTTTTAAAAAAAATCGTTTTTTTCTGCTGCAAAACGCTATGATAACAGCCTGCAACAAGGTTTTCTATCGTTTTTCTGTAATCTACACATCAAACTTCATATGTGTACCAAATTTCAGCACTCTTAGTATAATAATTTGGCAGATAAAGGCAGGAATGGTACAAATTAAACGCATTTTTTCGAAAAAATGACCGTATTCCCCTTTTATCTGCCAAAATATTTGACTTAGAGAGTTCAAATTTGGTACAAAAATGTAGTGTCACATGTAGATTACAGAAAAATTATAGATATTGTTGTGGTGATAGCGCTGTCAAAGAAATGGCAAAAGTTATCAGCCAAAAAATATCAAAATTTCTCAAAAATCTAGTTATTTTCTTGACAACGCTATGATCAACCCCTAGAATCATGTTCTCTATAATTTTCCTTTCATCTGCACGTGAAAATACATATGTGGGCCAAATTTGAACTTTCCAAGTCAAATAGTTTGGTAGCTAGGGGGGGGATACGATTTTCGACAAAGTCTTGCCAATAGGGTTCCGTGCATACACTTGTGGTGTACGGAACCCTAAAAATGACAAAAAGCATAAGGTGCTGTCACCTTAAAGAAAAATTTTATACGAAATGTCCATCTTGGGGCCCTGTTCATTGTGGAACCCACTCTTCTATTTACACTAAAGCGTCGATTCAGTGGACTAAAATGTCCTGTGGTCCACTGAATCGACGAGGTTATTGGCGGAAGGTCACGTAAACAGTCAGGGCCGTATGAAACTTTAAAAGTATATTTCCCAAGTACTTATTTTTTATTTTCTTTAAATTCATACATATTTTGAACTATAATTGGAAAATAAAAGAATGAAAATTTAAAATAAATATTTAAGTATTAAACTATTGAAAAAATAGTAGGCACGACACGGTTTCGTTTATAGTAGGGCACCACGCGCCCGCGAAAGTTAGAAGTTAGTACGCCTATGAATATGCGTGTTCGCCGAGCTTAGCGCCCCCTTCTCTCCGATCACCACTTCATCAACAAACTAGCCCACTCGACCGACGTCCACTGAATCGACGCTTTAGTGTAATTTAATATATTTAATATTTAATATTGTTTAATATATTTAATTTAATAAACTACTTTGGTGTGTTTGCACATGAGTTCTCATGTGAGTGTGTCACCTAAGGTCTTATATGCGTACACATGCAAGTACATACCTACCTTCTTACGACAGATTTCAAGCACGTTTTTAAAGTAGGGTTTTTTCTGATTTCTGTCAAAGAATGAAAACTTTTGGAAAATGAACTTTATCCACAATTTTGCTACCTCGTAGAGGAAGTATTGTTTTACCCTCAAATCCTCGATTGCGATTTTTTGACATTTCTCGACATAATTCGACCCTAGGATGTCAAAAATAATGTTTAGAGAAAATGTCCGGGTGTGTGTGTGTGCGTGTGTTAACATTACGTTTGGTCCAACGCCTCGAGAACCGTTATAGTTGTAATTATCTTTTTTTACCGAATTATAGGTCTCTCAGGGGGACAAATTTTGGAAGATGTTTAAACCCAATTAATCAATTCCAACTTTTTTTTTTAAATTTCAAAAAATTAAAAAAATTGTTTTTTTGCGAAATTGTTTAAATTTTTTTAAAAAATTAAAATTTTAGTCTTCTGTTCTGTTTATTTTTTAAAAATGCATCGATTGAGCTATTAGCAAACCTTCTACTGCAATTTTATCAAAAGTTATTAACATTTAAAAAATAAAAAATTTTGACAACCCACTTCTTTAATAAATTTTTTTTTTTATTTTCTTGCAAGTGTCAATATGTTTTGATCAACTTGTAGGTAATTAAAAAACACATCGAATGAGCTATTTGCAAACTTTTTAGCGCATTCTTGTTTGGAATTATCATGATTTTAAGAACGGAAAATTTTAAAAACCAATTATTGCTTCCTCATAGAGTACAATCTTTTTTTTTTTTTTTAAGTTACACATGCGTATTGTATATTTTACTTGCGTATATTTTAAAAACAGCTTTACATTACTTAAATGTTTAGGATATCTACGTATATTTTTAAAAAACTAATTGTGCTTCCTAATAGAGGAAGTATCTGAAATTTTATTAATCCATTTTATTGACAATTTTAAAATGCAGCAAATGACATGTTTAATATCTTTTGGCACCTCTTAATCGTAATTTGCTGAAGTACCTATCCTTTTTTAAAAAAGAAAGATTTATTATTCCTCTATGATAAAGCAATGTGTTCAAAAACTGAACACAAATGAAAAAAATAATCTCCGAAAGTAAACACTTGACGTATAACTTTGCAGTGGTTTTTATATTTTCTATATCGTCAATTCTTTTATAGACTTCTTTTACAATTCGGAACTACATTATGCATGGATTTTAGAAACTTTGGATTTTTACCATAATAAAAATTCTAGAACCCTTTAAAAAATTTGTTTAAATTTTATTACTGTAATATAATTGTACATCCAATACAATGCTACAAAAAATTTGACACTTTTGATCAACGTGATTTATGATGTATTAAACTTCCACTGGTGCCTCCCCTTAATCAGAATGGATTTTCTATAATTTTCAGAGAATATTTTAACTATTAGAGAAGAAGTTAAAATTAATCATTTTAAAAGTGTACATTTTTTAAAAGGAATTTGTTTAGCTTAAATTATCTTTCTTAATAAATAAGTTAAAAATTTTTCTTAACATAAAATATGAAGATGGGAAAGACCACATGTTCTTTATGGGCAGTTATTGGACTGGATCAGGTGGTTAGTTGCATGGCAGCCTTTAATTTTATTTCTAGTGCGAGGTATCAATTGGGCCTTGGGTCTTGAGTGACTAGAATTATTCTGACATAAATCAAGGTTTCATCGAATTACCGTAGGGTTTTGTTTTACTGTGTCGGTTGGAATAAATTTAAATTCTACAAAGCTTGTACTCTTGAACATTCTTTCCAATTGTATATATATATATATGGGGCATTCCATGCCAAGTTGGACACCAATTAGTTTTTGATTCTTTAATTTTATCGACAATTTTTTTTCCTTTAGTGTTGATGGAGACTAGCATTCATGATTTTTCAAATTTTTTTATCAAGCTATTCAAGAGATATATGGTCATTAGGGCATGTGATGGATTATGACGTCACTGGTATAGGCAACATTTGTCCGCAACTTTTCTCTTAAAATATTAAATATTTTGTCATGAAACTTGGTAGAATTACTTAAAATGCCATTAGGAAGGTTTCTCAGACCCAAGTTTGTTTGAATTTTGGCCCAAAATTAATTTTGGAAACTTTTCGAAAAAATGCAATGTTTTTTAAAAATCACTTTTGAGCTAAAATTCAAACTAGTCTGATCATGGGTAATCAATGGGATCTTGTTTTTTCGAATTTTCAATTTTTACTTACTCGTGTTGAAAATAAATAACAATTATTTTTAGGCTCAGCAACAAGGATTAGTAATATTATTTTGATATATAAAATAGATATATCTTAATTTTTAAATAAACCATAGCCAACACAAACTACAGACCCATGCTATTCGTACTTGAGTTATGTTTTGATCAAGAAATCATTAGAAAAAAGATATATTAGAACAAAAATAATATCATGGACACAAAAATATAATTGTTCAATTATAGTAGGAAATATTACTTTCAGATTTAAAGAATTTTCTACATATGTTGAATAACAAAGCCACAAAAATTTTAAATGTTTACAGAATTAAATGCTTCTAAATGCTTAATTTTTGCTCTTATTGGGAGTTTTAGTCCAAAATAATAGAAATTTTAATTTTAAATATAATTCGTAGTTTGATTAATACTGTGTAGTTTAATGTTAATTAGTATTTTGTATCGGATGTTGACTAAAAAATAATCAAATAATATTTAATACACTAATGATATAAGAACCAAAAACTCTGACACCAAGTTTTGCGTTTAGAAAAGATGAGCAGACTCCAGTACGAATAGTATTTGTATCTGAGCCGTTCGCTCGAAAAGTATTTTTCATACATTTTGCAGAAGGTTAAATTTAATATATATTTTTAATTTATAAATCATTCTATGAATTATTACTTACATTTAAAGGGTTCGTTAATGTCAAATTTTCATAAAAAAATATAGTTTAAATGATGATTCATACGATAGTATGCGTCTTTTGAAAAACGACTTAAATAGACTTAAGTGGTTTTTCGAGCGAACGGATCATCTGTACTTTATATTGGTTATTATATGATATATTAAAAAATTAAGATATATCTATTTTATATAAAAAAAAATAATTTTAATTATCGTTTTTTTTTTAACTTGAAAATAATAATTGATTATTTCAATACGGGTAAGTAAAAACATAAAAATTGAAAATCCATAAAAAAACTAGATCTCATTGATTACTCGTGATCAGACTATGTTATGAGCATTAAAAAAAAGTAATAGTATATTATGCATCAAGGGAGGGAAGGCCGTGTTTTTTTGTCAAGCACAAATGTTCGGAGAATATGCATATGCTATTTTCTATCACAGATGTACGAAAATCTCGTGTTTCGTACGCGTTAGCGGGTCAGCACTCGTAGTTTTCAGGTTAGTGACGTTAGAGATAAAAAAACTTCCGAACAGTGAAAAAAGGCGCATTGCGGCAATGCGCCTGCGCGATGAGAGTTTTTTCACTGTTCGGAAGTTTTTTTTACCTCTAACGTTCACTGACCTAAAAACTGTGAGTTCTGCCCCGCTTAAGGCGAACGAAAACACGAGGTTTTCGTGCATGTGTAGTAGAAAGTAATTTTTCAAGATATAATATTTCTTGAATGGCTTGGTACAAAAATTTGGAAAAATCATGAATTCTAGTTTCCATCAACACTAAAAGAAAAAAATTGTCGCTAAAATCAGAGTGTAAAAGCTAAGTGTTGGCCAACTTGACATGGAATACCTCGTATACTATCGTCGAAATTTTTCGTTCCGACAACTTGGACTGGGTCGAAAAAGTGCAACCCAATTAAAATCTTGATATCTTGGTCATAATGAAAATTAGGGACTTGAAAATCAAAAATTTAGAAAGCTTACAGTGGCGGATCTACTGAAAGCTTATCAAATGTTGTGTTATATAATTTATAATTAACATTTTTTGGCATTTCAAAATGATTATTTTCCTTAAGAAGTTAGAAAACCAAATTTTCGAATTTTTTAATTATCGTTTAATATGTTCAGCTCAATGCCTCATCTACAAATATAATACAAAAACTTTTTAATTAGCTTTGTATTCTTTGTCAAAGTGTCAGTTTTAATGTAAGCAAAAAAAATCGATACAAAGATCAAAAAGAAATGATAAATAAATACTGCTGTAAAGGGAAACACTATACTTAATGTTAAAGCAAAAAAAAAAAAAAAAAAACAGAAATCAAATCTACCTTTAACATTTGAAATCATTTGCCATTTTTTTGTCAATAAACTTTGTTCCTTTTCCTTAATAAATATGTAAAGATTTAGGCAAAACGATTAAAAAATAGCAAAATAGAGATCATAAATACTCTTAAGACACGAACTTAAAAAAAAATCTAATCGATTTTCTAAATATCGTCCGCAATATTGGATCCGACATTTTGATTTTATAAATTTTTACATTAGATTTGTAATAATCGACCCCAAAAACTTCCAAGTAACAAGTTTCAAACAAATTCCTTGATTTTTCAAAATATCGTTTGTCATGTTGGATCCACCATTTTTAATGTTTGAAATAGGCTTCAGATTTGTGATTAGAATACCGAAAAACATTTAGACACTTCGTGTCATAAAGATAAAAATTTTTTTTAAAGAAACGTACACTGGGAATTTATATATTAGAAAAAAATTTCTTCTCACCCCATTTTGGATCGGCCATCTTGAATTTTTTGAAAGTATTGTTCGTCATTTTCAAGCTTGTATATTACGGACGCCATATTTTAAGTTGAAGTTTTCAGTTTTCCGGTTACTGAAATTATGAAAAAAATCATTTATTAAACAAAATTGTTAAAAATTCACATTTTTTTACAAAAAAGTGTCCGTAACTTTTTGAAAATTTTGTTCCGGGAAATTTCGGTAACAGTTTTTAAAACAGCGTTAAAAAGTACTTAAGAAAAGGTGTTTCAAAGATTTTTTTTATATTCTCAACAACAGAAAAAATTAACGTTGAAAATTAGTTTTAAAAAATGTCTGTCCCGTCCCTAAAGGGTTAAGCATGATAACTATGCTTAATTTATGTTTTTTTTATGTTAGTCAAAGCTGTGTTCTTTACCTGAAAATGATGGATTTTGAGGAAATCATGCATAAAAATGTTTAGTCATATGTTTGAAACTACATAATTTTTTTAGTTTTATTGGCCTTAATAAAAGCTTACATTTTTGCAATCAAAAAAACGTTAATTAAAAATGTTTTTTGTAATTTTTGCAGATCAGGCAATATAAACTAAATATATTGAACGATAAATAATTGTTTCTAACTTATCAAGCAAAATAATCATTTTGAAGTGCCAAGTAGATGCATGAATAAATTATTTAACGCAGAATTTTAGAAGCTTTCCAATTTTCTGGGTTTTATTTCTCTAACTTAAATTTTGACCAAGATGCAGTGATTTTAATTAAATTGTGTTTTTTGGTTCACTCTGGGCGCTCGGGTCGACAATTTCCGCCGGCTGTATGTATTATTAGGTACCACGTGTCACTGACTCACTAACAACCGCAAACATATATTAAAGTATCATTATCAGCTTATGGTCCTTTAAAATGTTTGCGACTGTAGGGACACATACGTATATATTATATATATATAAATTACACGTAGAGTAGAGTTAGGGGTATTATTATTATTTCATCAGTATACGGGCTACAATAAATTGCCTTTTCGTACATACTACTATAAAATTAACAATTAATTATTAAAAATTGAAGTTTTTAGTAACATTGTACAATTGTCTATTATTTACTCTGTGTCTGGATGATGGTAAATTGCTATTAAAACACCTAACGAATATTTCAATTGCAATATTTTTATTTGCACATTTTTAATAAAATTATTTTGCAGTAAAGAATATGTTAAAATGTTGTGAAGAAGCCATTAATTGTTCAATATTTTACATTAATATATTCTGATGTTAGATTATCATGAAAAAAGTAAGTTAAATTGGTACCCTTAAAAAACCAAACTTCCTAACCTAAAATCAAAGTGGCGCAAAATTTGGAACTGTTTTACTTTACTAACTGTAAGTAATCCATATAACTTTGCAATTTTTTTAGTACTTATTTCTAAGAATAATAGTTTTGAAATTTAGAATAATAATAATATTATATAATTTGTAGACGTGTATTAAATCAATTTGATTAACCCTTTAACGCCCAAATGTACAATTTTTTGTCATAAAGTTTGACGCAAAAATTTATCGATTAAACCTTGTGAAAAAAATTTTGCTATAGCCGTATCTTATGGTCCAAAAATCGCTCTTTCGAATGGCGTATTGAGAAATCTTGTAAATTTTTAAATAAACAAATTATAGATATTTTTTTTGAAAAAAAAACATGAAATTTTTAGGTTTTTTTGTCAAATTATTGCATTTTTTTATAAGCAATGGCATTGCAGTATCTATAAAAGTCATAAATATTGCGTCAAAAATAAGTAGGCTGTAAGATAGGAGTATTAAGAAAAAAAAATCAAAATGGCGGATACAAAATGGCGATTAAAGTGGATTTTTTAGGTAATGTACATAGCCCTGTGCACAAAATCAAAAAAAGTAAGGGACTTTTATAGAACTTGTTATACAAGGATTTTTATGGTTGCTGATTACGAATCTGAAGTTACTTTTTAAAAATTCAAAATGGCGGATCCAATATGGCGGATGAAATTTTTAAAAATTAGTTGGATTCGATTTAAACTTGTTACTTGGGGGTTTTTGGGGTCGCTGATTACGAATCTGAAGTCACTTTTTAAAAATTCAAAATAGCGAATCCAATATGGCGGACGAAATTTTTTCAAACTAATTGGATTTGCTTGAATCTTGTTACATGGGGAATTTTATGGCCGCTGATTACGAATAATTTTGTCATAAGCCTCGTTATCTTAGACGCGGTCACATATGGTCAAAAGATTTGACGTTATGTGAATCTATTCTAACAATAATACTGTGTATTAATTATGTGTATTTTTAATGGTTAAAACAACTTTGAACAATTTAAATATCAGAACGCTTTTGACGGGATTTTACGTCAAATACACTGCAATAGCAAATGTCTTATAAATATTTTACAGTAAGACATTTGTCCTTGTAATATCCTAAGAGTGTCTTACGGTAACCCATACTTAGTATCTTAAAACACTGTACCTCCTAAAGTAAATCATTTTTAAAGTATGAGCTTTTGCAGTATAAGTAATCAGAATTAATTACCATTATTATTTAAGAAAAAAAGTATTCTCGGAAGTATTCTTGAAATATTCTGCAATTCAGCTCCAAAAAAACACTCATATAACAAGTTTTAAGCGAATCCAATTAATTTAAAAATTTTTCGCCCTTCATATTGGATTTGCCATTTTGAATTTTTAAAAAGTGACTTCAGATTCGTAATCAACGACCCAAAAAACCCCCGAGTAACAAGTTTCAGACGATTTTAATCAATTTTTAAAAATCGTCAGACATATTGGATCCGCCATTTTGAATTTTTAAAAAATAACTTTAGGTTCGTAATCAGCGACCCTAAAAACCCCTAAGTAACAAGTTTAAATCAAATCCAACAAATTTTTAAAAATATCGTCCGCCATGTTGGATCCGCCATTTTGAATTTTTAAAAAGTGACTGCAGATTCGTAATCAGCGACCCCAAAAACCCCCAAGTAACAAGGTTTAGACGATTTCAATAAATTTAAAAAAATCGTCCGCCATATTGGATCCTCCATTTTGAATTTTTAAAAAGTGACTGCAGATTCGTAATCAGCGACCCCAAAAACCCCCAAGTAACAAGTTTGAATAGAACACAACTAATTTTTGAAAATTTCGTCCGCCATATTGGATCCGCCATTTTGAAATTTTAAAAATGAACTTCAGATTCGTAATCAGCAACCATAAAAACCCTTGTATAACAAGTTTTATAAAAGTCCCTTACTTTTTTCGATTTTGTGCACAAGGCTATGTACATTACCTAAAAAATTCACTTTAATCGCCATTTTGTATCCGCCTTTTTGAATTTTTTTCCCTTAATACTCCTATCTTACAGCCTACTTATTTTTGACGCAATATTTATGACTTTTATAGATACTGCAATGCCATTGCTTATAAAAAAAATGCAATAATTTGACAAATAACCTAAAAATTTCATGTTTTTGTTTAAAAAAACAGCTATAATTTGTTTATTTAAAAATTTACAAGATTTCCCAATACGCCATTCGAAAGAGCGATTTTTGGACCATAAGATACGGCTATAGCAAAATTTTTTTCATAAGGTTCAATTGATAAAATTTTGCGTGAAACTTCATGACAAAAAATTGTAAATTTGGGCGTTAAAGGGTTAAATATTGTAACCTTACAAGAGAAATGCACTCAACTGTAGCTATTCGCATGCTTTCTTCAAGAAGTTGTCTTATTGGTAGAAAGATTTTTTGATCAGGGTTGACACTTTGACAAGTCATACAATACAATATTAGGGTAAGACTATCAGAAAATAAGCAAGCTGCAAGTCGTATTTCGATTTCTTTAAAACATTGAAAAATATAGTAGAACGTCTTTAATTTCAACATTTTGGGAGGACTTGAAATTGTAGACGTTGTGCCTTTTGAGGAGAAAATTGTGGCGCAGTAAGTTTCTGCACAAGATGTTGATAGGCATGAGAGTTGTTTGGCGATATGGTGGGGTACTAGAATAGGAGAAACTTGAAAATGGCGCCAACTACGCCATGGTGAAAATTAGTGCAGTGGTTTTTTTAAAATTAATATCTCCAAAACTATGTAAAATGAAATCCGCTAGCGTGAAAAAATTAAAATAGGTGTTGACCAGGGGTTTGCGCATGCTTAGATTCTGGGCCTGTAGAGTGGAGGGAGTAGACTATCCCCCTTCTTCTCAATTTCGGTGTGACTGGTACGAGCAATGTTCAGCTTTAGAAAATCCTTACTGTATAGAGTGGATGTAAACGTAAAATCATTAAATTTGGTATGTTTTATTGAAGAAACTATCAAATATATGGAGCTATAAACGTAAAAAATCAATAATTGTAGTTTGTTTTTCTTTAAATTTGTTGTCATAGTAACCCGGTAACAAGGCTTGCATTAGTGAGAATTAAAATTTCCAGACTTAATGCCAAATTTAATGCAATTTAATATTATTTAATCCCTGGTTGTGCCAAGTACTTTTAATACCTAAATTGAAAATAGTTTGTTGTCAATTTAATGCATTTTAATTCCAAATAAAAATACTCCATTTTGCAGAAATATATTTCATTGCTTTTTAATGCTGTTTTAAGGTAATAAATGTAGCTCATTTATTACTTTTAAATAACTGTACATATGAATATGGATATTTTAATGCGATTTATGTCAAATATTGATAATTAACAAATTTAGCTTTAATACGATTGAATTTTGAAAGCTGTATACGAAATTTTAATGCACTCTAATAGTATTTTTTTGCATTTAAGAATGCGATCGATTCTGATGTAAACAAAAATGCTTTTACCTGATTTCAATTTGACGTTTCTCGATCGTAAAAACAATATAAATTAGCAACTGTCGATTAATTAGAAATAATAGAGTCGCACAAGTGGTGTAACTAAATGTTATTGCTGTAGCAATAAGATAAATATTATTTCTTAAAAATTATTTTTGCAACTTGGAAAAATAATTATCCTTTTTTATAACAGAAAAATTAAAATTATAGTTATTTGAAAAATAATTTTTAAATTTATGTGTTTATAATTAATATTAAAAGTTATTGAATTTGTCATTAACCTTAGCATATGAGTTAATTAATTGTCTGTTACCAGACATACACCTAACCGTAACTTGTAAGCAACGTACTTGCAACGATCTGCAAGTGCGTCAATGGCGTGATGGATGCAGCTCAGGACTCAAGAGCGAGTGTTCACGAGTTCAAATCTCATAGCTTCGGTTTTTTTAATTTTTTTTTTTAAAGTAAATGATTAAAATACATTAAACTAAAACTAATAATAGCTTTTCTCATGAGTTTTTGTTTTAAAATATTTGCATTGAATAAACATTTAATTTTGTGTTTATTCTTGAATATCGTTGGTATTGTAGAGTGAGACACACCAAACTCATTCGCAAGAGATACATTTGAATCTTCTGCTTCTAAACGATGAACTATTGCACTTTTTTCTTCAATTGAAAAATATTTTCTACGTTTAGGCTATGTCATGTTTGCGCGTGTTAATAGTAAAGATTTTTAATAAACTATCAACGTAATACTGTTTTCTTAAATGAAATTAATATAATATTTGGAAAGACAGGACAAAAGAAGGTATGGCTCAAACGTAGCTATAGTTTGTATACAAAAGTAGCATTCGTCGTTATAACCGGACCTTGGACCAAATAAATCTGAAAAATACGTCGCTATATACGGGTGGTCATTATAAACGAAGTCGTTATAAGCAGACGTGTCTCCATAGTAATTTCAATGTAAACCAAACTAAGAAGTTCGAGTAGGTCGTTATAACTAATGTCGTTATAAACGCATTCTACTGTAGTTTAATATAATATAACCGTCGAGCGGCGCTATTTTATGCATAAAACCGCTCTTTTTCCACTCTATGTTTTTTTAAAATTCAGAATTTGACAAAATAACAAATTTAACTATTCAGTTATGTTGTGGACATCCTACTAAGAGTGTTCAATGAGTTAGCCGATGAAAACAACATTTTTGTCTGAGTTATAGAAACTAAAATCGTGCACTGATGGGGCTATTTTGGGCATCAAAGTTTGTTTACTTATAAAGTTGTGTAAACATTTTTTTATCGTTTTTGCTGTATGAAGTATTTTTTATAAATATTCTAGAGTACAATAAAGAAAACGAAAGCAAGAAAGATTTTTTTTTGTAGGGATTGTTTAACTAATTTGAAAATAAAACACTGAAATTTCACAAAAATTAAGATTTACAAAAAATTATTATTTGTATGGCAAGGGTGCAAAAATAGGGGGATCGAGATTCCCCTATTTGCGCCCATGCCACACACACTATTTTCTCTAACACACCTCGCGTTAAAAACTCGTGTTTTTCACGCACAAGCATACAAGGAAAGAGCACCGGACTTTTTCCACGCGCACTTTACCCCATGAACACTATTCTTTAGCAGTGCTGTCGACTTCAAAAATTCAATATTACATTAGAGTTAGAAAATATTGGATTTTCGAAGTTGACAGCACTGTTCAAGAGCAGCGTTCATGGGGTACGGTGTGCGTGGAAAGTAGTCGTCTGCTCTTTTCTCGCATGCGTGTGCGTGGAAACCCGAGTTTTCAACTCGAGGTGTTAGAGAAAGTTATTTTTAAAGAAAATTTTACTTAATATAACTTCTACTACACTTCTTGAGCTATTTTAAGAGAAAAACTTTCAAAATTAACTTGAAAAGCATGTAATTATTAATGTTATTTTTTTGAGGTTTTTATGGCACTGCGTGTAAAATTGAAATTTAATGCTGGTTTCTAGATTTTTATAACAAAAATAAGACAAAAATATTTCAAAACGAAATACTAGAGTCTTCTTTACTAACTACAAAACAAAATTTTGAAAAGAATTGATTTTAAAGAATGCACAAAATAACCCACCCTATTTAAAAACTTTACGTAGGATCTGATGTTGGATCTTAGGTAAGATCTTAGGTAAGTTCTTATGTGATTTCTTATGTAAGAAATGACGTAAGATCTTACGTGTGCATTTGGCAAAAGATCTTACGTAAGTTCTTATGTAATTTCTTAGGTAAGTTCTTATGTAAGTTTATAGGTTCTACCAAAAATAAAAAAATTTAATTTTCATATTTTTAATTTTAAAAAACTGCATATTCATAAATTAAATTAAAGTTAAAAATCTAAATTCATTAAATTTAATTAATTAAAGTTATTTAAAATAAAATTTAAAAATAGAAGCTAGAAAAATCTTTTTTTAAATTTAATTTTTAGACATTTTTCAAAATGTCTGAAAAAAAAAATTTAAAAAAATTATTAATAATAAGGTCATTCATAACCATTCATAATAGTTTGACGCACTTTTATTTTTTGTTAGAGGAAAGACATCTTGTGTCTTATCCTTTTAAAATGCTTATTTCTTGATCCATATATAATACCTAAGAGTTCGGTCTCATTTGTGAGGCAGAATGATGGCAGCCCTCTGGCGGCGAACCGGGGAAACCGTTTCACCTGTAAAGTGTATAAGTCACGATAGTTTGTTTACATTGTGCAATGTTTCAAGTAAAAGGTTAAAAATTGGTTAAATTAAAATTTTTTAAATAAAGTGTGGCACCTTAAATAATTTTAAGATGTGAGGAGGACGAGAAATTAGTGAATATGTACGTGACAGTTATAATATAGGTAAGTTTTTATAAGATAATTGTCTTTAAACATTTTAATAAAAGTAGGGTTATTGTTTTGAAATGTTTCATTTAAATATTCCATTTAAATAATAATACTAATTTGTTCAAATTACATATTGTTTATTATTAATTTATTAATATAATTTCGAAATATCTATTTTAATATTAATTTAACTAGTTTTGTCAAAGTAAAACTAAAATTTATAACAAGATTTTTTATTAAATAACAATTTTGAATATAAATGTTTAAATATATGTGTTAAATATTTTGTTATAAAATTTTTATTAATATAATTTAATAAAGAATCAAATGATATATTTTTAAAAATATTTTGAATAATTTAAATTTTTCTTTCTTTAAACTATACAATTTTAAAATAACATTCATAAAATATCATCACTATTACCTTAAACAATAGGCTAAATTTAAATTAAAATATAAAATAAAAAAATACATATAAATGGGGCAAATTTTCTCAAGTGTCCAGCGTCAAAATTAAAAGTTGTTGAATCGGACTAATATTTGCACAAACTTTAGTGCTAAGGGTAAGTACTTTAACCACCAAATATTATGCAATTTAATTTAAAATTGTAGAGGGGGGAGGGGGTTGAAGATTTGGGTAAAGTAAGAACATTGAGTTTTTCAAAAAATCGTAGCCGCTAAATAACGAAATGAAAAAAATTTTCACCTATATTGTTTTCGAATTATTAATTAATTAATTAATAAAAATTTATAAAAATTAAAATAATTTACAAAAAAATTAAGTTAGGGCAATTCTGAATACACCACTTTAAAGCTTATCAAAATCCGCATCCAACGAGCCCTATATAAAGTATTTTGGATAATTTTATGATTTATAAATAAATATTTATAAAAAATTAATTGACAAATAAATATTATCCATAAAAATAAAGGTAGAGTGTTAAATTTTTTTTTAGTAGGAAGTTTTTACAATCTTGCATTAAATAATATCTAGCTAAGGTATTTCCAACCATTGAAAATTTAAATAAGACATTTTTACATCAAAATTCATAACACTACATTAAACGCGCACTAAAATTTAAACATATATAACTTAATTATTGATTTATATTATCTATAAATTAAGTTTGTATGAAAAGATGTTAAATATTTTCTCAAAGAGGAAGCAGAAAGTAATTAAATCGAGTTTTAAAAATGATGCACATAATATTAAATATTAGTATCAAAAAATTTTAATTACTTTAAAAAAAAAAATTTTTGTAATTTTGAAAAACGATATATATAAAATTAAAATATACAAATTATTATAAAAACATATTATATTTAATTATTAAAAAATGAATAAAAAACTGTTCTGTAGAAAATGACATAAAAATATTAGGCCCGGTGGTTACACAAGTAGCTTTAACCAAGTTGTGCAGCACGACGCGGCGCATATGCATAGATATGTTGATGTAAAAATGTCTTATTTATATTTTCAATGGTTGGAAATACCTTAGCTAGATATTATTTAATGCAGGATTGTAAAAACTTCCTACGAAAAAAAAATTTAACACTCTACCTTTATTTTTATGGATAATATTTATTTGTTAATTAATTTTTTATAAATATTTATTTATAAATCATAAAATTATCCAAAACATTTTATATAGGTCTCGTTGGATGCGCATTTTGATAAGCTTTAAAGTGGTGTATTCAGAATTGCCCTAACTTAATTTTTTTGTAAATTATTTTAATTTTTATAAATTTTTATTAATTAATTAATTAATAATTCGAAAACAACAAAAAACATCATTTTGTTCTTTTAGTATGTTTAAAGTACACAACGTAAGCTTTTTTTTTTAAGACAAAAAGAAAAGAAAAAAAAGGGTCCATTTTGAAAAAAAAGTCAAAAAAAATTTTAATTTTCAAAAAAAAGGGTTAAATTTTGATTTTTTAAAAAAAACTTTTTCACCATGTGAAAGAGCAGGAAAAAATCTTTCGAAAACATACAGGTGAAAATTTTTTTTATTTCGTTATTTAGCGGCTACGATTTTTTGAAGAAGTCAATGTTCTTACTTTACCCAAATCTTCAACCCCCTCCCCCCTCTACAATTTTAAATTAAATTGCATAATATTTGGTGGTTAAAGTACTTACCCTTAGCACTAAAGTTTGTGCAAATATTAGTCCGATTCAACAACTTTTAATTTTGACGCTGGACACTTGAGAAAATTTGCCCCATTTATATGTATTTTTTTATTTTATATTTTAATTTAATTTTAGCCTATTGTTTAAAGTAATAGTGATGATATTTTATGAATGTTATTTTAAAATTATATAGTTTAAATGAAGAAAAATTTAAATTATACAAAATATTTTTAAAAATATATCATTTGATTCTTTATTAAATTATATTAATAAAAATTTTATAACAAAATATTTAACACATATATTTAAACATTTATATTCAAAATTGTTATTTAATAAAAAAGCTTGTTATAAATTTTAGTTTTACTTTGACAAAACTAGTTAAATTAATATTAAAATAGATATTTCGAAATTATATTAATAAATTAATAATAAACAATATGTAATTTGAACAAATTAGTATTATTATTTAAATGGAATATTTAAATGAAACATTTCAAAACAATAACCCTACTTTTATTAAAATGTTTAAAGACAATTATCTTATAAAAACTTACCTATATTATAACTGTCACGTACATATTCACTAATTTCTCGTCCTCCTCACATCTTAAAATTATTTAAGGTGCCACACTTTATTTAAAAAAATTTAGTTTAACCAATTTTTAACCTTTTACTTGAAACATTGCACAATGTAAACAAACTATTGTGACTTATACACTTTACAGGTGAAACGGTTTCTCCGGTTCGCCGCCAGAGGGCTGCCATCATTCTGCCTCACAAATGAGACCGAACTCTTAGGTATTATATATAGATCAAGAAATAAGCATTTTAAAAGGATAAGACACAAGATGTCTTTCCTCTAACAAAAAATAAAAGTGCGTCAAACTATTATGAATGGTTATGAATGACCTTATTATTAATAATTTTTTTAAATTTTTTTTTTCAGACATTTTGAAAAATGTCTAAAAATTAAATTTGAAAAAAGATTTTTCTAGCTTCTATTTTTAAATTTAATTTTAATTAACTTTAATTAATTAAATTTAATGAATTTAGATTTTTAACTTTAATTTAATTTATGAATATGCAGTTTTTTAAAATTAAAAATATGAAAATTAAATTTTTTTATTTTTGGCAGAACCTATGAACTTACATAAGACCTTACCTAAGAAATTACATAAGAACTTACGTAAGATCTTTTGCCAAATGCACACGTAAGATCTTACGTCATTTCTTACATAAGAAATCACATAAGAACTTACCTAAGATCTTACCTAAGATCTTACCTAAGATCCAACATCAGATCCTACGTAAGGTTTTTAAATAGGGCACCAATCCTTGTATTTCAGTTTTTTTACACTTTTTGTCTTAAAATATGCAATAAAAAGTTAGCGCATCACATACACATCATCATAACTAAATTGTCAGCAATTATTATTAATACTTTTAGAGACAGTTTGAAACTTTCGGAAATCTGAACAAAAGTTTGAGAACTTTGAAAACTTTAAGCTTTATTTTTTGGACTTTTCGAATTTTTTTCTAATTTCTGATAAAGAATTAAGTAATTTTATTAAGTAGGGGAAGGTGGGGCAAAACCGCTAGGTTTAAATTTACTGATGCACAAATTTTTAACTATACATTCAATTGGTGTCATTTTTGTTTGTTACACGACTAAAACTAACCAGTAACAGATTTTAATAGTCGTTATTACATTTATCATAATCATAATAACATTATTTAATTAAATTTAAAAAGATTCAAATTAGCGGCTTTGCCCCAACTGTAGGGGCAAAGACGTTTTTGCTAATATTATTATTGCAAATATAATAAATGATCTAAAATATACTCTAAATAACATTTATTGGTGCAATAATTATAAAACATAAATATTTTACAGATTTTTAAAGAGATTTAATCTATTTTATTGTAAATAATGACGACTTGTATTTTTAACCTCATATTTGTAATTTAATTGTTTTTTATTTTGTTTCAAAATCTACTTTATCGATTTTTCAAAAATAGAATGTTTTTTTAAATAACCATGCGAAAATATGATTAAATAATAATGCTTATTTAATATTCAAAATTCATAATTTTTTTTTCAAATTAGTAGTAAACGCTAATAAATAATTTAATGATTAAATAATAATAATAATAACAATAAATTTAACAGACAAAAATACTTATTTGTTTTGATGAAAAAATGCAGGTTAACAGTTGATTAGCATGAAGTTCGCATCATTTAAAATTACATGCTAATGCAGTTTTTAATATTCAATTGTTTTTTATGAAATATTTTCCAAGCGTCTTTGCCCCAAACGACAAACCTTTTTTAATTTAAAATTTTATATATTTAGATTGAAAATTAAACCTGAATTCCACAGAGATTGTGTAGATAAATGATTACTCTATTAGAACGTGTCATTTAAAAATTTTTAAAATTCACATTTAGATTCAAAATTTACTAGTTTTGATCAATAAAATTTTCATCTCATACTTGTAAAACCGATTTTTTTGGTATATTTGCTAAAGCATTTTATATTTTCAAGATTTTTTTTAATAAAACAATGGCTCCAGTTACAATTATGATAAACTTTAAACATAAGTTGAAACGGTCTAGAAATAAGGGAGATATTTTGAAAAACGTCTTTGCCCCGCTTAGCGGCTTTGCCCCACTTTCCCCTACCCTCTGTTGTCTACACATCAGAAAATATTACACCAAATAGTAAACTTAAACAACTCAAGATAATTATTTTATTCATTAGAAACCTCACGTGCACAAAAGAGCCTCGCTTGACGGTACTTTAATTAAATGCAAAAATTTTTTTAGTAGTATTTACTTAATTTGTCTACTTTTCTCAACTTTTTAATATGCATGTAATTATTTCTTATAATTTCACCTTTCATTTTGAAAAAAGAAAATTATGGAGACATTAATGCTTTTCTAGTTATTGCGATTTTAGTGGCAACGCATACCATAATCGCAAAAATTCCCTTATAGGGGCTTTTATTACGTCATGTAGCAAAGAATTTCTAAAAAGCTTCGATTCTAAAGTCACGTTTGGGGTTAATAAGATTGCTTTTGTTTTTGTATTGTAAAGCTGAGCCATCTAAAAAATAAATTATTTTTTTAATGGATGAATGGTTTTTTTTAATTATGTTATAATCTTTTCCATAAATAAATTGACTGCGCTCGTATTATGTTTAAGATCTTCTGAGATTATGACATTGCTTTCACAAACAAGTTTATTGTCTACTTTGAAATCAACAACAGCGAGATGGATGGTAATGTGTTTTTTACTCCAATATTCACTTTGAATAGAATTTTGAATAATTGTTTCATAATTTTGTGAAAAATCTCGTAATATTATAAACCTCCATATTGGATCCTCCATTTTGAATTTTTAAAAAGTGACTGCAGATTCGTAATCAGCGACCCCAAAAACCCCCAAGTAACAAGTTTGAATAGAATCCAACTAATTTTTGAAAATTTCGTCCGCCATATTGGATCCGCCATTTTGAAATTTTAAAAATGAACTTCAGATTCGTAATCAGCAACCATAAAAACCCTTGTATAACAAGTTTTATAAAAGTCCCTTACTTTTTTCGATTTTGTGCACAAGGCTATGTACATTACCTAAAAAATTCACTTTAATCGCCATTTTGTATCCGCCTTTTCGAATTTTTTTCCCTTAATACTCCTATCTTACAGCCTACTTATTTTTGACGCGATATTTATGACTTTTATAGATACTGCAATGCCATTGCTTATAAAAAAATGCAATAATTTGACAAATAACCTAAAAATTTCATGTTTTTGTTTAAAAAAACAGTTATAATTTGTTTATTTAAAAATTTACAAGATTTCCCAATACGTTATTCGAAAGAGCGATTTTTGGACCATAAGATACGGCTATAGCAAAATTTTTTTCATAAGGTTCAATTGATAAAATTTTGCATGAAACTTCATGACAAAAAATTGTAAATTTGGGCGTTAAAGGGTTAAGAAATTCAGTAAGATGATAAGTCAGTATTTCCAAACATACCTCTGTTGGATCGCAAAAAGTTTCTAGTGATGTGCAATCAGTTGATGTCCATTCATTATCTGTAATATTTTCAACGTAATTATTATCAAAAATCTTCTGCAGTGATTCTATTACAGGCGCGAAACCTGAGCAAGTTTCACATAATCTAAAATAGCAAGATGTTTTTGAATCACAAATCATTTTAGTCAAAATGGTTTATATGATGTTAAAAATTTCATATTGTCATCATTCATTAGCTTCTCAAATTTAGACCATCAATTAAAATTGTATAATTTTATAGTATTTTGCAGAGACAAATAGAATGTGTGCCACCAGCGCCGGAATAAATGTATTCTTTAGGCCTCAATTTCACAAAACCAGAAAATCTAACTTTTAAATTAGGATATTGCAATTTAAAAGTTCCATAAACTTTCTTCAAATTTTCTAAAATTAATCTTTTTGGCAAAGATTTTTCAGAGTCACTTTGCTTTACAGATATGCTGTCTTTGTTCCTTGTCAACTGGCGATTAATATCCGACTCATAGTAAAAATCTTGTACAGTTGTAACAGTTTCTTCTGGTAATTTCTTGTCTAATCGAAAATTTGGTGTTGACCCTATGCCAATTGCAGCATGAAGTTGCACTTCAAATTCGGTTGCCATTTTAAGAATGCTTCAACTCTTTGGAGCCATAGTTAGTTCGAAGGTCTTTACTACTAGCAATTGGCAAAATATCTATTCTAAAATCTGCAAAATTTAATTTAATTTTTCAATGTCCTTTTCTCTTTCGTAATCAAAACTCATGTTTTTCATTACATTTTTATCTCAGTCATCATGTTGAAAGCCTTAAATTATTTCGTCGCATAGATTTTCAACAGAATTAGATAAATTTTGTTTTTGAGTGAGGGTTCAAGATTTTAACTCTTAATTCATTTGAAGGCAACAATTATTACAAATAAATTTATTGCTATCAATTGAAAATCTTTAATAATTTAAAGTGTAAATTAAATGATTATTTAATAATTTCTGTTGTAACAGGACGGACAATTTCTTTATGAATTTTGAAATGTCGCTCCTTTTTAAAAGGATTGAAGCATACGTACTTTGTTATTGTAATTAAAAAATTATAGCTCTAGGCGACGTGAAACTTAAACACTATTTAAATTTAGTAGTCAGATGTTTATTTGTTTTTGTTCTTAAAATCCATGTTTATTAGTGTACAATAAAAAATTGCAAAATCTGTATTATCCAATATTATATGAAAAGTGTGAAAAAGAATATCGACATTATCGACCATATCATGTGATCCAAAGTCTATTTTAACGAAACCATTTATGTGACCTGGACAGTGAAAAGAGGGCTTACGTGTAAAAACATGATTTCGAGAAAAACGATCTTCAAGTTAAAAAGTTAATATTGATACTTCTTCACGCTTTAATGGCTTCAAACTCCTTAACCGGGGGTTTATGGGGTCGCTAATTATGAATCCGGTGTTAGCTTTAGAAAATTCAAAATGGTGAATCCAATATGGCGGACAAAAAATTAAAAACTTATCGGATTTGTTTAAAACTGTCCACTCGGGGATTTTTGGGGTCGCTGATTACGAATCCAGTGTTAGTTTTTGAAAATTCAAAATGGCGGATCCAATATGGCGGACTAAAATTAAAAACTTACTAGATGTGCTTAAAACTGGCTAATCGGGGGTTTTTGGGATCGCTGATTACGAATCCGGTGTTAGTTTTTAAAAATTCCAAATGGCGGATCCAACATGGCTGACAAGAAAAATAAAAACTTATCGGATTCGCTTAAAACTGGCTACTCGGGGATTTTTGGGGTCGCTAATTACGAATCTAGTAAATTCAGAATGTCGGAAAAAAAATAAAAATTTTAACGGATTCGTTTAAAACTGGTTTTAAGCGAATTCAATGAATTGTGTAATCTGCAACTTCAAATAAGTTCCAATTATCGAGCTTCAAGCGATTTTGTGCGATTTTTAAAATCTTCATTGTTGTTAACACTCGTATTCAGTTTCTAATATTGTATCCTAACACTTAAAGGTTTTTCGCGTAAGTTGCTACTTTTAAATTACTAAACGAATAACAATAAATCGCGCTGGCCGTCTTCTGACTGGACAACATTTCACTCTGAGTTCAAGAAATTGGAGTACCGTTGCACACTAATTTCTCAAAAACTATAATTCACATTATCAAGATTTCTGTGTCATTTGCTTATTTACAGTCTAATCTTGGTGACACATAATTTTTTTTCCCGAATTTGTGACTTTTCTTATTATTCAGTTTTAATAAATTTTTTAACAAATTATGACATTCTGGTTTTTAACATGCGAAAGAGTGACTCAATCTCTATCGAAGTCAATATTGATACGTCTGCACGTTTATACGGCTTGAAACTCGTTGCACAGTAGTTTTTAGGGTTCACATTTCTGAAAGGGAGTAATATTGGATCCGCCATTTTGAATTCTAAAAACCTGATGCTAAATTCGTAATAAGCAACCCCGAAAACCCCCGAGTAGCTAGTTTTAATCGAATCCGATAAGTTTTTAATTATTATCCGACATTTTGAATTTTCAAAAACTAACACCGGATTTGTAATCAGCGACTCCAAAAACCCCCGAGTAGCCGGTTTTAAGCAAATCCGAAAAGTGTTCAATTTTTGTCCGCCATATTGGATCCGCCATTTTGAATTCTAAAAACCCGATGCTAAATTCGTAATCAGCAACCCCGAAAACCCCCGGGGAGCCAGTTTTAATCGAATCCGATAAGTTTTTAATTTTTTTATGCGCCATATTGGATTCGCTTTTTTGAATTTTCAAAAACTAACACCGGATTCATAATCAGCGACCCCAAAAACCTCCGAGTAAGGAGTTTGAAGCGATTTCAATAATTTATTTTTCCTTTTTTCAGATTTTTTAAAAACACATTTCTTTATCGCAAAAGTACTCTTCTTTAGCTTTAGTTTTAATAAACTTTTTGACAAGTTATGACTTTTTGGTTTGCACCCTGTAAAAGAGCATCTCAAAATCTATCAGAATCGGCAAAAAAGTGAAAAATTATTTTTTGACACGTAAGCCCTCTTTTCATAGTCCAGGTCACATATATTTATTTATTTAATTTTTCAAAAAACATGAAATTTTAAAATTTTTTTGTTTATTACAATTAAATATTAAAGAACTGTAAACTTTGTGTATTCTATTTACATCTGTTTGTTTATTCACTGAGTTAAACAATTTTAATATATTAATTTCTGTAAAATGTCTACGTTTGTAATTTAATTTATTGCATAGTATGCTGGTGGAATCAAATTTAAAAACATGGTTGTTTTCGTGAGCATGATACACGAAAGCGGTTTTTCTATCGGCCTTCTTACAGTCTCTTCTATGATCATTAATTCTATCTTTAATATATCTACTAGTTTCTCCAATATAACAGGATCCACATTAAGGGGGTCACCCCATGTGACGGGCCGTTTTTAAGCGTTTTTTCTTAAATTTTTTTTCAGAATAATGAAAACTTAGAACTTCGGACTTTTCTCCACATATTTAGTTATATTTTAACTACAAATACAAATTTTTTTAATTAAAAATATTTCAATATTTACGACTTATAACACTGTAAAGTGGCTTTGGTGATAAAAAAGTGGTCCATCGGCGACCATGATTCCAAATGATTGGCTGAACAGAAATCAAAAAATGAAATAGCATTTTAATCTGTGGTTATGTGGCTATCGCCGGAACCAGGATATTTTGAAAATATTAAAAATTGAATTTTTTACGCGGGTTTGATTTTTTTTTTTTTTTTTTTAAAAACGCGATTTTTTGCGTCTATTTTCTTGTATATAAAAAAAACGACTTGACCTTTTTCAATTATCCTGGTTCGGGCAATAGCCACACATGAGCTGAATATACTCTATAAATTTGAACGAAATCGGTTAAGTCGTTTTTGAGAAATCATGGTCGCCAGTTCGAAAAATGTGGTTTCGAGAAAAACGCGTTTCAAAGTTCAAGTACGAATAAAGCCATGAATTCCAAACCGTTTTATTCGAAAATATAGTTTAGGAATCTAAAGTTTTTCTAAATGTATTTATTTTTTACTTATATTATATGTGTATGTAATAATAAAAGTCGCGGTTAAAAAACAGAAGCGACACAAAAGGTTCAGTGACACACTTCGTTGAAAGCTTGACCGCGCGCTCGAACATCTTGCCTTCTCACTGTAAAAAATTTTTAACAGCGACGAATATGTTTAAATCACTTTACCCACATATTCTGCATATGTTATAGGTGCGATATATGACGAAAAAAAAAATTCGATTTTTCGAACCTATCACATGGGGTGACCCCCTTAAACAAATAAACATCTGACTACAGTTTTATAAATTCAAACAAAATAACAACTGAACTACTATTTAAATTTAGTTATTAGGACTAAATATAAAATAATTATTAAAGAAGCACTAAGAAAGACAACCCTAACAGCACAGGATATCCTGAAATATCCGTGTGCTGTTAAGGAAGCAAAAAATCATAAAAACTACACAGCCACACAAAAAAAAAGTACCCGAGTTGGGGAATAAGACTACCCATTCCCTATGTATTTTGATGCGCTGAATCCGAATCCGTCCTCAGAATTGGTCCATCAGGTCAAGTTTTGACCCTAACCTCAAAATTAATAAAATGACACTTTTTGAACATTAGAATTTGAACTCGACTTAACTTTAATACATGCCTAGAACCAATAGAAAGCTTGAATTATTACCTTTAAAACGCTTTCTTAGAAATTGTTCTACGATGATTTTTAACGAAGTTATGATGTTTTACTTAGAATTATTTTTTTCCTTTTCACAATAACACATCAATAATTGATGTGTTTTTAACATATAGAAAAAAGTCATATTTTAAGTAAAACATCATAACTTCGTTAAAAATCATCGTAGAACAATTTCTAAAAAAGCGTTTTAAAGGTAATAATTCAAGCTTTCTATTGGTCCTAGGCATGTTTTAAAGTTAAGTCGAGTTCAAATTCTAATGTTCAAAAAGTGTCATTTTATTAATTTTGAGGTTAGGGTCAAAACTTGACCTGATGGACCAATTCTGAGGACGGATTCGGATTCAGCGCATCAAAATACATAAGGAATGGGTAGTCTCATTCCCCAACTCGGGTACTTTTTTTTTTGTGTGGCTGTGCTATCGATACGAAAAATAAGAGACAATTAACAAGAATGAAAAATGATACAAAATAATACAAAACTAATATAAAAAATATATTACAATTGGATATCACTTTTCGTTTTCGATATTAGCTATTTTCCGTGAGATTTAGGCAATAGGTACAAACAAAGCTGCGTTATGTTATATACTCACAGTGTGAGGTGGCTTGTGCAGGTTTGACGCTCTTCCTTCTAAAATCGCAATTTCTAAAAAAGTATTGAAGTCTCCATAATTTTTTTTTTAAATGATAGGTGAAATTATAAGGAATAATTATATACATATTAAAAAGTTGAGAAAAATATCCAAATTAAGTAAATATTGAGTAAAAATTTTGTTTTGCTGAAGAAAAATTTTTTTTATCATAATACTATATTAAACTACGTATATTTAAGTGTATTTTCTGTAAGTTTTATTAAAAACCGCCCGATGATCCTGGGGATATTAATTTTTAAAAAATCAGTGCACTGATTTTTAACGTGGCGAAGCTGGCACCATTTTGAAAATTTTTCAAAATCCTTTTTTGGTTTCAAAGTGTTCTATTTTTTTAAAAATCAATGTTGTATGTCAAGCAAATAAATGAATTAATGTGGTTCAAACTTTTGGCCGTCTTGTATTTACGCATATCTCGATTATATCTTCAATTTGGAAATTTTTTTCTTTGGGTAGTTTGTCAGAAAATGTAAATGTAGCACCACCCAAACTGGACCGCCAACCTTTACTTTACTTTATATATATATATATATATATATACTACCTTTTCAACGACAAAACTTGTTAACTCTACGTGGCCTTTGTAAAAAAATTTATGTAAGTTAATATTTAAGTTCTACAAGTTGTTTCTTTCTTTAAAAAATCTAGTCATTTTTTAAACTTTAAAGTACTAACTTTTATGTGATGTAATGAGTAAAATAAATTTTTGATTCTAACAATAATAATGTTAATGTTTATTCGAAAATTTAGAAAATAAAACTTATAATTTCAAATGGATATTGTTATTTAGAAAAATAATTTATTGTACACTCGAAAAATAGTAATAATAATGATCTTTCTGTAAATCCTTTGTTATGCAATGTATGAGTTTCAATACACTCAATTAAAAAGAGTACCCAACTTTACGAAGATGTTTGGTGCGATTGTTTGTGATTCGAGGGATGGAATTGTATTTAATAATATGACTTATATTGTAAAAATATTTTTAACAATTTCATGAACTAATAAATGTAATTATGAGAAAGAGAAATCAACATACTGTTATGAAAATCAACAATTTTTTATTATTAGAAAACAAACACGAGCACAGTGCGCAAAGTAATTGATTGCTGGTTACTATACTTTACTACACTCAAAAAATGAAATATGACTGCTCAGTGCCAGTGCACAGTGGGCCAGAAAGGGGTAATTTCTGGCAAAAATTTATATCTCTGAAAGTACATAAATTTTATGAATTTCAATTATGCTATCTACTGTTTTTGGGGTCTCTGATTACGAATCTGACGTCAGATTTTTATAATTCAAAACGGCGGATCTAATATGGCGGACACAAATTTTGAAAACTATCGTATTCGGTTAAAACTAGTTACATGGGGTTTTTTGGGGTTGTTGATTACGAATCTGACGTCAGATTATTAAAATTCAAAATTTTGGATCTAATATGGCAGACAATTGATAACCAAAATTATCAATTCCTAAAAACTGTGCCAAAGAAAAATAATCGACAAAAATTATCAATTTCTACAAAAAAAGTTCTAAAATGGAGGAAAATAGTCAGGAATATGCCTTTTAATTTTTACAATTGATAACCAGAATTATCATCCCCTAAAAACAATCTTTGAGGAAAATAGTCGAAAAAAATTGAAAAAAATCATATCGAAGTTCTAAAATATCGTAACATATTCGAAAATATTTCCCCTAATTTTTACAACTATTTTGGAACTTTACCTGTCCGCCATATTGGATCCGCCATTTCGAATGTCTAAAAATCAACATCATATTCGTTATCAGCGATCCCAAAAACTCCCATGTAACTAGTTTTAACCGAATACGACAGTTTTTTAAATTTTGTGTCCGCCATATTGGATCCGCCATTTTGTATTTCTAAACTGACAGTGGATTTGGATTTAGTAAGTCAAAGTACCATAATGTATGCTATTCTATATATATATCCTATACCGGGTGTCCCTATATAACGTGAACATATTTTAGGGTTGATATCAGCTTAAAAAATTAAGAAATCAAAGTGTTGCTCGTTTTTTAATTGAACTTTAATTGCTCGAGTTATTTGCAATTCTAAATTGGCAAATCACGTACCGCTTTTACCTTAGAGGGCATATTTTACTTCACAGTTTATTCTCTCAAAGCTAAAAAAAAGAGTTGAAGGTGGCAACTTTTGTCAATACAAAGAGTAAATTAAAACTCAATATCTCGTGGAACGTAGGGGAACCCTAATCCGAAAATATGTGCAATATTAAAAATCACGTTTATTTTTGGAAAATATAATAACAAAAAATACATTTACGACAATTTTGAAAATTATGAACTATTATTAATTTTAGACTTACGTAACATAATTAATTGTGGTAAAACAATAAAACACTTTATATAATAGAGAAATAAAAATTGATTAGTACTTGAAAAAAAAAATTAAACTTAACCTGAGCAAAATTTTTGAATACATCTCCTTGTCAACAACGTATTTTTTAACTAAATGCTTTGAAACTTTAGTAAATACTAGTTTAATATGTCTGTATTAAAGACAACTAATTATGTTTTTGAAATTCCGAAGAGTGTTTTTTGCCAACTTTTGGTCCTTCCCAGCCCACTGTGCAGTGGGCTGTGCGCTTCGACCGATTATTATTACTTCTAGCGTTTCATTCTTGATTTGAAACGTTTCCTTCGTTCTTGAATTCATTCTCACTTCACAACATAAAAACTAGTATAATTTATAGCCATTTTTAAATAAGCTTCTCAGTGAAACTTTAATAAATTTTTTGTCTTAAAGTTCTACACCTTTAAGGGATCTATAAATACTATATTTTTCAATGAGTCCTTAATGGGCCTTTAATAATTTGTTATCGGTAGGGAATACATTCTCATCACGGGACTCGCACTTCGCGCTGAAAAATGTTTATTCCAAGAGTATGCAATATAGTGTAACAAAAGAAAAATTTTGTGTTACCAAATTTTAATACACAGTAAAACGTCTCTAATTCCAAAGTCCTACACGGAAAAAATTTCAGCACTTCTTAAGTTTTACCCATAGACATATAAGAATAGACCGCGCTAGTTGCTCGATTCGCATGGGAGGTGCAAGCGGGTGCTATAAAAAGAGAAAGGTATAGCACAAAAGCCCCTCTTTTTTTAGGGGTAGCAAATATCGATAAAAAAATCTATCGACAACTATCGATAGTTTCGAAAAATCTATCGATAGTTGTCGATAGTATCGATAGTTTACCCCCTACCAATAAAAAATTATTGTAGAATGAGTAAAATTTTAAAAAAGAGACAATAAATTTAATGAATCCCGTGTCTATTTAAAATTATTAAAATGATTTTTAACATAAATAAATATGGGGGATTATTTCTCAAGTAACACAGGTCCGAAAAGCAAGTTTATTCTATCGGGCTGAAACTTGGACAAAATGTTGTCCTATTGAATAGTAATGAATACAAAAATAATATTGACTATAGAAGAAATATTTAGCGTGGGGGAGGGGATGAAATTTTTGACTTTTTTAAGGAAACTGTTTACTTTAATAATTTTTTGTTCTTATAATTTAAATTTAAAAAATTCTTGGAATACCAGTTTCGCTAGATTTTTTCACGCTCTTTCGATTGGTCATATTGCTTTTTTACAAGAAAAAATTTTTTGATCCCTAAAAATGGAAAATAAAAATAAAAATGACTTTTTCTTCAAAACGGACATTTTTTAATTTTTTTAATATTTTTTTTAATGAAAGCCCTACTTTTTTCCTATAAAAAATCTTTAGAGTAAAATATTGGATGAGGACTCCTAATAATCGAAAATAAAGGTTGAATAGAACCTAACGCCTATGACGCTCGCTGCCACTAGCAGCGGCACTGGTGCAGCGCGGCGGATCACTGCGCTGTACCAAAGTGCCAAAATTTTATTGTTTATTTACAAAATTGTAATGGACTTAAAGTTACATTTAAACGTTCTCTGGATTTAGAGGGTTGAGATTGTCATTACTGGAGTTTATTTTCACTTTATGACTATTTTGAAAAATACTTTTTATTGTGCAAATTAAAAAATATGTTATTGTTAAAATTATCACTATCTAGGCAAAATTAAAACCAAAATTTTATTTGAACCTAAATGAAGAAAATTGCTCTTATGTCACATTAGAGAAACCATCTACAGTTTACTAAAAGTTAATTTTTTCACCACTTTTAATAAATAAATTAATTAATTAAATTGTTAAATTTTCATGTGATTCTTATTAAATTTTAAGTATTTGTTTGATTTACAAATAATTTTTTAAAACTGTTAAATTTAGATGTTTTGGAAAATACAAAATGTTTGCATTAGTAACAACATATAATTATATGTTGACAATTAAAAAGTATGCAGAAATTTTTTTTTTTTTTAAGAATTATAACTTTATAATTTAATGCATTTTTTTAGATAAATTAGCTTGATAATGACAGCGGAATAAGCTAAGATTAACGTCATTAAGACAATATAAACATTAGGAGTTTTTATTATTTGCTTCCTAAATCAAACAAAGTTTCCAAAAAAATTGTTTTTAATTTGCCTTAAACAAAAAATATTTTTTTTGGCTTTCAAACTTGTCATTTGTTTTAAATATAGGGTGTATTTAAATTTAAATTAGGAATAATTATTTAAATATTTATTCGTTTGGGCAATAGTAGATTGTGCAACGAGTGGAGAACAAGGTTGATTTTTCGCGAGCTCGAAGTTTGTTGCGCGAGCGTAACGAGCGCATTAATCGAGAGAGCGAAAATCACTGTTCTCTGCGAAGTGCACATACAACTTTGTCCAACAACTGCCACATATATTTAATTAATATTTAAATGCTAAATTGGAGATTTTAGCATCAGAAATAATGTCGCAATAAAAGTTGAAAGAACCCATCAGTGCCTGTTTTGCTTCTAAAGCTTTTAAACGAATTTCAGGAGAAACAATTTTTTGTCACCCACCAAAATAAACTAAAAATTCGACCCTGGGTAGTGGTGGTTATCGGGGGAAGGGACTGCAGGGGCATTTCTATGTGGGGGTAGGTCGACCCCATATAGAAATGACCCTCGCTGAGTCATTCTGAGACGATTTATTTGTTGACAAAAATAAGTTTTTAATTTTTTGATTTTAATTTTCACGTGGGTGCAAGTCACTCGCACATAAATATGCCCCCGGCGAATTATGCTGAAACGGGATATTTTTTGACAAAAATAAGTTTTCAATTTTTTTTTAATTTTCACGTGGGTTTAAGTCACCCCCACATAGAAATGATCCCCGGTGGATCATCCTAAAATGATATATTTTTTGACGAAAATAAGTTTAATATTTTGATTGAAATTTTCACATGGATGCAGTCACTCCCCGCATAGAATTGACCCCCAGCAGATCATCCTAAATTGGGATATTTTTTGACAAAAATAATTTTTCAATTTCCTGATTTTAATTTACACGTGGGTGCAAGTCACCCCCTGCATAAAAATGACCCCCAGCGTGTCATCCATGAAACGGGATAATTGGTGTCAAAAATAAGTTTTCAATTTTTTAATTTTATTTTCCATGTGGGCACCCCCCCCCCCCCCTTCCCCGGGGTGGGAGAGAGGAAAATGTCACCCTCACGGAAAATCATCTTTGAACGCCTTGTTGGTCAAGAAAGTTTTTTTTTCAAGATTTTGGTTTCAATTTCACCCCCTCCCCTTTTCGGGGTCAAGTCACACATGCCTTCTTGAGTCACCACTGGTTAGGGGGCTAAGCCCCTTGCTACAAAAAACCAAATTTAAAAAGAGGTAAATGTGTATAAAACATTTAAATCGACGAAATTGTGCAGTTTTGACAGTTATTTTGATGGCAGTGTGATAATAAAACCTTCTTTTACAGTCTTTGTTCATTCCTCCACTGGCCAAACCACCAGTGGAGGAATGAGGTACTTTCCTCCATTGGTGCCTAGCGTACAATACTTCAATTCCACCGAAGGCGTTGAACAAAAAATATTGTCAAATGACTGAAATCTTTTTTAGTAGCAAGAATGATCAAAAAATAACTGCTAAAAAACTTAAAAATAGATTTGATGCAGCAGAGGCGGTCAAAGGAACTCTACAATATCACGCATTTATACCAACTAAAGATGCAAGACTGCAGTTAAAAAAGTTTTCCTTGGAACTAAATGTGATTACTTCCCAAAAGATAAAAAGCGTACTAAACGTACTAGACTTGCCAAATAGATTATAACTCAGATATTACAAAATCCAGGAGTTTTAATACATGCAAGTATAAATATAATTTTCATTTTTTCGATCAAATTTATTTATTTTTCGGAATAATTTTATATCAAACATTTTTTAATTTGTTCAAAATTTTGTTCAAAATTTTTTAGTGAATGTAATGCAGGCATTCCAGTAATGACAATCTCAACCCTGTAAATCCAGAGAGCGTTTAAATGTAACTTTAAGTCTATTACAATTTTGTAAATAAACAATAAAATTTTGGCACTTTGGTACAGCGCAGTGATCCGTCGCGCTGCACCAGTGCCGCTGCTAGTAGCAGCGAGCGTCATCGGCGTTAGGTTCTATTCAACCTTTATTTTCGATTATTAGGAGTCCTCATCCAATATTTTACTCCAAAGATTTTTTATAGGAAAAAAGTAGGACTTTCATTTAAAAAAATATAAAAAAATTAAAAAATGTCCGTTTTGAAGAAAAAGTCATTTTTATTTTTATTTTCCATTTTTAGGGATCAAAAAATATTTTCTTGTAATAAAGAAATATGACTAATCGAAAGAGCGTGAAAAAATCTAGCGAAACTGGTATTACAAGAAGTTTTTAAATTTAAATTATAAGAACAAAAAATTATTAAAGTAAACAGTTTCCTTAAAAAAAGTCAAAAATTTCATCCCCTCCCCCACGCTAAATATTTCTTCTATAGTCAATATTATTTTTGTATTCATTACTATTCAATAGGACAACATTTTGTCCAAGTTTCAGCCCGATAGAATAAACTTGCTTTTCGGACCTGTGTTACTTGAGAAATAATCCCCCATATATACATTATTTAACGATCAAAAAATTTATGTTTACAAAAATTGAAAGTTTTGCCTCATAAATATTAATTTTTGGTACGTAGTGAATTCCTCGAAAATCGAATTCGCCGAAAGCAAAATTGACCGAACAGAGCTAACTTCACGTGATACTTTTGTCAGCACGAGAGAACTGAAGTGTATAAAGTGGCAGTGAATGGTGAAAACAGGTTATTGTGTCGGTAATTGGATGTCTAATACGTCAAAACACAATCAATAGATAAAGACATGATGCAGAATTTGTGATATTCTTTTTTAAAATATCAAAAAAGGTCATATTAATGATTCTAATAACAATAGTGATAATGATGCATCAAAGTGAAAATTTTGTCAACATTAAATATTTTAAAGGATAAATAAGATCAAAAGGTAATAAAATAAATAATTTAAAAAGTAAAATAGAAAATAACCTGAATAGTGGGATAAATAACAAAATTTATATGTTACTAATGTTATTTTTAACATTAATTTATTCAATTTTATTCAATGACTGTAGTAGCAATTAAAATGATAATTTTATTATAATTATAATTAAATGCAATAATAATAATAATAATTATAAAATAAAATTGATAGTAAAAGTAATGATTATTATTATTATTATTATTAATATTAATATTCATATTATTATTAAATGATTATAATTACATTATAAAAATATAATATATAATTATATAAATAAAAATTAATATTTATTTACACCATAAAATACAATTATTTTGTATGTTCACTAACAATGAATATACATAAAATATTGCTCATGATTATTATTCTAAAAAAGGACTTAAATTTTAAATATTATAATTACATATTGTGAAATAAATACAATACAACTAAATTGATGAAATAATTAATGATAATAATAATAATAATAATAATCCCGAAATGGGTTGCTTGGTTTATCCGTTACCAAGCAGCTCAAAGATACTGGTCCGACTTGGCTCAGTACTAAGATGACCATTACAGAACATCGTGTAGGTATTTGATCGGGTTGGTGAGGGACTTGTGGTACCCTTTACGGGATATCACAGAGTTTCTTAGCCGACTGGGTCGGGTACTTGAATGTCATTTGAGATGGGGTTTCTGATACCCCAATCGGGCGCCTCCCCAGGTGGCGGATAGGGGAAGGCCTCTCAGATATGGGAGGTACCGAGGAAATTAGAATACCCGGGGCGGACCAAAAGTCAGATAGGGGTGGGCACCCGATATAATTGTCCACTCTGTGTTGGGATAACCTCCCACACAGAGTATTTGCGGTTACGACGACTGTAACGCGCAGTGCCACCCACAATAGGTCTGTCTCGGATGGAGATCAGGGTTCAGTTGGGAGTGGCAATAGGACAGAACCCAGGCAACGACCAGGCATTGACCCGGGACAAGCTAGAGTACGTTTTAAATGGACGGACCAACTTCGGAAGGACATCATGCTATGTTGGCAAAACAGTAGTCCTTGCAGAAGAGGATACATGCTAAGGTTGCATGAGCGATGGGTCAATATGTACCCCCAATACGCTCAAATGACACCTCAGTATTTAAGAGACCAAGTATCCTTTCTGCGAAAAAAGGGACATGAAGCTTTTCTTCAGCAGGAAGAAGAAGAACCCTCCGAGAACCTTCAGGTTCCGACAGTAACACCTACACCAACGACCGAGGAAGGGAACATAAGGTCTAGGGAAACCAAAGTACATCTAAAGGTTTCCATTAAAATGGACAAAATCGCTGAAGGAAATAACGAGCTCTCATTACTCCCAGAGGATGTAGATCTCTGGACATTAAATTGTGCTGTGTACGAAAAAGCAAAGGTCCTGCTTCGTGAAAGTAACAGAAAATCTGTTTCAGACCGCGTCGATAGGACCTTTAAACGAATCAGACAAGTACAGTTTAAGATTGGGGTGGCTCGAAGGCATGCTTCTCAATTGCAGAGTGTGATTGTATATCTTGAATCGAAAAGAAAATTTACATCCAGGGTTTTGGAAATAGCCCAGACTCTAAAAAGATTGCATCACAGTCTGAAGAAATCGAAGTTGCAGACCATCAAGCAACATTGGATTGAGAAGATACGTTCTCTTGTTGTTATAAGAGAGCGTTTAGAACGGCGGGTTAAATGGATAAAGCAAAATAATACCTATGCTACTAATCCTTCTCGCCTGTTCAGTCCACTATCGCCAACTGTCGAAAGACCCCCATGTCGTGAAGAGATTGAAAACTTCTGGAGTAACATATATGGGAAAGCCCATTCAGTGAACGATGAAGAGTCATCCTTAACACTCTTTCGTAGCTTCTGTTTTAGACAGGGGCTTGACCATCCAGCAGAGGTAAGTCCACCAATTACTAAGGAGGAGGTGAGAAACATAGTTGCTAAAACGAAGAACTTTTCAGCACCCGGGCCAGATAAGATTAATAACTTTTGGTGGAAGAAGTTCTCTTCAACTCACCAACATTTGGCTCGAATATTCTCTACCTTTCTCAACGGTCAACATCCAATACCACAGTGGTTGGTGGAAGGACGAACGGTACTCTTACCAAAATCTGGTGATTTGTCTATTCCAAAAAATTATAGACCCATAGCTTGTCTTAACACCTGCTACAAGCTATTCACTGGCATCCTCAAAGAGAGGATTTTGACATCCATCGAGCCAGTTTGGAGTGCAATAAGCGAACAGCGAGGGTGCAAGAGAGGTCTGGCAGGTTGTAGGGAGAACCTATTGATTGATAGGTGTATTACCCAAGACGCGATATTTTATCGACGTAACCTGTCAATGGCTTGGATTGATTACCGAAAGGCATTTGACTCTACAAGTCATGAGCTGATCATCAAGCTCCTTGAATGCTTAGAGGTACATCCGAACATTGTGAGATGCTTAAAGGAGCTAATGCTCATGTGGAGGACAAGGTTTGTTATAACATCCAACAAACAGCAAGTGATGACTAACATCATCTCGTTTGGAAGAGGAGTTTTCCAAGGAGACTCCCTAAGTCCTCTACTTTTTTGCATCTCCCTCTTGCCTCTGTCTGTATTACTCCGAGAAAAATACTCTGGATACATGTGTGGAAAACCCAGAAATAGAGTCCATAAGATCAACTATCTGTTTTATATGGACGATCTTAAGCTATATGGATCCAGCAAGGACGAATTAAAAATTCTGGTGTTTGCAGTAGCCGAGTACTCCAGAGCTATTGGTATGGATTTTGGATTAGATAAATGTGCTGTTATCCATTTAATTAAAGGGAGACAAGAAACAGCTGAAATGTCGAGCGACTCTGAGAATATTCAGCTCATTGGTGGCAATACCATTCATCACCTTGGTGTTGAGGAAACTTACACATATCTTGGAATTCCTCAATCGGAAAGTCAAGATTTGTGTGGGCTTAAAGATCATCTCCATATGAAATACCATGGTCTTCTCAGAAAAATTTGGGCTTCTGAACTATCTGGGAAGAATAAGATACAAGCCACAAACACATTAGCCATTCCTTTACTACTCTATACATTTGGAGCAGTTAAGTGGAATGTGAATGAGTTGAAGGAACTAGATAGAGAAACTCGCAAGATGATGACTATACATCGAAGTCATCATCCTAGGTCTTCCGTACCTCGCATTTACCTTCCACGCGATCGGGGAGGAAGAGGTCTTTTAAATTTAGAGTGTCTTCATCGTAGAATTGTTTTATCTGCAGCATGCTCAGTCATAAACAGTAGAGATCCTCTTATGCAATTTGTTCACCATCATGAAATTGCAAATGTTGGGGCGTTTTTATACCGAGCGGCAGAAAGAGCTGCAAGTGAACTTAGTCTCCCATTTGAAACCAGGGATATGGAACACGGTTTAGCATCTTTAACACCATTAATGCTTAAAAAACGTGTTAAGGAAGCAGAACATGCGCTTCTGTTACAGGAGCATATTGACAAGCCTGTGCATGGACGGTTTTTCAGTCTCATAAAAGAGTTGGGACTGTCTGGGGTTTTGTCATTTGCTTTCCTCAAGTCTGCTGGTTTGAAATCGGAGACTGAAGGATTTTTATTTGCTTGCCAAGATGGAGTGATAAATACTTTGGTGTATCGCAGTCGAGTGATGCATATATCTGTCGACAATACCAACTGTCGAGCGTGCAGGCAATACCCGGAGACACTTAGTCACATTCTAAGTGCGTGCCCGAAGTATGCATGTTACAGATATGTAGAAAGACACAATGCTGCGCTTAAGGTGTTGTATTATCACCTTCGACACCAATATGGTATAGATAAAGAACCCATCTTGCCGTATGCCCAGGGGGATCAGGAGTCCGTTGTGGAAAGTGATCAGTGTAAGATCTACTGGAATTTTTCTTTTTCCACCACTCATCGTATCAGCGCCAATAAACCTGATATAGTGCTCCAGGATCATAAAAGTAAGGTCATTTGTGTGATAGAGTTTTCGGCACCTGCTGAGAGCAATATCACTCAAAAGGAGGATGAGAAGCGGACAAAGTATCAAGACCTTCTGTTTGAATTGAGTAAAATATATCCAGGCTACAGGGTCAGATTAATTGTTCTTGTACTCGGTTGTTTAGGAGGGATGCGAGCTTCATTTGTGAGCCAATTACAAAAAATTCCTAGCTGCGAGCACAAGGCTAATGCGTTGGCGGTTCGCATGCAGAAGGCTGTTCTTCTGAACTCTCTAAATCTGGTTCGGCAGCACTGTTCATTATAAGATCCTATTCGGTAGCTCTAAAAAAGCATCCAACAACGTTCTTGATCACCGCTTAAGAATATCGGCGGCAATGGGTGAGAACAACAGTGTAAGAAACGAAAATAACAACTCTAGTAAATGAATCACGCTTTTGCTTACCCTCCAGGACGGATGGAGCAATAGTGGATTAGAATATGTAAAGCAAGAATGGGAGAGGTTGTTTTAGTGAGGTATTACCACAGCACGTGGTCGAGTCCCACACGAACAAGTGCGTAAATGCATTTTTTCCTCTCCTAAACTTGTTTTGTAAAAAAAAAAAAAAAAAAAAAAAAAATAATAATAATAATAATAATAATAATAATAACAACGATATCTCGATATCTCTGTGGTAAATGGTAACGTCCGTTACCGAATATCACAGAATTGCCTGACCGATTAGGTCAGGTAAGATGCCCTCTTCCGAACACCAAGGAAATATTTGGTCCACTTGACCGAGTGTTTGAGTGGCATCTAAGATGGGGTTTCTGACATCTCAATCGAGCGCCTCCCCAGGTGGCGGATAGGGGAAATCCTCCCAGATATGGGTGGAACCGGGCAATTGAAATACCCGGGGCGGACCAACGTCAGATAGGGGTGGGCACCCGATATAATTGTCGACTTTGTGTTGGGCTAACCACTCACACAGAGTTTTTTGCGGTTACGACCACAGTAACGCGCAGCGCCACCCACAATGGGTCTCTCTCGGATGGAGACCAGGGTTCAGTTGGGAGTGGCAATAGGATAGAACCCAGGCAACGACCAGGCTTCGACCAGGGACAAACTCGTACACGTTTAAAATGGACGGACCAACTTCGAAGGGACATCTTAGACTGTTGGCGACAGAGCTCTCCGGACCGAAGAGGTTACATATTGAGGCTTCATGAGCGATGGAGCAATATGCATCCCCAATACGCACAAATGAAACCTCAGTACTTACGAGATCAGGTATCCTTTTTGCGAAGGAAAGGCCATGAAGATCTTCAAGAAGAACCCACTGAGAACATACCATCAGTTCTCACAACAACACCTTTGCAGACAGTTGAGTATGTAAACATAAGAGCAAGGGAAACCAAAATCCATCTTAAGGTTTCCATTAAAATGGACAAAATGGCTGAAGCGAATAGAGAACTTTCATTACTTCCAGAGGATGTAGATCTCTGGACATTGAACTGTGCAGTCTATGAAAAAGCAGTTTCCTTGGTTCGTGACAGTAACAGAAAATCTGTTTCAGAACGCGTTGCCAAGACCTGTAAAAGAATTAGGCAGGTTCAGTTCAAAATTGGGGTGGCTAGACGGAATGCTTCTCACCTTCAGAGTGTGATTGCTTATCTGGAGACGAATCGGAGATTTACACCTAGAGTGTTAGAAATATCCCGATCTCTGAAAAGATTGCATCATACTTTGAATAAATCTAAGCTGCAGACCATCAAGCAGCATTGGACTGAGAAGATACGTTCTCTTGTAGTCATAAGAGAACGTTTAGAACGTTGGGTTAAGTGGATAAAACAAAATAATGTTTTCGAAACTAATCCTTCCCGCCTATTCGGTATAACATCGCCGGTCGTTGACAGACCACCATGTCGCGAAGAGATCGAAAACTTCTGGAAAAACATCTATGAAACCTCATATTCGTTGAATGAAGAAGACGCTTCTTTGCCTCTTTTCCGTAGCTTTTGTCTTAGACAAGGGCTTGACCATCATGGGGAGGAATGCCCATCAATTACTAAGGAGGAAGTGAGAAATGTAATTGCTAAAACTAAAAACTTTTCAGCGCCTGGGCCGGATAAAATTAACAACATGTGGTGGAAGAAGTTTACTTTAACACACCAACACCTGGCCCGCAATTTTCAACTTTTCTCAACGGAGAACATCCCGTACCACAGTGGTTGGTGGATGGACGTACGGTACTATTGCCAAAATGTGGAGATTTGACTTGTCCAAAGAATTACAGACCAATAGCTTGTCTTAACACCTGCTACAAGCTATTTACTGGTATCCTTAAGGAAAGAATTTTGTCATCTATTCAACCAGTATGGAGTACAATAGGCGAACAACGAGGATGCAAGAGAGGTCTGGCACGTTGTAGGGAGAACCTACTGATTGATAGGTGTGTCACCCAAGACTCGATATTTTATCGACGAAACTTGTCCATGGCTTGGATTGACTACCGTAAGGCGTTTGATTCCACCAGTCATGAGCTTATTATTAAGCTTCTTGAATGTCTTGCGGTACATCCAGACATAGTGAGATGCTTGAGAGAGCTTATGCTTTTATGGAGAACAAGGTTTGTATTAACATCAAACAAGCAACAGGTGATGACTGACGTCATCATCTACAAAAGAGGAGTTTTCCAAGGCGACTCTCTTAGTCCTCTATTGTTTTGTATCTCCCTCTTGCCTCTGTCTGTTGTGCTTCGTGAAAAACACTCTGGATACTTGTGTGGCAAACCAAGACATAGAGTTCACAAGATTAACCACCTGTTTTACATGGACGATCTTAAGCTCTATGGCTCCAGTAAGGAAGCATTAAAAATTCTAGTGTTTGCAGTGGCCAAGTATTCCAGTGCAATTGGAATGAGCTTTGGACTTGATAAATGTGCTGTTGTCCATATGAATAGAGGAAGACTGGAAACATCTGAAACATCAGGCGATTTAGACGATCTTCAGCTTATTGGTGGCAACACCATTCATCATCTTGGTGAAGGAGAAACTTACGCATATCTTGGAATTCCACAATCGGAAACTCAAGACGTGCGTGGGCTTAAAGATCAACTCCAAATTAAATATCGAGGTCTTCTCAGAAAAATTTGGTCATCCGAATTATCAGGGAAGAATAAGATACAGGCCACAAATGTATTAGCCATTCCTTTAATACTCTACACATTTGGGGCTGTTAAATGGAATGTGGATGAGCTGAAGATACTGGATAGACAAACGCGCAAGATGATGACAATACATCGATGCCATCATCCAAGGTCTTCCGTAACTCGAATATACCTTCCACGAGATCAGGGAGGAAGAGGGTTACTAAGTTTAGAATGTCTTCATCGCCGTATTGTACTGGCTGCGGCATGCTCAGTGATGAATAGTACGGATCCTTTAATGCAATTTGTCCATCATCATGAAGTTGCAAATAATGGGGCATTTTTATATCAAGCGGTAAATAGAGCGGCAAAGGAACTTAATCTTCGATTTGATACAAATAATACCGAACATGGAATAGCGTCATTACCACCTTTGATGCTCAAAAAACATGTAAAGAATGCAGAACATGTACTTCTTTTAGAAAAACATGTTAGTAAGCCTGTTCACGGACAATTTTATAATATCGTCAGAGAAATGGGATTGTCTGTAGGTTTGTCTTTTGCATTCCTTAAATCGGCTGGATTAAAATCGGAGACAGAGGGATTTTTGTTCGCTTGTCAGGATGGAGTGATTAATACTTTGGTGTACCGCAGCCGTGTGATGCATATACCTGTTGACGATTCCAACTGTCGTGCATGCAAACAATACCCGGAGACACTTAGTCATATATTAAGTGCCTGTCCGATTTATGCATGTAACAGATATATAGAAAGACACAATGCTGCACTGAAGGTTTTGTATTACCACCTTCGTCACCAGTACGGTATAGATAAGGAGCCCATTCTGCCGTATGCCCAAATGGATCAAGAATCCGTTGTGGAAAATGACCAGTGCAAGATCTACTGGAATTTTTCTTTCCCCACCACTCATCATATCAGTGCCACCAAGCTTGATATGGTCCTCCAAGATCATAAAAGTAAGATCATTTATGTAGTTGAGTTTTCGGCTCCTGCCGACAGAAACATCATTAAAAAGGAGGATGAGAAACGGATCAAATATCAAGAGCTCTTATTCGAATTGAGTAAAATGCATCCAGGATATAGAGTCCATTTGATTGTTTTAATTCTCGGCTGCTTAGGAGGGATGAAGGCTTCATTTGTGAGCCAACTGAAGAAGATCCCAACCTGCGAACGTCAAGCCAATTTGTTAGCAGGTAGAATGCAAAAAGCAGTTCTTTTGAATTCTCTTTTTGTGGTCCGACAGCACTGTTCCTTGTAAAAAAAAAACATCTTTAAAGGTAGCTCTAAAAAAGCATCCAACAATTTCATGTCGGCCGCATAAGAACATCGGCGGCAATGGACATGAAGACCCAAAGAACAGAATGGTGAAACTGTACAGAGTAAAAAAAAGAAACTTTTGCTTACCTTCCAGGACGGAAGGAGCAAAAGTTGATAAGAATAAGTAAAGCAAGAATTGGGAGAGGTTGTTTTAGTGCGGTATTGCCATAGCACGTAGTCGAGTCCCACACGAACAAGTGCGTAAATGCATTTTTTCCTCTACTAAACTTGTTTTGTAAAAAAAAAAAAAAAAAAATAATAATAATAATAACCGGAATCTCTGTGATATTTGGTGCTATCCGCTACCAGATATCACAGAAACGCTTGATCGATTTGGTCAAGTCCTTAGTTGCCCTTTCCCAAACATCGTGGAAATACTTGGTTTGTTAGGCCGAGTGTTTAAAGGGCATCTAAGGTGGGGTTGCTGGACCTCAACCGGGCGCGTCCCCAGGTGGCGGATAGGGGGATCCTCCTAGATATAGGTGGTATCGGGGAAATGAAATACCCGACGCGGACCATAACCAGATAGGGCTTGACACCTGAAATAATTGTCAACCCTGTGATGGGTTAACCACCCCCACAGGGTAACTTGCGGTTACGACAACTGTAACGCGCAGTGCCACCCACAATAGGTCTCTTTCGGATGGAGACCTGGGTTCAGTTGGGAGTGGCAATGGGATAGAACCCAGGCGACGACCAGGCTACGCCCGTGGACAAGCTCGTGAGCGTCTACGATGGACTGAGGAGATGAAGAGAGATGCCATCTTATGTTGGCGAAACTCTTCTCCTGACCGTAGAGGAATAATGAAGAGATGTTATGAGCGATGGATCACTATGTATCCCCAATACGCTCAAATAACATCTCAGAATCTAAGAGATCAGATATCCTCTCTGTTGGGTAGGGGATATGAAGCTCTCCTTCAAGAAGATCGAGACCCCGTAGAGAACAGACGATCAGTTCTCACAACACAACAAATGGTCGAGCATAGTAATGTGGGCGCAAGAGAAACCAAAATTCATCACAAGGTTTCCATTAAAATGGACAAATTGGCAGCGGCGAACAGAGAACTTTCGGACCTTTCAGAAGATGTAGACCTCTGGACATTGAACTGTGCAGTTTATGAAAAGGCGGTTTCTTTGCTTCGCGAAAGCAACAGAAAATCTGTTTCTGAGCGCATTGCAAGAACAAAACAACGAATTAAACAGGTACAGTTCAAGATTGGGGTGGCCAGACGGATGGCTTCTCAATTGCAGAGTGTGATTGCATATCTAGCAACAAATAGAGCATTTACTCCTAGAGTTTTGGGCATAGCCCAATCTCTAAAAAGATTGCATCATACTCTCAAGAAGTCTAAGCTGCAGAATATCAAGCAGCATTGGATTGAGAAGATACGTACTCTTGTAATTATAAGAGAACAATTAGAACGGCGTGTAAAATGGATAGAGCAAAATAACACTTTTGCTATCAATCCGTCCCGCCTGTTCCCAGTACCTTCTCCAACCGTTGAAAAGCCACCTAGTCGTGAAGAGGTTGAAAACTTCTGGAAGAACATCTACGAAACCACATGTTCTTTAAACGATCAAGATGCATCTATACCACTCTTTCGTAGCTTCTGTCATCGGCAGGGGCTTGAACACCCTATGGAAGAGTGCTCACGAATCACTGAGGAGGAAGTGAGAAATGTAGTTGCTAAAACTAAGAACTATTCAGCACCCGGTCCAGACAAGATTAATAATCTATGGTGGAAGAAGTTCACTTTTACCCACCAACATTTGGCCCGTATATTTTCTAGCTTTCTTAACGGAGAAGATCACGTACCTCAGTGGTTGGTTGAAGGAAGAACGGTACTTCTACCAAAATCAGGAAATTTGTCTAATCCAATGAATTATAGACCAATAGCTTGTCTTAACACCTGTTACAAGCTATTCACTGGTATTCTCAAAGAGAGGATATTAACATCCATAGAGCCAGTGTGGATTGATTACCGTAAAGCATTCGACTCTACGAGTCACGAATTGATTATCAAGCTTCTTGAATGCTTACAGGTACATCCAAACATTGTGAGATGCTTGAAAGATCTAATGCTCAAGTGGCGGACAAGGTTTGTTATAACATCGAACAAACAACAGGTGAATACTAACATCGTCACCTATAAAAGAGGAGTTTTTCAAGGAGACTCACTCAGTCCTCTACTTTTTTGCATCTCTCTCTTGCCTCTGTCTATTGTTCTTCGAGAAAAGCACTCTGGATACATGGGTGGCAAACCAAAAAATAGAGTATATAAGATCAACCACCTTTTTTATATGGATGATCTTAAGCTCTATGCCTCCAGTAAGGAGGCACTTAATATCTTAGTGTTTGCAGTAGCTGTGTATTCCAGAGCTATAGGTATGTCTTTTGGATTGGACAAATGTGTCGTGATTCATTTAAATAGAGGAAGACGAGAAACATCGGATTTACAAAGTAACTCTGAGGACCTTCAGCTCATGGGTGGCAACACCATACAACATCTTGGTGTAGGGGATGCTTACACATATCTTGGGATTCCACAATCGGAGACTCAGGATGTTTGTAAGCTTAAAGATCATCTCCAAAAGAAATATCGAGGTCTTCTTAGAAAAATTTGGTCATCTGAATTATCTGGGAAGAATAAGATACAAGCCACAAATACATTAGCCATTCCTTTACTTCTCTATACATTTGGAGCTGTTAAGTGGAATGTGGATGACCTGAAGTTACTAGATAGAGAGACACGTAGGATGATGTCAATACATCGATGTCATCACCCAAGGTCTTCTGTACCTCGAATTTACCTTCCACGCGATCAGGGAGGGAGAGGTCTACTTAGTGTAGAGTGTCTTCATCGCCGTATTGTATTGGCTGCGGCGTGTTCGGTGATGAACAGTAATGATCCTCTTATGCAATTTGTCCACCATCATGAAATTGCAGATAATGGGGCATTTTTATACAAAGCGGCAAACAGAGCGGCAGATGAACTTAGTCTTCCGTTTGATACCAGCGATACAGAACAGGGATTGGCATCATTAACACCTTGATGCTTAAAAGACAAGTGAAGCAGGCTGAACATGTACTTCTATTGGAGCAACATGTTAGGAAGCCTCTTCATGGGCAATTCTATAAGATTCTTAGGGAGATGGAGTTGTCTAAGGATCTGTCTTTTAGATTTCTGAAATCTGCTGGTTTAAGATCGGAGACTGAGGGATTTTTATTTGCTTGCCAAGATGGTGTTATCAATACCTTATATTATCGCAGTAAGGTCATGCAGATACCTGTCGACAATTACAACTGTCGAGCATGTAAACAATATCCGGAAACACTTACTCACATTCTAAGTGCGTGTCCGACGTATGCATGTTCCAGGTATATTGAAAGACACAATGCTGGACTTAAGGTGTTGTATTACCATCTTCGACACCAATATGGTGTAGATGAGGAACCAGTCTTGCCATACGCCCAAGAGGATCAGGAGGCTGTTGTGGAGAATGAGAATTGCAGAATCTACTGGAATTTTTCGTTTTCTACCACTCATCGTATCAGTGCTACTAAGCCTGATATAGTACTCCAGGATCATAAAGGTAAGATCATCTGCGTGATTGAGTTTTCGGCTCCTGCCGAGGGCAATATCGCTCAGAAGGAGGATGAGAAACGGCAAAAGTATCAAGACCTGCTGTTCGAATTGAGGAGAATACACAGAGGCTATAAAGTCCATTTAGTTGTCCTTATTCTCGGCTGTCTAGGGGGGATGAGAGCTTCATTTGTTAGCCAGCTTCAAAGAGTTCCAACCTGCGAGCGTCAAGCTGACGCATTGGCAGGTCGAATGCAGAAGGCAGTTCTGCTGAGCTCTCTTCATCTGGTCAGGCAGCACTGTTCTTCATAATATAACATCACGAAGGTAGCTCTAAAAAAGCATCCAATAGCGTTCCTGGCCACCGCGTAAGAACAACAGCGGCAACGGACAGGAACACCTACAGAACAGTGAACTGAAAACACCTCGAGCAAAGTAATCGCGCTATTGCTTACCTTTCAGGACGGAAGGAGCAAAAGCGGATAAGAATACGTAAGGCAAGAATGGGAGAGGTTGTTTTAGTGAGGTATTACCACAGCATGTGGTCGAGTCCCACACGAACAAGTGCGTAAATGCATTTTTTCCTCTCCTAAACTTGTTTTGTAAAAAAAAAAAAAAAAAAAAAAAAAATAATAATAATAATAATAAATGACCTATTGACAATTTCTGTAAAGGGGAGGTTACCGTTCTCAGTTATGAAAACTTTATGAAATTTGGGAATTTTATTTTCATAGACGGAAATATTTTTGGAATTGCGGTTTTTTTATTTAAATCGTATATAATTATATAAACTTTTTACATATTTATATTAAAAAAAAAATTAAAAATGGCGGCTGTAGCTTAACTTATAGAAGACCCTGCGCGCTGTATTTTTTATGCGCCTTACGTTACACAGCCTAGCCAGGTTATCAGAAACAAAAATTCCTTATAAATTATTAAACTATGATAAATTTAGGGGTCTTATCGTTTTCCTTTTTTTAAAAAACGTTTTTTAGCAAAATCGCTGCTATTTAAAGAGAAAACTCAATTTTTAAGCTTTTTCTTTTTACTTTATGGGTCAAAAAAATATTAAAAAATTTTTTTTTAAAGAAAAGGAAAACGATAAGGCCTCCTAAATTTATTCTAGTTTAATAATTTATCAGGAATTTTTGCTCCAGATAACCTGGCGAGGCTGTGGAACGTACGGCGCATAAAAAAAATACGGCGCGCAGGGTCTTCGATAAGTTAAGCTACAGCCGCCATTTTTAATTTTTTTTTTTAAATATAAATATGTAAAAAGTTTATATAATTATGTACTATTTAAATAAAAAAAAACCGCAATTCCAAAAATATTTCCGTCTATGAAAAAAAAAATTCCCAAATTTCATGAATTTTTCACCGTTGAGAACGGTAACCTCCCCTAAAGGATTGTTTTTGGTAAGTGAAATTTTTTTATTACTATTTTTTTTTAATTCCATTGACTGCGTGTGATCTGTGGCCACACTCTGAGCCTGGATACGCAAGACTAGTCAAAAAAAAAATTGTGTCCTCGGGGAAAAAAAAGAGTATCATTTTTTTCGCGTTTTCAAAAAAATCGTTTTTGACACATGAAATTTTTTAAAAATTTTTTTAACTAATTCCAGCTAGGGTGCTTTCTTTCTGGCCACGCACTGAGTCTGCTCACGCCAGGCCGAACAAAAATAATAAAAAGTGCGTTCTCGGGAAGCTGGAACGTGTTGTTTTGTCATTAATAAAGACAATTTTCCTAAAGGATAGTTTTTGGTAGGTGAAATTTTTTTATTGATACTTTTCTCCAATTTCATTGACTGCATATCATCCGTGGCTAGACTTTGAGATGAACATAAATGAAAAAGTAGTTGCGTTATCGGAAAGCTTAAATTTCTTTTTTTGTGATCAAAATTGATAATTTGCCTTCAAGATGTCACATGGTAATTCAATTGCTTCAACTGCATTTGTTTTTGAAACCAGAATAACCTTAAAGAAGATACACAACTTTTCGTGTTTTGTACCATTAAAATTTAAAGAAAATGGAAGAATTCGATAAAGCTTTATCATCTCTAAGAAAGCAATTTACAAGTATGTAATATAAGCAATGTCTTTTTGTAAAATATTGTCCTTAATAAGTATGTGTAGTTTACAGCGATTTCAGTCAAATTCGTTACCTTTTTATGAAAAAAACAATTCCCAAAATTTTTTTGTCTGCACTGTCATGCATTTTCTCAACTTTATGATTCGTGTAAAAAATGGTATATACATTTGTATTAAAACAATTTTTATTTTCAGGTCTTTTGAGAATAAATTATAATGCAGAAGACATGTCGGCTGAAAATAAATGTCTGAATGCTAACAGGTGTGCATCAAGTGGTGCGTATACAATGTACAGTGTCTAACATTATTCTCAAGCTTATAAAGTATGTATTTGAAATAAGACATACGTAAATTGGGTTACATACACTGTAAAAAGTCTTTCAAAATTTTCCTTGCGTTGATAATTTTCCTTTACAAGTCCCTGGTAAAAAAACTATATTTAATGCTGGGAAAATGCATACTTAAAAATGTAAGGAATACAAAATGTTGTGATTTTACTATTTTAATTAATGGAATTTTTAAGTCTTCAGCGATTTTCCTTTCCTTAAAAGTAAATATGCTACTTTCAAACTGGGTAATAATAGTACCCACTTTAAATGCGGCGAAATTACTAAAGGCTTTAAAAGTATACCAGCGGACGGAAAATTGTAATTTGTGGTATTTATCCTATTTTTTAATGTTGTAAAGTAACAAGTGTTTGTAAAATTCCCATTTCTTTGAAAAATACAGAAGTGTGTAAAATCATCATATTTATTGAAGTAAAATTACCATTTTTATTTAAAATAACCATTTTTATTGAAGTAAAATGAAATATTTTTTGAAAATTCCCATTATCATATCCGTATAATAAAAGCATAACCTGCAATTTTACGATTCGTGGCAATTTTCCCGGCTTATATGTAACATTACATAACCTAATAAATAACCTTCTTTAAGGTTATTCTGGTTTTAAAAACAAATACAGTTGAAGCAATTGAATTACCATGTGACATTTTGAAGGCAAATTATCAATTTTGATCACAAAAAAAGAAATTTCAGCTTCCCGATAACGCAACTACTTTTTCATTTATGTTCATCTCAAAGTCTAGCCACGGATGACATGCAGTCAATGGAATTGGAGAAAAGTAGCAATAAAAAAATTTCACCTACCAAAAACGATCCTTTAGGAAAATTGTCTTTATTAATGCCAAAAGAACACGTTCCAACTTCTCGAGAACGCAATTTTTATTTTTTTTCTTCGGCCTGGCGTAAATAGACTCAGTGCGTGGCCAGAAAGAAAGCACCCTTGTTGGAATTAATAGAAAAAATTTTTTAAAAACTTTCATGTGGCAAAAACGATTTGTTTGTAAACGCGAAAAAAAGGATACTCTTTTTCTTCTCCAGGACACAATTTTTTTTTTTTTTTTCCTAGTCTTGCGTATCCAGGCTCAGAGTGTGGCCGCGAATGACACACAGTTAATGAAATTAAAAAGAAAAAGTAATACAAAAATTCCACCTACCAAAAACGATCCTTTACAGAAATTGTCAATATGTCATTTATTATTATTATTATTATTATTATTATTATTATCATTAATTATTTTATCAATTTAGTTGTATTGTATTTATTTCACAATATGTAATTATAATATTTAAAAATTAAGTCCTTTTTTTGCAGAATAATAATCATGAGCAATATTTTATGTATATTTATTGTTAGTGAACATACAAAATAATTGTATTTTATGATGTAAATAAATATTAATTTTTATTTATATTATTTATTATTTATTATTTATTATTTATTATTTATTATATATATTATATTTTTATAATGTAATTATAATCATTTAATAATAATATTAATAATAATATTAATAATAAACCTGTGCACTAGCTAACCTGTGCGGATGATGTTAATTCGAATTCCAAATGGGGGCTTACCATCCTCGCCAGCGTTGGACGACAGGGGTTCTAGGGGGAATAGGACACTCTTTCCTTCTTGGTTTTTCTATGTTGGTGCGGAGTAGTCTCGATCTAGGGTTGACGCCTGATGGACCGGTTGTCTGTCCGATCTGACCAACGATACCACCAAGAAGTAACAATGACGGAACGTGCAGTTAAACATGATAGACCCCAGGTAGCCTCTTCCCCCGAAAGAAGAGTCTCAGACGAAGATCCTCTAAAGGTTAAGGCTCCACAAAAAAAGAAGAAGAAGCAGGTGGTGCCTGTGCCACCCCCTCAGGCCACAGTTGAAAAAGTGCGGCTAAAAAGGCGACGCTAGTAGTGCGAGTTTGCCAGGGACAGACGTATGCCTCTGTCCTTGGCAAACTCAGAAAGTAGGTCGACCCTGGCTCTTGTCAGTCGACTGTGGTGGGCGTTGGACCCACAAAGGAAGGAAACCTCTTACGTTTAGGAGGAGGTTCAGACTGTAAGGCGTTTGCGGCCAAGGTCGCCGAAGTCGTAAATGGCATTGGAACCGTCAGGGCCCCGGAGGATCAGAGGGTAACTCTAGAAATCCGGGACCTTGACGGGCTCACAGAAAAGGAGGAAGTGGTTTGTGCTCTCGAGGAGCTGTTGCAGACACCTCGAGAAACAAGACAAGTGATGGTCCTGGGACCTAACAGGAGATGAGCAAAGTTGGCCATCGTGGTCGCCGAGCAGGAAGAAGCCAAGAAATTGGTAGAAATCGGTCGCCTAAAGGTAGACTTCTTAAGTTGCCAGGTCCGAAGGAGGCTGATGGTGACCAGGTGCCACAGGTGCTTGCCGTATGGCCACAGAAAGGCTGAGTGCAAGGGGGTGGACAGATCCTCCGCATGCTACAAGTGCGGGGAGTCTGGCCACTCTGGTGCAGAGTGTACCAAGGAGGCAGTTTGTTTCTTGTGTTTGGAAGATCCGAGCACGACAGAGGTGTCCCATAAAGCAGGTTCAGGGAACTGCGCCTGTTTTAGGAAAATCTTCGAACAGGCGAAAAAAGAAGAAGCCCTAAAGCAAAGTCGCTTTAGGACTACCTAGGTCGCAAAAAAACGAGGATAGAGGAAGTTTTCTCCCTCTTGAAGCGTTTTTAGAGCGAAATGACAGTTCATCGAGTCCCTTGACTCAACTTGTGTGCGTTAAGGGCCTCCATGACCGTCAATGATAGTAGGTCCCGCGGACCGGAGAAAGTCGCTTTGACGACAGAGAAGGGGATATAAGACCACTCCTGATGGCGATACGCGCGGAAAGTGCTAGCCAGGAGTGGCCTTAAGGTCCCCAAATAAGGGTGTGTTTTTAGCGGGTCGGCAGAACATCGCTACCTCCGCATAACCCTGTAGTATGGGCTACAGGGTACCTGGTAGCAGGTTTTCACATCCTACGCAAAAAAAAACAAACAAAAAAATTAACATATAAATTTTGTTATTTATCCCACTATTCAGGTTATTTTCTATTTTACTTTTTAAATTTGTAACAATTTAAAGGTTTATTTATTTAAATTATAATAAAAGAAAATAGTTATAAAAATTTTTAAGAAAAATGTACAATTTGAGAATAAAAAGAACGAGTGAATTTATAAAAAGCGGTCTATATATATTAATTTAATTTTTCAAATTCAAATAATATCTTTATAATCAAAACAAATCGATTAGTCAACGGACAATGCTTATATTGACATAGTATACAATTACAGATATCACAAATACTTTCAAATTAATAAAGCAGAATTATTCGATTAAAATTTATTGACTGAAATTAAGTCAATAACACACCGTCTTTCGCATGAAAAAAGATAAATTAAACAATTTTAATAATAAAAAAAAAACAACTTGAGACGCGTCTCTCACTCACATTCATGCATTCTTTAAAGTGAAATAACGGTTAAACAATATTATAACGATTTTTGAAATAATAAATAGACAAGTTATATATAAAAAAAGACGAGACAAATTTATGAGTAAATATAAAATAATATAAATCACTTATCGACTGCGATTATGGAGCGGGCGAAATCCTGGAAGGCTGGTTAAAGAATGATTAAGATTAATCCAAGTCCATACAACCCATTTATTGTGTCCTTTATCAAATAATACGATTGTTTTATTTCAAAGCAAATTTGTTGCAATATAGACCAATTCAGCACCCGATTCTCGTTGCTGGGATCTCACTTCCGGGATTCTCGGCCACGCTATTTCCTCTGCTCCTCAATTTTGCGCCACACTAAACGATTGATTAAATAATTATTTTTTTATCCCTTTTTTTTATATTTACCTTTTAATTTTACACCCCAAACAAAATTATGTTGAAAAATCTTTTTAACAAATTCAAATATTTAAAAGAACAAATTCAAATTACCTAACGGATATCGGTGACACACGATCGGTGACATGATCGCCTTCGTCACTCGTTTTAATACTTCATTTCTCATCAGCCTATAAGTTCTCAATGAAAATCGTAAATTTAATATTTTGTCCAAATGATATGCTGCGATAGTAAAAAAAATGAAGTAAAAAAAAAGAACAGCAATTCAGATCCTTTCAAATTAGTCATTTTATTACCTTTTGATCTTATTTATCCTTTAAAATATTCAATGTTGACAAAATTTTCACTTTGATGCAACATTATCACTATTGTTATTAGAATCATTAATATTACCTTTTTTGATATTTTAAAAAAGAATATCACAAATTCTGCATCATGTCTCCATCTATTGATTTTGTTTTGACATATTAGACATCCAATTACCGACACAATAACCTGTTTTCACCATTCACTGCCACTCTACACTTCGGTTGTAGAGTTCACTCTCTCTCTTTCGGGGAATTCAATTTTCGAGAAATTCACTACCTACCACTTAATTTTTCTGATAATTGCGAGTTTAATTTCGACCTCCTTTCCGAAATAATGTTTCCCGCAGTATCGATAGTTTTGCCACCCTTATCTTTTTCCTCTCTCACTCTGAAAGATATCTTGAGCGAGAAAGAGACAGAAAGAGGGGTTCTACTGCCAGTCTGCCTCGCTCAGTTACATTACTGTCTCTTTCTGTAGCACTTGCTGAAAATCTGAAATACATTCCTCTTGCGCAGTCTATTCTTATATGATCCTTGATTTTACCTATAGCACGGGATTCGTACCATAGGTTAGGCACGTCAGTTGCGGCAAATTTGGAACTACAGCAACGCAAAAGTCTTTGTACTTTCAGAATGTACCGCAGGAGTGCGCTAAATGTAATTCTGATTTACAGCAGGCTAGGCCAACTCAATGTAAAAGCAATGGCAAAACATTTCTAGACCTCAGCACCGCAGAAGTTAGTACATGTGTGCTAACTTGCCTATGTGTTGAATGCCACTTGATAGAGGTGTAGAAAAATAGTCGCTTTTTGAAAATGTTTTTTGTACGAAGTTTAAATAAGTGAAATTTTGTTTATTATGTTATTATTATATGAATATAGAATTATTTTTAAAGTAACTTACTTAAATTATAGGAATGCATGGTAAAAAATATACAATTTGTAAATATTGATATACTCAAATTCAAAAATAAATTATAACTATGAACTGTATATTATATAACATAAATAAAAGAAGTTTAAATTAACTACTTAAAGGTAACTAACATATTTTTAGCAAAAATATTTTTAAAAATATAAAATAAATAAAATTTTTTATAAGTTGATAAAAAAAATTGTAATTTCAAACTCTAACATAATTTAAACTGTTAATTTCTAATTAAATTTATAATATACTCTTAATTTGTCAAGAACTTGAGATATTCTATTATTTTGTAATTTAGAATATTTTTATTTAGTAAATGCGTGAAAAAACTAAAAAATACGAGAGATTTTGATTCAGAAAATGCAAATAAATTTATTATAATACACAACATAATTTGATACAATAAATGGGAATAGTAAAAGTATATATGCTGACAAAACATTCCTATTGAGAAACATGACGTCCTTTTCGACGTAGAAAGGGACGTCGAAAAAGGCATCTTTTTTTTGGATCCAAAAAGACGTCCTTTTCGACGTCCTTTTCTACGTCATATTTATTCTTTTTTACTTTTGGAAAATTTAAATATTGAATATTGAATTATTGCATATAAAAACAATTCTGAAATTCTTGAAAAAGTAATAGGAAAATAGGAAGGACATCGGGATTTGTTCTTTTATTTGTCCAAATGACATACATATATAAATTATAATCTTCATTTTCTGCGAAAAAAAACATAAAACATATTAAGATTAAAAACAAACAACAACAAATAGCAAATAAAACAATATCCCTTATTTACACAAATAACATTTAATAATATACGACACGAAAACAACAATAACAAAACGTTGAAGACATCAACATAGTTACACATTCGCGACACTGAACAAGGAAAGCACATTTTATTCGCGCATGCGCATGAATGAAAATGAATAATCTTTTACATATTTAACAAATTTATGTAGTATATTATATATTTTCATATATATACTAGAGGGGCTTCGCCCCCCTAATTTATAGACTTCAAAATTCGAATCAACTAATAAAAATATTTTTTACTTTTATTAAATATAAAATCCATTGATCAATTAGGAATTTATTAATTTACAAATTTGTCACAAGATTGATAATATAATTTTAAAAATGAATTGTTTAATTTATTTACATAATATAATTCTACACCAAAAATTAACCTAATTTAAAAATTGGCTTTGATATTAGGTACAGAAAAATTAAATAAAAAGGTCTATTAAAAATATACTTATAAACTTATATAGTCACTTTGAAATATTAAAAAAACTTTTATTAGTAGGTCATTTGAAGCAAAATGTGTAAGCATTTCAAATTTTTAATCCTCGAGTCGTTATTTCAATTTTTGAAAAAGATATTTTAATTTTAATTGCGTTATATTATTCAATCCACTCCAGTCTGTTAGTCCGACAAATTTCGAAGGTAGTGTATATGTAATTTTCAGTCAATATTTGTAAAATTACAGATTCTTCGTTGAAATCGCTTTATTTTATTTTTAAAGCAAGTTTTAGTAGGCAATAGATTTTAAAGTAGATATAAAAAATTTCCAAAAAACGTAATTTTCTGAAAGTAATTCAATAAGATTAAAAACGATACTTTTTATATTACTTTCACGTGTAAGCTTATCTTAAGCTGCCAATATAAGAGAGAATAATAACACCTTCTTAAAAATCATTAAAAAAATATGGTAAATTTAATATCACGCAACAATTTTTAAGCTAATTTTTACAACTTCGTTATATTTATTAAGAAGTAACATTTTAAAGAACTTTAATTTAATAACATAGCAGTAATAAAGTAATAAGAAATTTTTAACTTGACTTTAATAACTTATATATCCAATTCTCCATCAATTACTAAATTTCATAGCGAAAAATTAAAAAATTTCATTTTTCATGTGTGACAGTATAATATATTAAATTTGAAGCAAAAATTTCAGTTATGAGGCTCATAAAATTATAACTGAAGTATTTAATCGAAAACATAAAAATTAATACTATTTTTTGTGCCCCAGTAAAAATTTATATACAAACACAATATTAATAAAATCATTTTAGAATATTATCATACGATAAATATAACAAGAAATACTTATTTAAAATAAACAATTTAAATACCTTTAACGGATTATGAAAAAACTGAAAAAAAACTTTCTGAGGCACAAAATTCACGCGATGTGCACAAAAGAAAATAAACTAGTTTTTTCTCTTCAAATATGCACAAAAAGCTTCATCTATACAAACAACAAATATTAAAAAATACATAAGGTCCTGCCATTGTATACAAAAAATTTATACGAAATGATTATCTTTGGGTCCCTGTCTATCTTGGTACCCTCTCTTCTATTATTTATGGAAAGTTGGACAATACAATTGATTCGAATTCGAATTTGAATCACCTTTGATTCGATTTATCAAAAATTGTATTTATCAGAAATTTAATTTATCCGAAATAGCATTTATCTGAAATCTCGTTTGTCAAAAAATTGAATTATCAAGAATTTTATTTATTAAAAATTGCATTTATCAGTAATCTCAATTGTAAGGATTTTTAATTATCAAAAATCTAATTTGTTCAAAATTGAATTTATCAGAAATCTCCCATGCCCGAAATTTCATTTATCAGAAATCTAATTTGTCCAAAATAGCATTTAATAGAAATCTCGTTATTAAAAAATTAAATTATTACGAATTTCATTTATCAAAAATTGTCTTTATCAGAAATTTCATTAGTCCGAAATTGCATTTGTCAGAAACCTAATTTATTAGACAAAGCATTTAACAGAAATCTCATCTGTTCGAAATAGCATTTATAAGAAATCTAGTTTTCCCAACATTGTATTTATCAAAAAACCCATTTACACAAAAGTGCATTTTACCAAAATCTCATTTGTCCGAAATATTATTTATCAGAAATTTCATTTGTTAAAAATGTCAATTATCAGTAATTTTATTTATCGAAAATTGCATTTATAAGAAATCTCATTTCTCAGAAATTGCAATTATCAGAAACCGCATTTGACAAGAATGTCAATTATCAGTAATCTTATTTATCAAAAATTGCAATTATTAGAAATCTCATTTCTCAGAAATTGCAATTATCAGAAATCTCATTTGTCTGATATTGCATTTATCAGAAATCTCATTGATCCGAAATATTAATTTCAAAAATCTCTTCTGTCAAAAATGTTAATTATCATGCTCAATGTAAGCAACGGACGCCTCCTGTTTATTGGTTGCCTTACTTATACTATACTAAGCACTAAAAAACCGTCTTATTTATTTGAGAAGTTTTGCTTTCGGAGTGACATTACAAACAGAGAACTAAGGTGTCCATCTATTCTGAGGATACCTTTATGTAGAACAGCGCATTATAAGAGTTCTTTTATTGTAACCGCTTCAACTTTGTGGAATTCGCTTCCATCATACTTAACTGATGCAGTAAGCCTTAATAGTTTCAAATTTAATTTTCATGCTTTTCTACTTTCATCCCAATAAAGTATATTGAGACTATTACTGCTTACAAATGCAATTTGTTACTCCGATTGTTTGTTAATTGTTTGTTGTTCTTGCTTATTTTATTATTTTTATATATCAATAGACCATCATTTACTTATTCTCTTTTCGTTAATTTATGTATGTCAACCTTATTATTTGATTGTTGCCTTTACATTGTTAATATCTTTACATTGTTAACATTTTTTGTTATGTAACTATTTTAATTTATTATTGCTTATATTATATTACTAAGGAATTAATATATTATCTTACATCACTAATTTTTGTAATTGTCCCCATGGGTCACTTAGGACAAATGAATGAATAAATAAATAAATAATATTATTTGTCAAAAATTGCATTTCTCAAAAATTGTTATTATCAGAAGTCTCATTTGTCTGATACTGCATTTATCAGAAATCTCATTTGTCAAAAAAATCAACTATCAAAAACCTCATTTATAAAAATTTTAATTTGTCAAAAATCTAATTTATCAAAAATTGAATTTATCAGACTTCTTAGTTGTCCGAAATTGCATTTAATAGAAATCAAATTTGTCAGAATTTCCAATTATCAAAAATCTAATTTGTCCAAAATTGCACTTATCAGAAATCTTATTTGTCGAAACTTGCATTTATCAGAAATCGCATTTGTCTGAAATCGCACTTATCGGAAGTCTCATTTATCCGAAAGATTATTCTTCATAACCTTCAATTGTTCGAAACTCCATGTACAAATCTGTTTTTCCCAAACTTCTATTATCCCAACATTTCTCTTTTTTCTAACGAGTTGCCCGTCCCTGGTCTAGTCGGTAAAGTATGGTGTTTACGGTATTTCGCTCCGGGAGCGATTGGAGCTCAGGGATTGGACAACCTCTATTTGACATAACTTTTAGCTACAAGGCAGTTTTAAAGGCTATGATCGGTTGAAAGGCAAACAGTGTGATGAAATTTTTGATTTCGGAAGCTTAATGTATTTTTTTACCAAAAACGGTGTGAACTAACCATCTTTGAGCTCTAAATGTGTGCTCCGTCTCCTAGGACCGAGCGAATTGAACAAAAACAACATGCCTTGATTATGCTAATCACAGAAAGAAATTTTGAAACTTTATAGCTAAAAATATGAGGCGGTTCAAATTCTACACATTTAAACTCTACAATTATGAATTCTACACGTTAAATTCTACACAGTTAAATTCTACAATTTAAAATTCTACACATTTAAACTCTACAAAGTTAAATTCTACACGTTAAATTGTTCACAGTAAAATTCTATAATTCGATTTTTTATCAAATATTAATATTAAATCCTACATAGTTAAATTCTACAATTTAAAATTCTACACATTTAAACTCTACACAGTTAAATTCTACAAGTTAAATTCTACACAGTAAAATTCTACAATACAATTTTTTATAAAACAGAAATATTAAATCCTATATGTTTAAATTCTACAATTTAAAATTCTACAAATTTAAACTCTACAATGTTAAATTCTACACGATAAATTCTTCAAATTAAAACTCTACAATAAGATTTTCTATAAAACATATTAAAACCAAGTATTAAAATTTAGAATTCGACACATTTAAACTGTACACAGTTAAATTGTACACGTTAAATTCTACACATTAAAACTCTACAATATGATATTTCATCAAAAATTAATAATACATTATGCATAGTTAAACTCTACAATTTAAACTCTACACATTTAAACTGTACAATGTTAAATTCTACACGATATTCAATTTGGGTTTTCTGACAAATTCTTTTGTTTATAAAAAAAATTAATAACCTTTAGATTCGACTTAATATATTAAAAATGTCTAGGCCATATCCAGTCAACATCTTCAGGGAAGTTAACCTCAAAATGTGAAAATCGACTTCTCTGAGGTAAACAAGTACCTAACCGATGTCCAAGTCATTTCCGGTCAACTTCAGGGAAGTTAACCTCAAAAAGTAAAAACCGACTTCTCTAAAGTACCTGAGTATAAAACCAATGTCCAGGTCATTTCCAGTCAACTTCTTCAGGGAAGTTAACCTCAAATTATAAAAATTGACTTTTCTAAAGTACCTAAGTAACCGACAGATGTCCGGCTCATTTCCGGTCAACTTCTTCAGGGAAGTTAACCTCAAAATGTGAAAATCGACTTCTCTGAGGTAAACAAGTACCCAACCGATGTACAAGTCATTTCCGGTCAACTTCTTCAGTGAAGTTAACCTCAAAAAGTAAAAACCGACTTCTCTAAAGTACCTGAGTATAAAACCAATGTCCAGGCCATATCCGGTCAACTTCTTCAGGGAAGTTAACCTTAAAATGTAAAAACTGACTTCTAAGAAGTACCCCAGTACTCAAGTGATGTCCAAGACATTTCTGGTCAACTTTTTTAGGAAACTTAACCTTAAAATGTAAAGATCGACGTTTTTAAAGTACCAGAGTACCTAACCAATATGTAGGTCATATCTGGTCCACTTCTCCAGAGTACTTAGGTACTTAAGAGAAGTCAATTTTCAAAATTTGAGGTTAATGTCCCTGCAGAAGTTGACCGGAAATGATCTGGACATCTGTCGGTTACTTAGGTACTTTAGAAAAGTCAATTTTTACAATTTGAGGTTAACTTCCCTGAAGATGTTGACTGGAAATGACCTGGACATTGGTTCAAAACTTAGGTACTTTAGAGAAGTCGGTTTTTACTTTTTGAGGTTAACTTTCCTGAAGATCTTGACTGGAAATGACCAGGACATTGGTTTTATACTCAGGTACTTTAGAAAAGTCGGTTTTTACTTTTTGAGGTTAACTTCCCTGAAGTTGACCGGAAATGACTTGGACATCGGTTAGGTACTTGTTTACCTCAGAGAAGTCGATTTTCACATTTTGAGGTTAACTTCCCTGAAGATGTTGACTGGATATGGCCTAGACATTTTTAATATATTAAGTCGAATCTAAAGGTTATTAATTTTTTTTATAAACAAAAGAATTTGTCAGAAAATCCAAATTGAATATCGTGTAGAATTTAACATTGTACAGTTTAAATGTGTAGAGTTTAAATTGTAGAGTTTAACTATGCATAATGTATTATTAATTTTTGATGAAATATCATATTGTAGAGTTTTAATGTGTAGAATTTAACTGTGTACAGTTTAAATGTGTCGAATTCTAAATTTTAATACTTGGTTTTAATATGTTTTATAAAAAATCTTATTGTAGAGTTTTAATTTGAAGAATTTATCGTGTAGAATTTAACATTGTAGATTTTAAATTTGTAGAATTTTTAATTGTAGAATTTAAACATATAGGATTTAATATTTCTGTTTTATAAAAAATTGTATTGTAGAATTTTACTGTGTAGAATTTAACTTGTAGAATTTAACTGTGTAGAGTTTAAATGTGTAGAATTTTAAATTGTAGAATTTAACTATGTAGGATTTAATATTAATATTTGATAAAAAATCGTATTATAGAATTTTACTGTGTACAATTTAACGTGTAGAATTTAACTTTGTAGAGTTTAAATGTGTAGAATTTTAAATTGTAGAATTTAATTTAAATGTGGGTGATTATTTCTCAAACGTCCCAGCTCAAAATTAAAAGTTTTTGGATTAGCTTCATATTGTAGTAAAATGTTGTCGAATACGAAGGAAACAAATCCCTAAAATGTTAACTTGTTTTTTAAAAATTTGTAAAAAATAGGGGGGGTCGATTTTTTGACTTTTTATGTTACCTTGTTATTTTCAATTCCGTGTAACTTTGACAAAACTTTATGGATTTTAATTTTTATATAGTGCATTTTAAAGCATTTCTCATGCACTTTTTCATACTTATAACAAAATTTAAAAAAAAAAAAAAATTTTCCCCCCTTTTTTTCAAAATTAACATTTATTTTTCATTTTTGACCCATTTGGATAAAATTTTTTTTTTTTATTTTGTTTTCATTAAAAAGCTGAGATTTTTTCCTATAAAATATGTAAATTTGGAAATGGTCTGGCGATAAGTTTGCGAGAAAATTAATAACAAACTATGCGACGCGCCCAGCGTCACAAACGCCATTGACCACCCAGCACCGCGACACAGTGGGGCAAAATAAATGTTTTTGGACAAATCAACTTTCAGCCCGCAATTTTCAATCGATTTACAAGTTCTTTTTTTCAAATTAAAGCTAATTAAATTTCGAATCGATACAACAAGAGACATTTTTTTAAAAAAAAATTTAAATCATTGTTTATTTAACAACAAATTTGTTTTAAAAAAAATTTTGATTTTACGGTGCCACCATTTTCTGGAAAATTTTGATATTTGATCATGAATTATTATTCTCAATTCAAAAACTTCTTAGAAAACAAGATTTATAAGGGCCAAGAAAATAAAAAATTTTTTCTAAAAGTTATTAACAAATTAGTAAACAAAAACAATATATTCCGTAAAATCAATTACAGATTAATGACCTTTAAAAATATTTACTGTGATACTTTTCATTTACTTTTTTTATAACAATTGCTTATTTTCTAAACAATTTTAATTAACAAATTCATGATTTACCTATTTTCAACGAAAACATTTTTTGAAAAATCAATTGCAATATGGTAGCACTACGATAGTTTCTACAATAGTTTCCACTTTGAGTGCTACCATACTGCAATTGATTTTTCAAAAAATGTTTTCATTGAAAATGGGAAAATCATGAATTTGTTAATTAAATTTGTTTAGAAAATTAGCAATTGTTATAAAAAAAGTAAATCAGAAGTATCAGAGTAAATATTTTTAAAGGTCATTAATCTGTAATTGATTTTACGGAAAAACGAAAGTTATTCTCCTAAAAGTATCCAACTTTTGAATTTGTTAATTAAATTTGTTTAAACAATGCGCAATTGTCGTCTGATATAAATATGTATCAGTGAAACACCACTGATAAAATACTTGTAGCCGTTAAAGTTTAAAAGAATTTGTTAGAGACCTAAAAATTGGTATTTTATTAATTTATTTGTTATAAACAATGAATTTTGTTTATAAAAATTAATTGTTATAAAAAATAAATTTTTATTACGTTGTTTACAACAATATAACAATCATTTGTAACTAGGAACGATTAGTAATTGTTATAAAAAATTATTAATTGTTATAAACAATTGAAAATTATTGTAAAAAATAGCAAAACTTTTAGTAAGAATTATTATTTCCATTAAAAAAAAAGAAATAAGTTTTTTTAAGTGTTTAAATATCACAAATAATGAAGATATTGTTTTTGTTTACTAATTTGTTAATAACTTTTAAAAAAAAATTTTTATTTTCTTGGCCCTTATAAATCTTGTTTTCTAAGAAGTTTTTGAATTGAGAATAATAATTCATGATCAAATATCAAAATTTTCCAGAAAATGGTGGCACCGTAAAATCAAAAATTTTTTTAAAACAAATTTGTTGTTAAATAAACAATGGTTTAAATTTTTTTTTAAAAAAATGTCTCTCGTTGTATCGATTCGAAATTTAATTAGCTTTAATTTGAAAAAAAGAACTTGTAAATCGATTGAAAATTGCGGGCTGAAAGTTGATTTGTCCAAAAACATTTATTTTGCCCCACTGTGTCGCGGTGCTGGGCGTCAGTGACGCTGGGCGCGTCGCTTAGTTTGTTATTAATTTTCTCGCAAACTTATCGCCAGACCATTTCCAAATTTACATATTTTATAGGAAAAAATCTTAGCTTTTTAATGAAAACAAAATAAAATAAAAAAATTTCATCCAAATGGGTCAAAAATGAAAAATAAATGTTAATTTTGAAAAAAGGGGGGAAATTTTTTTTTTTTGAAAATTTTGTTATAAGTATGAAAAAGTGCATGAGAAATGCTTTAAAATGCACTATATAAAAATTAAAATCCATAAAGTTTTGTCAAAGTTACACGGAATTGAAAATAACAAGGTAACATAAAAAGTCAAAAAATCGACCCCCCCTATTTTTTACAAATTTTTAAAAAACAAGTTAACATTTTAGGGATTTGTTTCCTTCGTATAGGACAACATTTTACCAAAATATGAAGCTAATCCAAAAACTTTTAATTTTGAGCTGGGACGTTTGAGAAATAATCACCCATGTGTAGAATTTGAACCGCCCCAAAAATATCTATTTACAGCAATGTTTTATTTAATAATGGAATAGAAGTAAATTAAAATTTTTCTGTCAACATAAATAAAAAAAGAACATGTAAAAATAAACAATTTTTTGCAAAAATAGGTTCCTGTTATCCTTCATTTGTTAAGGATCAATTTATTTCATTTCATAAACAATTAAATCGATTTTCACAAATTTTTATAATTTAGGTTATGTAAACACTTTTACTTAAAATCAATTTTGTTCAATCAATTCTAACTATATATATTTAAAAATTGGTTGAAATAAGTTTTCTTGTCTTCCATTCTACTAAATTGTAATTAATTAATTAGTTTTAAAGAAAAAACAGAATTCATTCTTCTTCTATGTATGGTTCACCAGCCCTGAGCTCAAAGTGCTCCCGGAGCGAAATACCGAAAACACCACTAGAGTGCAGTTCAGAATGAATTCGGGGCGACATCTACTATGTTTCACCGAATAGACCAGGGACGGACAACTCGCTTGGAAAGAGAAATGTTGGGATAATGGAAGTTTGGGGAAAATAAGATTTCTTGATGGACTTTCGCACAATTGAAGGTTATGGAGAATTATCTTTTAGATAAATGAGACTTCCGATAAGTGCGATTTCGGACAAATGCGATTTCTGCTAAATGCAAGTTTTGACAAATAGGATTTCTGATAAATGCAATTTTGGAAAAATTAGATCTTTGATAATTGAAAATTCTGACAAATTAGATTTCTGTTAAATGCAATTTCGGACAACTAAGAAGTCTGATAAATTCAATTTTTGATAAATTAGATTTTTGACAAAATAAAATTTAGATAAATGAGGTTTTTGATAGTTAATTTTTTTTGACAAATGAGATTGCTGATAAATGCAGCATCAGACAAATGAGACTTCTGATAATAACAATTTTTGAGAAATGCGATTTCTGATAAATGCAATTTTTGATAAATAAGATTACTGATAATTGACATTCTTGTCAAATGAGGTTTCTGATAATTGCAATTTCTGAGAAATGAGATTTCTTATAAATGCAATTTTCGACAAATAAAATTACTGATAATTGACATTTTTAACAAATGAAATTTCTGTTAAATAATATTTCGGACAAATGAGATTTTGGTAGAATGCACTTTTTGATAAATGGGTTTTTTGATAAATACAATGTTGGGAAAACTAGATTTCTTATAAATGCTATTTCGGACAGATGAGATTTCTGTTAAATGCTTTGTCTAATAAATTAGGTTTCTGACAAATGCAATTTCGGACAAATGAGATTTCTGATAAATACAATTTTTGATACTTATATTTTCTTTCCCGGGCCGATGCACCAAAATTGTGAAGGGCTTCTGTTACGGCTGACGTACAAAAACCCTTACAATATACCCTTGTTCCTCCTTTTAAATTAGTTTCAAATTAATGAATCTAATTTAAATTTATCAGACTTCTTAGTTGTCCGAAATTGCATTTAATAGAAATCTAATTTGTCAGAATTTCCAATTATCAAAGATCTTATTTGTCCAAAATTGCATTTATCAGAAGTCTTATTTGTCTAAACTTGCATTTATCAGAAATCTTATTTGTCCGAAATCGCACTTATCGGAAGTCTCATTTATCCAAAAGATAATTCTCCATAACCTTCAATTGTGCTAAAGTCCATGTACGAGAAATCTCATTTTCCCAAACTTCCATTATCTCAACATGTCTCTTTCCAAGCGAGTTGCCCATCCCTGGTCTATTCGGTAAAACAGAGTGCAGTTCATAATGAATTCTGTTTGTCCAGCGGCTTCTACAAACTACTCCTGCGATATCATCAAGAACCAACAAACGATTCTACGGAGTAACAAGTTCTTTCCACAATTTTCAAAGTAAGGCTCAGTTATAAAATTCAACTTCTCCCAATTGTTAATTTATTTCAATAAATAAATATTATTCAAAATTAGTTCACTCATTGACTTAATCCTCATCCAAATTAGATTCATTAATTTGAAACTAATTTAAAAGGAGGAACTAGGGTATATTGTAAGGGTTTTTGTACGTCAGACGTAACAGAAGCCCTTCACAATTTTGGTGCATCGACCCGGGAAAGAAAATATAAGTCGATTAGAAAAATTTGAAATTTTTTTTTTTTTAAGAAACAAAATATAAGTCAATAATAAAAAAATCATTAAAATTTTTTTTTTAAATATCAATTAAATTTTAAATAAAGTTCAAATTTACCGAATGATTTTAAAGTCAATGAGCTAACTAAATAAAAAGTGTCAATAAAAAAATATATATGTTTAAAGTAAAATCCTTAATATCATTTTAAAAAATCTTTGGTTTTGTATAAGAAATTTTTGTTGTTGTATATGATCCGTAATAGCATGGAGCATATACAATTTTAAAATATAAAAGTGTATTTGTAAAAAAGGGTTCGTTTCCCTTATATTTGCTAGGTGCACTTAAATCCTAAAGTTTGTAAATCCTAAAAGTTTATTTGTAAATAGGGGTTCGAGTACTCTTCAAAATACGGTAGAATCTGTACAACATAATTTTTTACCTTTTTTACAATTTATTTGTTAATGCAACGTTATTGACATTTATTCTAGAATAGTGAGAATATTTATTTATAAAATCTTTTGCATTAAATACTTCTTTTTAATACATTTATATGCAAATGATTTTGTTTTTATAAAACTTGTAATTTTAAGTATCATGCAACTCGAAATTAATGTGTAATTCAAATGAAAATAATACCGATTCTCAACATTTAACTCTCGCAAAAATAAAAGAAAATCCTAAACTAACCTTAAATTCCGGAATTCCTAATATCAAATCAAAACCATTTACTGGTACACCAAGGTATATATACTAAAACAAATCCAAATATTAATTTCACACTCAAAGAAAAACAATCCGATTCAGGATTCATTTCAACTCAAAATTTTGACAGTGACGATACTTCTAATAGTGATAATAGTGATAGCGAAGAAATTACGACAGAAAAAACTTTAAATGAAAGTCATTTAAATAATCTAGAAGAAATTGGCTTTAATAAAAATCAGTCTGAATTAAATAAAACTTTAAAAGAGGAAATTGACGACACTTTTGAGAATCAATCAGGATATAGTTCCCCTGCATCCTTTATTTATTCTGAAAATTTATTAGATTTAGACAATATGGCTTTACCGAATAACCAGCAAGTTTCTTTACGCGACGCTTTGGAGACAATTCCATTATTCGACGGAAAAAATATACCATTATCGATATTCATTGAAGGTTGTGTAGAGGCAAAATCAATGCTTCCAGAAAATGTAGATGTAGAAAAGAATTTAGTAAAATTAATTCGGGGTCGAATTTCAGGCGAAGCAAGGAAAATTATATTAGAGCATAGTTTTAACACAGTACAAGAATTGGCAGAACGATTAAAAATAGTTTACGCACCCGCAAAATCAGTATATTAGTTACAAGGGGAATTAGGGGCAATGTAAATGTGGGAACATGAAAACGTAGTATCTTATGGGTCAAGAATTGCAGAAGCAGCAGAATAGAATTTTAGATGCGCATAGAATTAATAACGAAAATAAAGTAGACGAAACATTTAAAACCGGACTAGAAGAAACCATTGTTGATTGTTTTACGCGAGGACTTAGACCAGATTTGGAATTACGAGTAGGAATATCAGATACATTTGAGAACGCAGTTAATAAAGTAATAGAAGTGGAAAGAAAATTATTATCACGCAATGAACTAAGAAAAATACGCAAAAACTTGAAAACGAAGATTTTTTTAAAAACAATAAAGAATTTGCTAAAACAAAAAAAATAAATGTTGCACAGGATGAAATTATTACTTGTTTACTTTGTGGTAAAAAAGGACATTTTGCAGTATTGTTTTCAAATCAATAAATTACTAGGACAAAGGCAAGAAAATTGTATACATTCGCAACGAAATTTTACATCCCAGAATCAATATCAAAATCGTTTTAGTAACAGAAATCAAAATCAATTATCTTTTACATATCAAAATCGTTTTAGTAATAGAAATCAAAATAAACCATTTAATGCATCTCAAAATCAATATCAAAATTACTATAAAAACCCTTCGCGAAATCAATATCAAAATCAAAACGAGTATAGAACTCCACCAAATCAATTCCAAAAGCACAATCAATATCAAAATCAGAATCAATATCGAAATCAAAACAGATATCAAAATTCAAATAACAGCAGATATCAGAATCAACGAAACGGACAATTACAAGAACAAGGACCAAGCCCAAGTAAGAATATTCCACTATCAAACCCGACACACAAAAACCAATCTGTAACATGTAATTTCCAGTACCAAAAAATTTCAAAAATATAAAACAATTGTTAGGACTCGCCGGTTATTATAGAAGATTTATAAACCAGTTTTCAAAAATTGCAAATTCTCTAAATGAACTTTTAAAGAAAGATATACCTTTTCTTTGGACTGGCAAACAAGAAACAGCATTTAATACATTAAAAAGTAAACTTTGCGAAGAACCACTTTTAAAAAGACCAGATTTTTCTCAACCATTTATTTTGACGACAGACGCCTCAGGCTTTGCAATAGGAGGCATATTATCACAAGGTAAAGTAGGCAAAGATCAACCAGTTGCATATACTTTGCGAACCTTAACTGAAACAGAAAGAAAATACGATACGTATGAAAAAGAAGCATTAGCAATTATTTATTGCGTTTAATATTTTAGACCATATCTCTATGGAAGAGAATTTACTTTAGTTACGGATCACAAACCTTTGCTTTGGTTCAAAAATTCAAAAGACCGATGCTCAAGGGTCACGAGATGAAAATTAAAATTAGCAGAGTATGATTTCAATGTTATTTACAAGGCAGGTAAAACAAACGTCAATGCAGACGCTTTGTCTAGAAACCCAATAGACGAAAATCCTGAGGAAGATAATAATGAAGAAAAATTCCAAAATATAAATCAAGAAAATATAAAGGTAATTAAAACAAACATTCAAGAAAATAATCAAGAATACACTCAAGGAAGTGCCCAAGAAAAAATTGAACAAGGTGTTCATCGTACAAAAGAAGAAATATCTCAAAATAGAGATTCAAGAATAAATTCGGAGCAAGTAAAAATTTTCCTCTCTTTAGCGAAATGTATTTTTAATAATAAAAATATATTTTTAGAAAACAAATCGGAGATAGAAAAATGTCTCCATTCTATGCCATGTAAAAAACAATTTATACTAGAGGACAATGATTCCTATTCTACTTCGGAGATAAGCAAAAATCTCCTATCAATGATGAAAATTATATTGCAGGAAAATGATTCCTATGAAAATTCGGAGACAATAAAAATTCTCCAATCAATTCTTTATTAAATTCAGGTACAAAAAAACAAAATACATTGCCTAATGTCTGCAATGTCGTCACAAGACATCAAATAAGAAAAGAAACAATAAACAAAAATCAAGAAAATAAACATATCGAAATCTTAGAAAAATCAAATATTTATGAAAAAATAAAGAAGAAACGAGAAAGACCAAGAAAGGGAATTCGCGTTAATACTAATCTTTTAAAAAAAAGAGGAAGACCGAAAAAATTGTTAAATCAAGAAAATAAAACACAAATTCCAAAGACAAAGAAATTTTATAATGAAGTCTATTCTGACGAAGATATGTCAGATCCTGAATACATAAATTATAAATCGCAAGAAGAAAAAGGAGCAAATAAAAAACAAATTCAAAAGAAAAAGAAATTTTACAGTGAAGTCTGTTCAGATAAGGTTATGTCAGATGTTGAAAATAAAAAACCAAATCAAAAAACTCAAAAAGAAGAAATCGATTTTGGTTATGAATACACAGATTGTAGGGATCAATTACCAATACGTAGGGATAATTTTGCATATTTTATTTCAGTTAATGGAGAACCAAGAGATAATGGTTCCCGATATTTAGCGAAAAGAGAAAAATTACCTTACTTTGGTAAACTTCAACTGGGTATAGCTGAAAATATAAAAGGGTATGTATTATCACATAGCCCTTCCAATAGAAAATCCTATTCTAAAAAGAACGGACGTTGTGGTTAACTTCAGACGTGTAACTCCATTTCCGAGTCTCCCATTGGTCAGTAGATATCAAACCTCTCTATCGATAGTTTTCAGTTTCGATTTTTTGTTTTGCAGACGAATTAAAATCTTTTAATTAAATATTGTAACTACAAGTTTATTTTATAAAATTTCTTATAATGTTAGCAATCTAAAATAACAAAAAATTTTATTAAAATAATTAATACATAGAAATTAGCTTTGACCTTGACTTCCCTATACGAGAATCCTTTCGACCAACTTCAGAGGTGTAACGCGTTTTATCAGGCTTCTGATTGGCTAGCAGATTTTCGATATTTTTTGTCAACAATAGCATCACAGTTTAGACGTTTATTTGTACTATTTTTAATTTATTTAAAATTTTCGTTTATTGAATAATTGCATTTTATGAAATAATAATAAATTGAAAATCAATTAAATTGTAATAATTAAGGAGTGATAGTTTAAGAAGTGACAGTGATTTTAGTAAAGTTGTTAAGGTTATAGTGTTTTGAGTGAAATAATGTTTTGTTTACATTGGCATTCGTTTCTGGCAGGTGAGTAATGATAATAATATTAATAATCATTTATTTATATTTATTTTATTTATAACTTATTTATCTGTTTTTTAGTTCTATTATTTAAATGTTAGTTTTTTTCTTTAAGTATCATAATTATTTATGTCATTTAAGGTTTTGATATTTCTTTTTATTGGAATGCACATAGTGATTGTCATCGGATTTCTTTTCGGCCAAGTGGAAATGGTGAAACTGGTAAGTAATAATAATTTTTAGTTCTTTAATTTGTTTTATTGTATATTTATAATTCATTAACCTTTTAAGTTATTGTAAAATAAAAATATTATACTTTCATGTTTAAGGTTATGTTTTTTGTTATTATTCTCCGGTTAGGTAGAACAGTAGGATAAAATGACAAAATTTGGTCAAATTGATTTTTAAACAGCAATTTTAAAACAAATTAAAAAATTCTTCTTTCCTGTAACGCAGAACTAAATTCTAAAGAGATCTGTGCGGGTCAGGTTTTTAAGTATTGTTTTATAAATTTTTAATGTTAATGCAAAAAGTATAAAAAAATGATTTTTTACAATTTTTGATTTCTTTTGCACAAAAATTCTTTTGCATACATAATAATGTATGCATTTGATGTTTGGGGGTGTGTTAATAGTAACACCCCTTGTCTCTACTGAGACGTCATTTTTGTTATCCTTAAACTAGGATAAATTAAAGTAGGCTCTAAAATTATTAGAGCAAAGAAAATTTTTTTTTCGAAGTTATTAGTGACTGAAATTTTTTATTGTGCAAAATGAAAACATATTTTTCTTGAGATCTTCTTAACCGATTTTAAAAGTTAAAAAAGCATTTTAATTGTCTTGAAACGTAGTTTTTAAAAATATTTTTTGTTCTTAAGAATTTTTAATTTTTATCGTTTTCAGGGTTCCGTACACCTTCGGTGTTCGGCGGAACCCTTATAACGAGACTCGTGCGTCCGTAGCCAAAAACCATTCCCCCCCCCCCCCTTAACTTCTAAACTATTTGACCAAGAGGGCTGAAATTTGGTACACTTATGTATTTTCACGTGTAGATTACACGAAAAATATAGAGAACATGATCTGGATTGATGGCCATGGCGTTGTCAAGGAAAAACTGCAAATTTTGGAAAAAAAAGTTGTTTTTCTCTAACTTTGCCATTATTTGAGCTAGAGGGCTAAAATTTGGTATACTCGTGTATTTTTGCATGCAGATTATGGAAAAATTATGTTTGGAATTGAAATTAAATTTTATGAGGTAAAAAAAAAAATTCAAAAAATGACCAAAAAGAGGGTTAGACCCCTATGCTAGAGATCACTTTAATTGTACTACAGTATCCCTCAAACCAATTAAATTTTCATTTCTATTGTCAGAGTCTAAAATAAAGATATAAAACGTGATTGAATATTGTTTTAACTTTTTTTTTCAAAAAAATTGAAAAATTGTGAAAAAACAAAAAAAAATTTTTTGATTTTATACAAGGCTTGATCAAGGCTGTCACAGGACTTATTTTCAATGCTGTTATGAGCACTGAAACACAATAAAAATTTCAGTGCCTCCTCTAAAAAGAAATTTATTGATTTTTATGTTATTTATATGAAATACAAGCCTGTGACTTTAAGGAAGTGTTTCATGTACTTCAAGGTAGACATTTTTTCATAATCTGAACGTTTTAATTATTTTTCATAATTTCGTCGCCTTAGTGCAACATCGGTTTATTCAAAAAACAAAACATGAAAAAACATATAAAAAATAATTCTACCAAATTGGATCTCTCTGTTTGTTAACTGACAAGGGGACCTTGGGACGTGGTGTTTTTTAAAAAAATTAATACTTTGCTAAATTGTTGTACATAGTGTACCTTGAACTATGGCAAAGCAGTTCGATGCGCTTCTCAAGCGTTTTCGAAAAAAACGCTTTTGAAATTTTACATATGGTGGACGCTCAGTAGTGGCAGCACTCTACACAGTAAGTTCACTTTTTTTAAATAGAACTCTTAAAACCGGATTTTCTTGCAGATTTTTATTTTTCACAATATACTAGGTTATATGCAATGAAAAATATCATAAGACTATAGATATTGACAATATTTTCAATTTTTTAAATTGATAATTAAAAAAAAAGTTTTGTTGCAGTTATTGAAATAATTATAGAAAATAAAAAATTAATTAATTTAAATAATATTAATAATTACAATTAATTAAAAAGTATAATACAATAATTCTAAATAAAACAGTTCTTCAAAAGATCAATATGTGACGCGTCGCGAAGAAAAGCACCTAAGAAGCCAAACGGCAATATTACAGGAGAGTGAAAAGAAGCGGCGCGCGGGCCATTGGATTCTGTACAAATCGCTGATGCTTATGTCTTAAATACGTGGAAAATATTCAATGAAAATGTTTTCAGACTTTAGATAATGAAAAAGGGACATTTAATTAACTTAATATTATCAAAATACGAAAATTGATTTTTTGCTTCTTAGGTGCTTTTCTTCGCGACGCGTCACATATGTTTTTGGAAACCATATTATTTCTTAATCTTGAATTATTGAGAACAATACTACTTTCTACTTAAGGGGGTTGACCCGTGTGACGGGTTTTTAAATTGATAATTAAAAAAAAGAGTTTTGTTGCAGTTATTGGAATAATTGTAGAAAATAAAAACTTAATTAATTTAATTAATATTAATTATTGCAATTAATTATAAAGTATAATACAATAATTTTAAATAAAACAGTTCTTCAAAAGATCAATATTTTTTCTTAATCTTGAATTATTGAGAACAATACTATCTTCTCATTAAGGCGGTTGACCCGTGTGACGGCCGTTTTTTATACTGTTTTTTGGGAATTTGTTTTGAAGGTCGATTAAAACTTAAAACTTTGAATTTTCTACCATATATTTAGTAACTATTGAAGTACGATTAGCAATTTTTTGAAGTCAAATTAATGAAAAGTTTCCGTAATACTGTGCGGGGAAGTAATTTTGCAAAAAAAAGTACAACATTGGTCGCCACGATTCCGACCGACTGAGTGGTCTGAAATCAAAAAAGTAAAAAAGCAATTTAATCTGTGTCACTTTAGCCACAAGATAAACTAGGATTATTTGAAAATATTAAAAAAATAAAATTTTTACGCGACTTTGAATTTTTATTTCTAAAAAAAATCTATTTTGGGCCTGTTTTGTTGTATAAAAAAAAACAACGTAACCTTTTTTAATTATCCTACTTTAGCTTGTTGCCTCACATGTGCTGAGCACACCTGATAAATTTCAAGTTGATCGGTCAAGTCGTTTTTGAGATATCATGGCGACCAGTTGAAAAAAAGTGGTTTCTAGAAAAACACGTTTGAAAGCTTAGGTACGAATAAGACAGTGAATTCGGAATCATTACTAAAACAACTGTTGTATTGGAAAATTTATTTTAGGACACTAAAGTTTTTCTAAATGTACTTATTTTTTACTTATATAAATGTGTATGGATTAATAAAATTCGCGGATAAAAAACCAAAGCGACCAGTGGCGGTTTCACGTAAGGGCGATTGGGGCGCCCCCCCCCCCCCCCCCCCGAGAATCTTATATTTGTATAAGAGAGAGAGAGAGAGAGAGAGAGAGAGAGAGAGAAATAGCACTATGCTGCTATCTCTTTCTACCCATATATCGCCCCTCCCAAACACTTTGCCTAAAGCCACCCCTAAAAGCGACAAAGCTTCAATTCTAGTTGAAAGCTCGACCGCGCGCTCGAACACCATGCATTCTCACTGTAAAAACTTTTTAACAACGACGAATATGTCAAAATCGGTTAACCCACATATTCTGCATATGTTATAGGTGCGATAAATAGAAAATAAAAAATTCAATTTTTCGAAAATATCACACGGGTTAACCCCCTTAAAAACGATAACAGTCTGACACACAAAAAAACGGTATGATGCAGAGGACAGTCCAAAATATTCCTAGGTTTTTGAGGTCGCTAAATCTGAATATAACTAAAAACGTTGGTTCCTTGGCCATTTTCCCCGTAGCCTCCTCCTTACACCTAACGGGGGTGATATCTCATATTTAAAAAAAAATCGAAAAGGGTTTCTATTCCTATATTTTTTGGGGCGCTGAAACCGAAAAAGACCGGCAGAAACAAATTCTCCCCCTCCTTCGCCCCTAACACCCCCTGGGAGGGAGTTCGATTTTCGAATTTGACGAAAAGTTGAGTTCGGTGTCTAATCTTACGTTTTTTAAAGCACTGAAATTAAAGAAGACCACTAAAAACAAAATGCCCTCTCCTTCTTCTCTTATTACCCCCGGCAAGGAGGTTGGAAATAAAAGTTGTACAAAAAGTCGTGTTCGGTGTCTATTTCCATGTTTTTCGGGGTGCTGAAACCGTAAAAGGCGACCAAAAATAAATTCGTCTTCTCATTCTCCCTCCTACAAGGTATTAATGGGTGATGAAGGGAGAACTTGTTTTTGGTAGACTTTTGCTGTTTCAGCGCCTTAAAAAATATGGGAACAGACACCGCACACGACTTTTTGTTACAATAAAAATTCCAGCACGCTCTTAGTAAGTATATAGAGGTGAAGGAGGAAGGGGAAATTGGTTTTGGTGTTTTTTTTTTGTTTCAGCGTCCTTAAAAACATAGAAATCGACCCTCTACTCGACTTTTTGTGAAATTCAAAATCCCATACCCCGTGAGGTGTAAGAGGGCGTGATTAGGGGAAAGATGGGCAAGGACATACTGTTTTTATGGACATATTCGGTTTAATCGCCCCAAAAAACATAGGAATAGACACCGAACTCGACTTTTTGTGAAATTCGAAATTCCAACCCCCTCCCAGGGGGGTAGGAATTTCATTTTGGTGCAGAAACCGCACAAATCCATAAATCAAAATTGTTCAGGAATCAATGAAAACTGATTTTTTTGTAATTGTGAGAATTTTTTTGATTCTGCTTTTTGAATTATTTCCTACTAACCTATAAGCTTAAAAATTCAATATGATTGATTTATGTTTTAATTAATATAAGGTATAAATAAAATTAATTAAGTTTTGGACTTGTGCGGTTTCTGCACAAAATGAAATAAAAAACGCAGAAAATGTATTGAATCAAGTGAAGTATTACAGTTTTATTAAATGTTTAGTAACATTTATTCAACATTTTTAATTTGGATAATTAATATTAACATTTTATAAATAATAAACATTTTTTAAAAATCACTTTTCAAAATTTTTTCAACAAATATCACATAATTCACTCCCGGTAAAAAGAGGTTGATTAAAACGCATTAAAACGTTTCAATGCGCTTTGATTCCGTTTTTGTATGAATGCCTTCAAATGCCTAAAAACAGATCAGTAGCCATATTGAAAGGAAAATTGAACATGTAATTGTTATGTTTTACTTTGATTATTGTCTTTGTCAATATTTTACTTTTTAAGTTCAAATATGTTAATAGGTTAACTTCAGCTAAATAGTAGACCAAAATAGAATAAAATATAAGCAGTAAATTTAACATTTAACGTCATTTTCGTATTTTGTCTTGCATGCAACAAAAAATGACAAAATGACTTTAAAACTTATGTTTGCGTTTACTCCTTCAGTTTGTTTCGCTAAACTATTAGTATTAGACACAAAATCACTTTGTTTTTCACTTCAATAACGCGATTTAGTTAAAATAGATCGAACAACACAAAATAGAAAGATGCAAAGACGACGCGCTGCGAAGAATGAACAAGTTAACGATATCAGAATGGCGTCTTTTTAATCTGCTGACATAGGCATAGAACGGCATTAAACTTCTTGAGGCATTGACTACGTTCAAAATTGTTTTCTTGAAGGCATTGAATGGCATTTAATTTGATACATTATCAGAAAGCATTTAATGGCATTTGGATCTAATTCGTGGTGTTTCGCTTGACGGTAAAGAAACGCATTCAATTTTTTTCATAAAATTTGTGAGCATTCAAAATGATTAAAATGAAACAAATGTCAATCAAGAAAACGCGTTAAATGGCATTGAGGACAAAAACGGAATTAGTAGGCATCTGTCAGCATTCAAATGACTGTTTTTTTAAATGCCAATTTATGCGTTTTAATCAACCTCTTTTTACCGGGCTATTATTGTCTTCTGCCTCGTTTTAAGTACATTTTATTTATAATGTAAACTGTTTAATATAAATTATTTAACAACGTCTAAAACATTTCAATAATATTATAAGTAAATATTATTTCATCCATTTCACATCTTTGTGCGCAACTTGAAATCTTCGACTTGTGTTGTTTCTGCACGAAAACAAAATTTGATTATTTTTTTTAAAGGGTTTAGAGTTTTGTTACTTATGTAATATTTTACTAGATCGTAGAGCTTCACTAATTAAAGATAAGTTTATCATAAAAAAGTGATTTTCGAAAAAAATGGACTTGTGCGGTTTCTACACAAACTGCTTTAATTAAATTAATTAAGTTTTTATTTTCTACAATTATTCCAATAACCGCAACAAAACTTTTTTTTTAATTATCAATTTAAAAACCCGTCACACGGGTCAACCCCCTTAAGTAGAAAGTAGTATTGTTCTCAATAATTCAAGATTAAGAAATAATATGGTTTCCAAAAACATATGTGACGCGTCGCGAAGAAAAGCACCCAAGAAGCAAAAAATCAATTTTCGTATTTTGATAATATTAGGTTAATTAAATGTCCTTTTTTCATTATCTAATTTAAGTTATTATCTAATTAATTATCTAATTTAAGTTATGTGATTATCACTAAAAGTTCAAAAGGACCTATACTTCCATAGCACCTAAACTTGCCTCAACTTTGCCAACCTTTCCTCAAGTTTCTAAACTTGCAGCAAAGTTTCTGAAAGTTGACGATACTTGAGGAAAGGTTGGCAAAGTTAAGGCGAGTTTACGTGCTGTGGAGGTAGTTCTCAAATGTAAGGGATATTTTTATTCTCTTTATCACATAAATATTTTATATTATATATATTTAGGGTGGTCCTTAAAATGGAAAGTTGCGAATTTGAAAGGTCTCACCCCCTGATTTTGTTACTTATCGAAAAATAAGAGATACGTATTTTTTTATTTTTTTTTATTTTAATATTTGATGGTGCCTCATCGACCTTGAAATTTCCCATGCATTTTGCATGGGGAAAAAACTTTTTTTCGTAGATTTGCAATAAAATCATGAAAAATCAACATTTTTTAACCGGATTACTCTATTTCTCTTGGGAAATGTTCAAACAATGACATCCAATAATTTATTTAAGAATTTTTTATTATTAACTATTTTTTACAGGGTCGTGAAAAAACCCCATAAATTGCAAAATTATGGAAAAATCGTTAAAAAATATTTATTACTATTATTTCTGGTATTTATTGCTAAAATTTTTATTTACAACTAAAACAAATATTATTAATAATATTTTCAGGTAATTCGCAATTTGTTTAAACAATTTGTTGTTGTTATTGTTAAATTATTTTTAATACATGTAGAAAAGTATGGTTTTTTGTATTATTTTACAATTGACTTTGACATTAATCATACAAAATAATGATTAATTGTTAAAAATTATAAAAATAATTGTTTAAACAATTTATTGTTGCTATTTAAAAAATAATCTTTAAATATATCTACGGAGTTGCAGTTTTTTCTTAATTTTGCAAGTAGTTGTGCTGTAAGGGACTGTAAAAAAGAATTAAATATGAAACATAATTTTTAACAATTGTTTAAACAATTAATTGTTGCTATTTGGAAGTTTGTCTTTGAATGTATTTACAAACTTGCAGTTTTTCCTTAATTTTTTAAGTAGTCCTACTGTAAGGAAATGTTAACGAGTATTAAATATAAAACATAATTTCAACAATTGTTTAAACAAATTATTGTTGCTATTTGGAAATTTGTCTTTAAATACATCCACAATCTGTCAGGTTTTCCTTTATTTTTCAAGTAGCCCTGCGTATATTTGACTCGGGGTGATCCATATATTTTAGAAAGTTTGAAAAACATTAAGTTTATAGAATTATTATAAATAAGATTAACTATGAAATATAATGTTAATAATCATTTGAAGATTTTATTTGGTTTACAAATTTACTAGTGTTGATGTTTGTTAAGAGCTATTAAGTGTCTTATAATGTTATAAGACATACGCGTGTTTTTTCGCGCTATGACAAGTTTATACGCGTTACGCATGTATGACCGCGTCTGTACAATGGTTCATATATTTTGCAAAGTTTGAAAAAGATTAAGATTATAGAGTGATTATAAATAAGACTAACTATCAAATATAATTTTAATATTCAGTTGAAGATTTTATTTGGTTTACAAATTTACTAGTTTTGATGTTTGTCAAGAGATATTAAGTGTTTTATAATGTTATAAGAAATAAGCGCGTTTTTTCGCGCTATGACAAGTTTATACGCGTTACGCATGTATGACCGCGTCTCTACAATGGTGCATATATTTTACAAAGTTTGAAAAAGATTAAGATTATAGAGTGATTATTAATTAAAACTAACTATCAAATATAATTTTAATAATTATTTAAAGATTTAACATCGTTTAATAATTTACCACTTTTGAAGTTGGCTAAAAATGTTAAGTGTCTTTGTGTAATGGTGTATATTATACACCACTAACTATCAAATATAATTTTAATAATTATTTAAAGATTTAACTTCGTTTAATAATTTACCACTTTTGAAGTTGGCTAAAAATGTTAATGTCTTTGTGTAATGGTGTATATTAGCCAACTTCAAAAGTGGTAAATTATTAAACGATGTTAAATCTTTAAATAATTATTAAAATTATATTTGAGTTAGTTTTAATTAATAATCACTCTATAATCTTAATCTTTTTCAAACTTTGTAAAATATATGCACCATTGTAGAGACGCGGTCATACATGCGTAACGCGTATAAACTTGTCATAGCGCGAAAAAACGCGCTTATTTCTTATAACATTATAAAACACTTAATATCTCTTGACAAACATCAAAACTAGTAAATTTGTAAACCAAATAAAATCTTCAACTGAATATTAAAATTATATTTGATAGTTAGTCTTATTTATAATCACTCTATAATCTTAATCTTTTTCAAACTTTGCAAAATATATGAACCATTGTACAGACGCGGTCATACATGCGTAACGCGTATAAACTTGTCATAGCGCGAAAAAACACGCGTATGTCTTATAACATTATAAGACACTTAATAGCTCTTAACAAACATCAACACTAGTAAATTTGTAAACCAAATAAAATCTTCAAATGATTATTAACATTATATTTCATAGTTAATCTTATTTATAATAATTCTATAAACTTAATGTTTTTCAAACTTTCTAAAATATATGGATCACCCCGAGTCAAATATACGCAGGGCTACTTGAAAAATAAAGGAAAACCTGCCAGATTGTGGATGTATTTAAAGACAAATTTCCAAATAGCAACAATAATTTGTTTAAACAATTGTTGAAATTATGTTTTATATTTAATACTCGTTAACAGTTCCTTACAGTAGGACTACTTAAAAAATTAAGGAAAAACTGCAAGTTTGTAAATACATTCAAAGACAAACTTCCAAATAGCAACAATTAATTGTTTAAACAATTGTTAAAAATTATGTTTCATATTTAATTCTTTTTTACAGTCCCTTACAGCACAACTACTTGCAAAATTAAGAAAAAACTGCAACTCCGTAGATATATTTAAAGATTATTTTTTAAATAGCAACAATAAATTGTTTAAACAATTATTTTTATAATTTTTAACAATTAATCATTATTTTGTATGATTAATGTCAAAGTCAATTGTAAAATAATACAAAAAACCATACTTTTCTACATGTATTTAAAAATAATTTAACAATAACAACAACAAATTGTTTAAACAAATTGCGAATTACCTGAAAATATTATTAATAATATTTGTTTTAGTTGTAAATAAAAATTTTAGCAATAAATACCAGAAATAATAGTAATAAATATTTTTTAACGATTTTTCCATAATTTTGCAATTTATGGGGTTTTTTCACGACCCTGTAAAAAATAGTTAATAATAAAAAATTCTTAAATAAATTATTGGATGTCATTGTTTGAACATTTCCCAAGAGAAATAGAGTAATCCGGTTAAAAAATGTTGATTTTTCATGATTTTATTGCAAATCTACGAAAAAAAGTTTTTTCCCCATGCAAAATGCATGGGAAATTTCAAGGTCGATGAGGCACCATCAAATATTAAAATAAAAAAAAATAAAAAAATACGTATCTCTTATTTTTCGATAAGTAACAAAATCAGGGGGTGAGACCTTTCAAATTCGCAACTTTCCATTTTAAGGACCACCCTAAATATATATAATATAAAATATTTATGTGATAAAGAGAATAAAAATATCCCTTACATTTGAGAACTACCTCCACAGCACGTAAACTCGCCTTAACTTTGCCAACCTTTCCTCAAGTATCGTCAACTTTCAGAAACTTTGCTGCAAGTTTAGAAACTTGAGGAAAGGTTGGCAAAGTTGAGGCAAGTTTAGGTGCTATGGAAGTATAGGTCCTTTTGAACTTTTAGTGATAATCACATAACTTAAATTAGATAATTAATTAGATAATAACTTAAATTAGATAATGAAAAAAGGACATTTAATTAACCTAATATTATCAAAATACGAAAATTGATTTTTTGCTTCTTGGGTGCTTTTCTTCGCGACGCGTCACATATGTTTTTGGAAACCATATTATTTCTTAATCTTGAATTATTGAGAACAATACTACTTTCTACTTAAGGGGGTTGACCCGTGTGACGGGTTTTTAAATTGATAATTAAAAAAAAAGTTTTGTTGCGGTTATTGGAATAATTGTAGAAAATAAAAACTTAATTAATTTAATTAAAGCAGTTTGTGTAGAAACCGCACAAGTCCATTTTTTTCGAAAATCACTTTTTTATGATAAACTTATCTTTAATTAGTGAAGCTCTACGATCTAGTAAAATATTACATAAGTAACAAAACTCTAAACCCTTTAAAAAAAATAATCAAATTTTGTTTTCGTGCAGAAACAACACAAGTCGAAGATTTCAAGTTGCGCACAAAGATGTGAAATGGATGAAATAATATTTACTTATAATATTATTGAAATGTTTTAGACGTTGTTAAATAATTTATATTAAACAGTTTACATTATAAATAAAATGTACTTAAAACGAGGCAGAAGACAATAATAGCCCGGTAAAAAGAGGTTGATTAAAACGCATAAATTGGCATTTAAAAAAACAGTCATTTGAATGCTGACAGATGCCTACTAATTCCGTTTTTGTCCTCAATGCCATTTAACGCGTTTTCTTGATTGACATTTGTTTCATTTTAATCATTTTGAATGCTCACAAATTTTATGAAAAAAATTGAATTATTATATTATTTTTATATCATGTTGATTAAGCATCTATTTAATGGAAGATGTTAATTTACTTACAAGAATATAGTTTTTGCCTTTTCATTCGTATTTGCTGGCAATTTGTTAATAGTTGAAAATTCTAAAGCTTAATTATTGTTAATGATTTTAATTTAATTTGATTTTTAATATTCAAAAATTTTTTTAAATTATTATTACATTATTAAATTTTCAACCTTTTAAGGTAAGTTTTGTTTATTTATTATATTTTTCAAATAATCAACTGTCACGCTCGAACTTATTGAAAAAATAAGTTTTGTTCAAAAATCTAATATAACTTTTGTATAACTTTAATTTAGTTGCTGTCGTCGAGCCTAACAGCTTGTTTCTAATCGAAATTAAATCTATTGCATATTAAATTATTTAAGATCTCTATACATTATAAAAATTATAAAACAATCACAAATTTTACAATTACAAAAAAAAAATACAAAATTATAAAAGCTGTAAAAGTGAAAGATGATGGAGGACGCTTCACACAATTTCGGTTATATTTTTTTTTTTTTTTTTATGAAGAAATTATTAATAATATCTAAAAGAAATTTTTCCATTTGGCTAATTCGCAACCCTCGAACTAAAATAATCGTCATAAGAAAATTAAATCGACTTTCATTATTATATCATTTTATTACATTGTTTTATTTTACTATTTTGTTATTATTTTTACTTGTAACCAAATTTGTTTTTTAAAAAAAAGAAGTGAGAAGGGAAAACTATTTTTGATGCACATAACGGGTGGGCGTTTCGCGCGGAATTGCGGGCGTGAGGCGATCGCTGTGTTAAAGCAAGCTCAAAATGTATGCTGAAGAGCATACAAATTAATATCATTAAAAAGGACATAATGTATTGTACAGTTGTGTACGATACATAATAGATGTATTGAGAGGTCACCCCCCCCCCTCAGTAAACATCTAATAAACAAGTTTATTAATTTTAAACAACAAAATGAAATAAAAATCAACTTGGTCACCGAGTGTGTTCAAATTCACGAGCTACGGAAGAGACCATCCGATTTCACGAACTACTTCCGCGCCCTAACACCTCATAACCGTGCGAAACGAAATTCAGCGTCTCGCGGCCGCGAGACCGCCTGCAGTAGTTCGTGCATCGAAAGTAGTACCTCCTCCCACCTAATTAGAGCACCTTGACAATGGGTACGTTGCGAATTAAGTAGCAACGCTCATTGTCATTCCGATATCAACCGTTTACCTAGAGTGACGGCTTGAGGATTGACCCGTCGCTCTTTGCTTTCTAGCGCAATTCGGGCTACGTACAAGTCAAGCCAAACTTAAATTAAAATCGGTAGAATAATACCAAGCATAACGGTTATTGAAAATATCGGTTGAAATTTAAGCCGGGAAAATCCTTTTTTTTCCTTCTGTGGCTAAATTTTGGTCATCGACCCGTCGCTGATCGTGGAACTACTACTTTCGGTTACGTACGAAACAGAACTTAATTAAATTCGAAAAAAAATAAGGTTAGGTCTTTGTACCTGAACTCTCTTTTTAAAAATCGGTTTAATTATTAAAGCTCAAAATAAAACTCTCAACGTTAACGAACAGAAATCGTTTTGAAAATGGAAATTTACTCGTTGGTTGCGTTTTAAGCCGGAAATTTTCCTCGACGGATATTTTCGAAAAATAGAAACATTTTTGGTCATCGACCCGTCGCTGCTTGCATCTTGATTGCATTCCGGGGGATGTTAAACCAACACTTTAGAATTAAATTCTAAATTCTGCATTAATCGGAATTTTATTCGAAAATTGTTAGTGCAATATTGGATTATTTTGAATTTAAATCGGAAAAACTTCTTCCGCGTTTATCTTCTTAGAAAGAAAGAGCTAAGGACATTAAGCAAATTTGCCCTCTATTCAGAGGTAATTTTAAGGAAATTTAGAAATCATCTCTCACTTGCCAAGGTAAATATGTATGAAAAAAAATCACACACAAACACAGTCATTACACATATTTTTAGATTCATTTAACAAGCGATTGTAAAGAAGAGAAGTTGTCGAAATTCCAAATTTTGTAATCACATTTCATACAACTGTGTTTAATAAACAAGCATATTTGATAACAATAGAGCGTGTCAAAAAGTTTTATTTCCAAACTTCCCAACATCCGAAACTCATTGAGATTATTGAACGAAACACAATTCCGAAACGGTCTGAATTAATAGACCAGAAATCAGGCTCATAATATTACCACTCTGAAATGAGTATAAAATATGTTAAAATTTGAGACGCTTTGGAGAAAATAGAAATTGTGAGGGGAACTTTCTACTATACCTCCTTTCTCAATTATTAAAAAATCCAAAACGTCACATCAAAAATAATTTATAGTAAAATTAATTACATTCATGGTAATTAAATTATTTAGTTATGAAATTTTTGTTTGTTGATTATTATTTGAGACTGGAAAAAAATTTTTAAATTAAATTTACATTGAATTAGTTTTAATTTTAATCATTTTTATAGGCTGATCCTCCCTCCTTACATTTTGCATTGTCCTCAATGCTGAAGGGGAGTAGTTGAAGTAGAGGTGGAGAATTTAGTTTTTTAATTGTCGTTTGAAAGAACATTTCGTTGCCTTCTGATGGTAATAACTTTATAGCAAATATAGATGTTTTTGAGTACTATGATGGCTACTAATAACAATAGAATTTTAAATGCTATTGTTACATAGTTCGCAGCGCTGGCAAGATGTCCAAGGAATGGGATTTCCATCTGGAAACATTTATGTTATTAATATTAAATTTTTAATGTTGTCTTATTTATTTCAGTGAGATTAGGGTTATTTTTTGTTGTTGTAAATGTCAACTATAAAGATGTTTATGAACAATTAAAATTTTGTTTCCATAAAATTCAATAATAAATTCGAGGTCACTTAAGACTTGGAAATTTATTTTACTATGCATAAGTTTTTACGGAATTTATATATCAATCAAATAATTGAAGTAATTTAAATAATTTAATAATTTACTTAGGTACAGAATAAGAAAATTAAACAGTTTGAGGTAAAATACAATTTTTCTGGCCGATTTTAATTTCTCAGGTATTTTTATTTAAAACAGTAAAAGAAGGTTTTAATTTACATAAAAAGGAAAATTATTAAAATATAAAGGACACCAAAAATAATAATAAAAATTACATGTCATGAAATTAAATTAGAAGAAAAAGCATTAAAAATTCCAAAGATGTTGGAATATGTACTTGCCCCTTTTTTTTGTGTAAAAAGAGGAAAGTAGAATGCGACCGCAGAATCCCCTTCCTTCTTTTCTTTCGTCTTTTTATTTCATTTTCTTTAATTATTTATTTATTTTTTATTTTGTAATATAAGGGGGATTTCATATCAACTGATCAAGGTGAAAAAAAAATTTTCACTTGTGACTTTCCAATTCAGGTATTTGGTAGACCTATCGGATAGTAATTATCGATTAGTAATTACATAAAAATAACTATTTGTTACGGTCAAGTTACAGTTCCTCGACAAGAAATTCGCGAAAACATAATAACAGAATACCATAAGAGTAAAATAGGAGGACACAAAGGTGTAACAAAAACTTTTCGAAGAATACGTGAAAAGTTTATTTGGCCCGGAATAAAAGAACAAGTAACAGAATTTATAAGAAAATGCCCCACTTGTGTAGAATTAAAACTAGTGAGAGCAAGAACCAAGGAACCAATGTTAATTACCGATACCCCCCTGGATGTTTTTGATAAGGTTTCATTGGATACAGTGGATAAACTACCCACAACCCCAGATGGCAATTGTCACATACTTACTATGCAAGACCATTTATCGAACTATTGCATAGCAGTAGCTATTCCAGACATTTCAACTACCACAATTGCTCATGCAGTAGCTACAGAATTATTTTCAAAATATGGAGCACCAAAAACAATTTTAACCGATAAAGGAGGAAGTTTTATCAGTAAATTAATGAAGAAGTTATCCAAAATTTTTGGAGTACAACAGGTTACTACATCAGGATATAGACCACAAACTAATGGAAGTTTATAAAGAAGTCACATTGTCTTAATAGAATTTTTAAAACAATATTAATAAAATTATGACGATTGGGACAAACTTCTACCCTTCTCAATGTTTGCCTACAACACCTCGGTTCACGAATCAACAAATTTTACACCATTCGAGTTAGTTTTTAGAAAAACAGCTCGAACCCCTACTTCTTTCCCCTCAGCAGAAAAATTAGAAACATATGGGTCATATTTAATAGAGCTGATAAATAGATTAACTGAAATTAGAAATTTAGCAGCTCAAAACCTCATAAACTCAAAAATAAAATCCAAACAATACTACGATAAAAATTTAAAGCCCTTTTTGGGAAAAATAGGCGATAAAGCCTACGTTTTACGAGAAACTAAGAAAAGCAAATTTGATCCTTATTATCATGGACCTTACGAGATTGTGGATATTTTAAATAAACATACCGTTATTTTACTTACCAAAGACGGTCAACGGTTTCAGAAACATATAGGTAAACTAAAACTGGCTTACGAATAACAATAATAATATTATTTTATGTATTTTAGATGGCTGAATTGGCACTTCACACTCCTCCCCTGCATGGAGAATTCATCGTAATTAATATATTTCCAAAAGGAAATATTGACTTAATGGAATTTCCAAAAGGAATTTTAGAAGAATTAACGGCTGAATACAATTTAACTAAACCTCGTTATTCTATCGAAAAGGTTACAGGCCCTCCAAACAACAGACGATACGATATAAAATGTATTGTCAAAGATTAAAACATGATAACACGTTTGTAACAAGAACCCAAAACAAAAGAAAAATAAAAAATGGGGAACACACAACAGCAAGACAATTGTTAAAACTCTTAGATCAAACCTACTACTTTAGTGAGCAAGAAAAAGAAACACAACAACATAACCTCACATACATTATGTCTCAAGAAAATCCCACAAAACTAAAAATTAAATTATTTAAGTGGGAGGACTGTTGCGAAATATGTTACATACGCGGACACACCAAATATGCTTGTTACAGACCTCTAAAAAATAAACAACTAATACCACAAAGTCAAAGACAGCAAGAATTTAACGATGACGCCTGGGAGATACCAGGAAAACTAATTAATAACGAACAAAATCAATACGGAACAGATAACTGGGATCTCCTAGAAACTTCATATTTACAATCATTATAAATCTTATGCTAACAAAAAATGTAGTATTATTATATAATACGTGTAATCAGTATAGTCACCTAGAACACATATGGGGGATTTCATATCAACTGATCAAGGTGAAAAAAAAATTTTCACTTGTGACTTTCCAATTCAGGTATTTGGTAGACCTATCGGATAGTAATTATAATTAAATTTTTTTTACATTTCGATTAATATTTACTAAGGGGGAGGGGGTGAAAATTTTGGGTTACCGTCTTATTTGGTAATTTTTTGCTTTTAAATAAATAAATAAAAAATTTTCGGTAATACCATTTTCGATAGATTTTTTTATGCCCTTTCGATTGGTAATATGCATTTTTGCGGAACAAAATTTTTTGACCTTCAAAAATGAAAGTCAAAAATAAATTTTGGTTTTTTTGGTTTCGAGGCCAGGTTTTTGGTATTTTTTATTTTTTTAAACGAAAGCTGAGACTTTTTCCTATAAGAACCCATAAATCAACTTAAGGGATCGAAATATTAAATAAATGAAAATTAACAATTTTGTACTCGCTCGGGCGCTGCAGATCAGTGCGCGACTCAGGGCAGTGTTTGGTATTATTAGTAGTAGTATATGGGAGGATATTTTAACGCTCTCTGCATTTTACAGGGTTAAGACTGTCATCGCTTAAATGCCTGCATTACGTTAACGTAAAAATTTTGAAAAAAATGTAAATAAAAAAAATTAAATTTAAAAAATATTAAATTATTGAGAACATTGGAGGGGGTTTGGAGTGTACAGCAAAAAAGTTAGTTGAACTGTTATGCTCTGTCCCACAAAAGGTCTCCAATTATTTAATATCTGTATATTTATAAATGCATATATATATTATACATATTATATTCTAAAAATCGGTTAATATTAATATAATGATATGCTGGTATATAATTTAAAATTGATACCCCAGAGAAAAAAGCTCTTTTTTGATTTTTGTAAATTGGCCACAGAATTATTCCAAAAAATTTTTATAACTCTTAACTCAATCATTTCTGAACAATTATTTCTAAAAATTCTAAAATTTATTGAATTACTAATTTTTATTATCTATTTTTTATATAGTTTCAAAAAATCACCATAAAAATATAAAATTTTAAACAAATTTTAATATATTAGTTCTTAGTTATTTCTCTAAAGTTTTTCACTAAAAATGATATAAAGTGACAAATTATTAACTTTAATTAATGGATTTTTCCTCATTACTTGAAACATTTAATTAGTATTAATTAATAATTTAAGTGCCTTTCGTGCCGTTAGCACCGGCACAAAGGTTTTGAAGTTGTTATTGATACTTATCAATATTCTAACCTAAATGTCTGAATTGTTTGTTTTTTCCATGCGTAGGTATGAATTATAAATTTGCTAAAGACACCTTAATAAGTTTAAAAATATAAATTATAATATTGTTAATTGTTATCAGATACTGAAGAGGACTAGCAATTGCAGTCGAAAAGTTTATTTGTGATTGAAACTTTTTCAACACCTGGAAAAGAAATTAATTAATAATTGATAACAAGTTTCTATCAATGTCACTTATGTGTAAAAAATCTTTTTCAATTCTAATCAGATTCTATAGAATTTAAAGAATAATTTTATTTTAATTCTATTATTTAAAAGACAATAATTTGTTTAAATAATTACTCAAACTTTACTGAAAATTTAATTCTCATTACCAACTGTTCTGAGCAAACCATATTGTTTCCAAAAAATTTTTATAAGTCTTAACTCAATCATTTCTGAACAATTATTTCTAAAAATTCTAAAATTTATTGAATTACTAATTTTTATTATCTATTTTTTATATAGTTTCAAAAAATCTTCATAAAAATATAAAATTTTAAACAAATTTTAATTCATTAAAATTATTTAAGTTGTATTTTAATGAATTCTTAACTTTTTAAAACAATTTATTATTAATAATTGATAATAAAAATTGTACAAATAAACCTAGAAGCTTGTATTTTTTTAATTTTTTAACCTTCTAAGTTGAAAACAATATGGTTTGCTCAGAACAGTTGGTAATGAGAATTAAATTTTCAGTAAAGTTTGAGTAATTATTTAAACAAATTATTGTCTTTTAAATAATAGAATTAAAATAAAATTATTCTTTAAATTCTATAGAATCTGATTAGAGTTGAAAAAGATTTTTTACACATAAGTGACATTGATAGAAACTTGTTATCAATTATTAATTAATTTCTTTTTCAGGTGTTGAAAAAGTTTCAATTACAAATAAACTTTTTGACTGCAATTGCTAGTCCTCTTCAGTATCTGATAACAATTAACAATATTATAATTTATATTTTTAAACTTATTAAGGTGTCTTTAGCAAATTTATAATTCATACCTACGCATGGAAAAAACAAACAATTCAGACATTTGGGTTAGAATATTGATAAGTATCAATAACAACTTCAAAACCTTTGTGCCGGTGCTAACGGCACGAAAGGCACTTAAATTATTAATTAATACTAATTAAATGTTTCAAGTAATGAGGAAAAATCCATTAATTAAAGTTAATAATTTGTCACTTTATATCATTTTTAGTGAAAAACTTTAGAGAAATAACTAAGAACTAATATATTAAAATTTGTTTAAAATTTTATATTTTTATGGTGATTTTTTGAAACTATATAAAAAATAGATAATAAAAATTAGTAATTCAATAAATTTTAGAATTTTTAGAAATAATTGTTCAGAAATGATTGAGTTAAGAGTTATAAAAATTTTTTGGAATAATTCTGTGGCCAATTTACAAAAATCAAAAAAAAGCTTTTTTCTCTGGGGTATCAATTTTAAATTATATACCAGCATATCATTATATTAATATTAACCGATTTTTAGAATATAATATGTATAATATATATATGCATTTATAAATATACAGATATTAAATAATTGGAGACCTTTTGTGGGACAGAGCATAACAGTTCAACCAACTTTTTTGCTGTACACTCCAAACCCCCTCCAATGTTCTCAATAATTTAATATTTTTTAAATTTAATTTTTTTTTTTACATTTTTTTCAAAATTTTTACGTTAACGTAATGCAGGCATTTAAGCGATGACAGTCTCAACCCTGTAAAATGCAGAGAGCGTTAAAATATCCTCCCATATACCACTACTAATAATACCAAACACTGCCCTGAGTCGCGCACTGATCTGCAGCGCCCGAGCGAGTACAAAATTGTTAATTTTCATTTATTAAATATTTCGATCCCTTAAGTTGATTTATGGGTTCTTATAGGAAAAAGTCTCAGCTTTCGTTTAAAAAAATAAAAAATACCAAAAACCTGGCCTCGAAACCAAAAAAACCAAAATTTATTTTTGACTTTCATTTTTGAAGGTCAAAAAATTTTGTTCCTCAAAAATGCATATTACCAATCGAAAGGGCATAAAAAAATCTATCGAAAATGGTATTACTGAAAATTTTTTATTTATTTATTTAAAAGCAAAAAATTACCAAATAAGACGGTAACCCAAAATTTTCACCCCCTCCCCCTTAGTAAATATTAATCGAAATGTAAAAAAAATTTTACTTATAATTACTATCCGATAGGTCTACCAAATACCTGAATTGGAAAGTCACAAGTGAAAATTTTTTTTTCACCTTGATCAGTTGATATGAAATCCCCCATATGTGTTCTAGGTGACTATACTGATTACACGTATTATATAATAATACTACATTTTTTGTTAGTATAAGATTTATAATGATTGTAAATATGAAGTTTCTAGGAGATCCCAGTTATCTGTTCCGTATTGATTTTGTTCGTTATTAATTAGTTTTCCTGGTATCTCCCAGGCGTCATCGTTAAATTCTTGCTGTCTTTGACTTTGTGGTATTAGTTGTTTATTTTTTAGAGGTCTGTAACAAGCATATTTGGTGTGTCCGCGTATGTAACATATTTCGCAACAGTCCTCCCACTTAAATAATTTAATTTTTAGTTTTGTGGGATTTTCTTGAGACATAATGTATGTGAGGTTATGTTGTTGTGTTTCTTTTTCTTGCTCACTAAAGTAGTAGGTTTGATCTAAGAGTTTTAACAATTGTCTTGCTGTTGTGTGTTCCCCATTTTTTATTTTTCTTTTGTTTTGGGTTCTTGTTACAAACGTGTTATCATGTTTTAATCTTTGACAATACATTTTATATCGTATCGTCTGTTGTTTGGAGGGCCTGTAACCTTTTCGATAGAATAACGAGGTTTAGTTAAATTGTATTCAGCCGTTAATTCTTCTAAAATTCCTTTTGGAAATTCCATTAAGTCAATATTTCCTTTTGGAAATATATTAATTACGATGAATTCTCCATGCAGGGGAGGAGTGTGAAGTGCCAATTCAGCCATCTAAAATACATAAAATAATATTATTATTGTTATTCGTAAGCCAGTTTTAGTTTACCTATATGTTTCTGAAACCGTTGACCGTCTTTGGTAAGTAAAATAACGGTATGTTTATTTAAAATATCCACAATCTCGTAAGGTCCATGATAATAAGGATCAAATTTGCTTTTCTTAGTTTCTCGTAAAACGTAGGCTTTATCGCCTATTTTTCCCAAAAAGGGCTTTAAATTTTTATCGTAGTATTGTTTGGATTTTATTTTTGAGTTTATGAGGTTTTGAGCTGCTAAATTTCTAATTTCAGTTAATCTATTTATCAGCTCTATTAAATATGACCCATATGTTTCTAATTTTTCTGCTGAGGGGAAAGAAGTAGGGGTTCGAGCTGTTTTTCTAAAAACTAACTCGAATGGTGTAAAATTTGTTGATTCGTGAACCGAGGTGTTGTAGGCAAACATTGAGAAGGGTAGAAGTTTGTCCCCATCGTCATAATTTTATTAATATTGTTTTAAAAATTCTATTAAGACAATGTGACTTCTTTATAAACTTCCATTAGTTTGTGGTCTATATCCTGATGTAGTAACCTGTTGTACTCCAAAAATTTTGGATAACTTCTTCATTAATTTACTGATAAAACTTCCTCCTTTATCGGTTAAAATTGTTTTTGGTGCTCCATATTTTGAAAATAATTCTGTAGCTACTGCATGAGCAATTGTGGTAGTTGAAATGTCTGGAATAGCTACTGCTATGCAATAGTTCGATAAATGGTCTTGCATAGTAAGTATGTGACAATTGCCATCTGGGGTTGTGGGTAGTTTATCCACTGTATCCAATGAAACCTTATCAAAAACATCCAGGGGGGTATCGGTAATTAACATTGGTTCCTTGGTTCTTGCTCTCACTAGTTTTAATTCTACACAAGTGGGGCATTTTCTTATAAATTCTGTTACTTGTTCTTTTATTCCGGGCCAAATAAACTTTTCACGTATTCTTCGAAAAGTTTTTGTTACACCTTTGTGTCCTCCTATTTTACTCTTATGGTATTCTGTTATTATGTTTTCGCGAATTTCTTGTCGAGGAACTGTAACTTGACCGTAACAAATAGTGATTTTTATGTTGCTATTTTGAAAAATAGTGTTCAATAATTGTAATAATTCGTTTGTTAAGTCACCTTCTTTTGATATTCTTATTTCTTTTATTTTATTTTAAATTTTGTAAAGCAATGTTAATGTCTTCTTTGTTAAGTTTGTTAAAATGATTGTGTTTTACGATTAGAGTATAAATGTTGTGGCGTCCTCGTGGTGTTATTAAAATTTGACTTTTTTGAGGATTCTTTAATTTTATTTCTTGCGGATCGATTGCTCCAATATCAATAAGTAATCGACTAATTGGAGTCACGAATTCGCAGTCCGATGATAAGAAGTGGACATAATTGCTTCTGTAATATGTCAAATTTTCTCTACATCCGACGATATTTAAATACATATTGGTATTTGGTGTTATGGGAAGGTGGAGGGATACTTGAAATTGAGGTTTGTGTTTTTAATTTAATTTTTGGTTGGTTAATTTCAATATTATTTTCACTTTCTTCTTTGTCAGAGTCTGATTCTTCTTCGTTATTTAAAGTTAATTCTTCTCGTATTGTTGGATAGGGTGTAGATATTGCTAGCGGTCTGTCGAAATTTAGGGGTGTGACAGCTCTTTTTGGATGAGGTTTAAAAGTAACATTTTTGTTTTTTGTAAGGTGTTTATTGAGTTGAGGTTGGTTATTAATTTCTTCTGTTTCTTGCAATATTTATAAACAGTTTCTAAAATTTCCCCTACTTTTTCGGAAAATTCTCTGTTATTTCCTGGTATATGAGTATTAGCAGCTTCATGAATATCAGGGTCGTCAGTTCCGAGAGAAATATTGGGCCAATCTCACAGAGGTAATTCTTTTTCTTGTAACCAATCTTCGTACTGACTTAGTGATTGATTAAATTGGGATATGGATTTTTCTAATTCTTCTGCGATTTCTTTTCTTGTTTTATTGTGTAGATTTTCCTGAAATTTTTCTAATTGTTCTGGATTTTGTTGTTCAATTTCTATTGGAGGTTCTTCATTTGAGGAGCTATCTTCGCTTCCACTAAAAGGGGGACTTACAGTTGTGATTATATTTTCTTCATTAATAGGGGTTTCAGTGATTAATTCAGTGGACTCGAAAGGCGCCTCTGGTAGTGCACTTGTTGGTGCATATGGATCATATAAAGGATGTGTTGGTATATTTAAACTTGGTAAAACACTTAAACTTTTCTTTCGTATTGGTGGATTTGATTCTTCTTTTTCCGATTCAGAACTTGATGAAGTATCTTCATTTAATTTTCGCGAAGGTGGTTTTTCTTTTCTTCTACGTAATACACGTTGTCCTATGGTACTTTGTTCTAAGGTTCGTTTTGAAGTGGAGGGTTCATTAAGTGTCTTTGTTTTGGCTGTGTTTATTATGGGTCTTTGCTTTGGAAGAGTTCTTTTTACTTGTTTATTACTTCCTTGTTTTTGTGCGCTTGCTGATGGGGCACTTGCTCTTCCCGTGCTTGTAGAAGGGGGTGGGGGTAGTTTTGATTTTGTTGTTTGTCTGGTTTCTATAAGGATTCTTGCTCCATTATCATTAGTTGGATCAATAGTTGATTCAATAGGGTTTCTTGATAATGCGTCTGCATTATAATTTAATTTTCCTGGTTTATATTTAAATTCGTATTCATAGTCTCTTAATTTAAGTCGCCATCTTACTAAACGCTGTCCGGGATCTTTTATTGAGTTTATCCATTTTAAAGGTTCATGATCGCTAACTAGGGTAAATCTTTTTCCATAAATGTAGGGTCTAAATTGATGCACAGCATAGAGTACTGCTAAACATTCTTTTTCAGTTGTAGAGTAATTTTGTTCAGCGGCATTTAAAACTCTAGAAAGATATGCAATGGGCAAATCAATATTGCCTTTTTCTTGACTAAGTACTGCACCAATTGCGTAATCTGATGCGTCAGTTGTTATTGTGAAAGATTTGTTAAAATCGGGATATTGTAATATTGGGCTTTTACATAAGGCTGATCGAAGTTCTTTAAAACTCTTGTCTTCTTTTTCTTCCCATTTAAATTTTATATCCTTTTTGAGGAAATTAGTCAGAGGCTTAGCTTTTGCTGAGAAATCCTTGATGAATCTACGATAATACCCTGCTAGTCCAAGAAATTGTTTTACATTTCTTGGTGTTTTTGGGGTTGGAAATTTTTCTACGGCTTCAATCGTTTTGGGGTTAGGTTTTACTCCTTCTCCACTAATTACATGCCCTAAATAAGCCACTTCTTTAAATAAGAATTTGCATTTTTCCGGTTGTAGACTTAACTCTGCTTCCTTTAACCTTTGCAGTAACCTTCTTACCTTTTTGCCATGTTCTTCTAGGTTTTCTGCAAAAATGACTATATCGTCTAGATAGACGAATAATTCCACTCTTTGTAAACCTATTAGTACTTGATCCATTAGTCTTTGGAATGTGTCTGGAGAATTTTTTAGTCCCATGGGCATTCGTATGTATTCATAATGTCCATGTATTGTTGAAAAGGCTGTTTTTTGTCTGTCGCTTGGATCTAACTCAATTTGGTGGAAACCACTAGCTAAGTCAAAAATAGAAAAGTATTGGGCACGGCCAATCGAATCGATTATTAAAGTTATATGGGGGAGAGGGTAGGAGTCTCCCACCGTTTTCTCATTGAGGGCTCTAAAGTCTATAACGATCCTCCATTTCTTTTTTCCAGTGCCATCTATTTTTTTTGTATTATGAGTAATGGTGAGTTCTATGGTGACGAGAAGGGTCCTATAGTACATTCAGAAGTCATTCTTTCTATAACCTTGTCTATTTCCTCTTTTTGAGCTGGGGAGAATCTATATGGTCTAGTATGGATAGGCATTTCGTCTATAGTTATAATTTTATGCTTAACGCGATTTGTTGGGGTTAAGTGTTCTCCAGGAAGGTGGAAACTTTCTTAAAATTCCTGAACTATTTGCTTGACGTGTTCTTGCTCTTCTAAATTCAAGTGTTCTAACCTTAAATTGTCAATTATAGCTGTAACTCGGTTTTTGGGAGAAGCACGATCCTCTCCTGATGATTCCTCATCTGAGTCTTTTCCGGGTAGTTTATAGAAATTAAAGGGTATTAGTTCTTGAGGAGGAATTGTTACATCTATGTCTTCTATACTAGTATTTATTGCTAATATGTGACAAATTCCATTATCATTAGTAAAAACTCCTCCTATTATTACCCCGTCTACATTTTTTATTAAGGGTAAATATCCTTCTTTTAATTTCTTATTTGTTATTTCTATTGGGATTACTTGCCTTGATCTTGCTTTTATTGTAAGATCCTTGTTTTTATTCTCTTTGCTTTTTACTAAAATTTCTCTAGCTTGAATTGATTCATTGTCCACAAATAAAAGGGGTTTTATTGGGTTTGAATGAGTTACCATAGTATTGTGCCAAAAGGATATTGCGGCTTTTTTCTTTTCGAAGGTAATCTCGTCTTAATATTCCATCGGATTGAATAGGAAAATCGGATGGTACAACGTGGAATGTAACTAAATTTTTATCTAGTAATATTTCTGTTGTTCCTAGTGTTGAAATTTTTGTAAGACTAATTCCTGTAATATGGATCGCTTCATGTTGCTGAACAATTAGTTCAGGATGCAATACGCATAATTTTATTAGATTAACATCCGCTCCAGTGTCTATTAATCATAGGGCTTTTGATTCTATGAAACTGGGAGATTTTAATGTAATTACTGGAGATTCTTTGTTTGCCTTGGTATGCAAGATTGTTCTTGTTTGCGCAGTATCATTACGTTGACTTAACGCTCTGGGCTTATTGAGCTCGTCGTCGCGTCGGTTCGTCGAGCTTGATTTGAGTTTAAATTTTTATCGTTGGTTGGCGATGGAGACTGAGCACGTGGGGGTGTTCTGGTTCCTCCATATGAATTATTGTATCCGTCCATTCTTGGGGGAGGTAGATAATAAGGATAAGGATTAAATTGCATGTAAGAGTGTGGATTATATTGATGAGGAAATTGAAAAAATTGGGGGTAGTATTTTGAGGATGAAGGTTTAGGATTGTAAGGTGGTTTTAATATTCCTTGAGGGGTTGGAGATTGAGGACGAAGTTTTGATTGTTCTTCTGTGGGGGAAAAACGTACGCGTGGACTGGGACTTCTTTCTCTGGGTTCGTATTCGGTAATTCGCTTTTGATATTCGTTCGGCTGCTGATACCTTGAAACATGATAAGTGTTAGTATAGTTGGGTAATTGAAGTTGGTGCCTTGCTTCGTACTGTAATGCGGCTTTGAAAGCATCATCTAATTTTTTGAGGTCACAAGCTTCTATCATACTAGAAATTTCATCAGGGAGTCCTCTAATAAATGCTTCTAGGGCACAATCATTTAAGGGCTCGGTCATATTTTCAATTTTTGTTGCTTCGTATTTTTCTTCTAGAGAGGCTCTTGCTCCAGCTAATAAAAGAATTAACCTATCATAAAATTCACTTACTCCTTCATTACGACCCATGCGAATTGTGGATATTTCGTATAAATACCACGAGTATGACTTCTTTGGGGCAAATCTTTGTTTTAAATGTTTAATTAACTCGTCAAGGGTTTCAAATTTTTTTCCATGAGTGCTGTCACGAGCAGCACCTTTTAATCTAGACAATTCTCCTTTAATGTATTGTTTTTCACAATTTACGGGAATACTAGATTCCCCATTAAGGACATCTTCAATAAAATCTCTCACGGAAATACTTTTTCCATCATAAAAAGGAATATTCATAACTCCCTGTTGTAATGCGAAACATTCTGCCATAGACGTAACCATAGCATCATTTAAAGTGCGATTAATAGTACCGTGTTCGTCGTCTGACCCATTTTGGCGTATTTTTTAACTATTTTCATGAACAGAAAATTCTACAGGTTCATTAATAATCTCTAGGTTAAAAGATATTCCTAATATGCCGATTATGTCAGTGAATCCCGTGTAATTTATAGTGTGAAACTCTAAAACAGTGTGATTAATACAAACATTAGTTAAACCTGATGTTTTTATTGTATTATCTCTAAAGGAATGTATTTTTGAATTATCAATGCCAAAGAAAGCGTTTAAATCTTTTTCTTTTATTGAGTTAATTAATTGCCCATCTTTCAAAATAATTGTTTCCAAGTATTTGATCGAGAAATGAAGCTCCTAACAACCCAACTGTTTCAAAATCTCCTTGGTAATCTATAACCTCAAATACTAGAGAAAAATCTTGAAATTCAATATCTAGTTTTTCGTTAGTGATAATTGCTCTTAGAGAAATTGAAGTGATATTAGTCCTATCAATCTCACAAAAGGACGATATTTGTGATTCCTTGATTAAATTTACAGATAAGGTGTGATCAATTAAAAAATTACCTTTATGAGATAAAAAGCAACCGGAGATTAATTCAACGCAAGGATAATTATACTTATTATTTTCGATTTTTGTGAAATAGCTATTCATGTATTTGCTTTGCTAATTTTGATATAAGACGAGATATTACTGTGATGTTTTATTCTAAACTGTAATTATGAAAAGCCCATAATAATAATATACACTAGAGCACAACAAAAGTACATGAAACACATTAATTTATAATAAACTGAATCAATTTCTAAAGGATGTTTCTAATATGTCTACAATCTTTTAGTTTAATTTTTGAGTTTGTAACGTTAAATTAAAAATGCAAAACCTTTTTATTTTTATTTATTTATGTATTTTTTTGGTGTTTAATTATTTTTATAATTTTGACAAAATTTTTATTCTTTATTCTTATTTAATAATTGTTCAGTGTAGATTAACAATTTTTCAAAAAATTGGTAAAACTCTTGTTGAGTGATAAGAATAGGTACTTTTAAAAATTTATTCGTAATTTCTATTTGTTTTTCTTGGAAGCGAATTCGTATTCTTTTTCCTCCTCTGTTTCGTGGTTTCTGAATCTTGTTTAGCATATTCTTAAAACTGCGAACAAAGACATTTTACTTTAAATGTTAAGGTTTTGCAAAGTAGTAATGTGTAACTTGTTTGAATAATTATTAATGATTGATTAATGAATAATTAATATTGACAGTCTCGCCAAACGGCGTAAACCGTCAGTATAATTTTTAGGTTAAAATTCGCCAATCGGCGTAAAATTAACCTTAATGGTCTCCAAAATTAATCAATCTTTGAAATTCTTCAACAAATTCGCCATACGGCGTAAAATGTCAGATCAAATTCCTTAATTGACCAATAAAGAAAGACTGCTCAATTTATAATTTCGTTGATGAGAGTGAAAGTGATCTGTAATTTATCTTTTATTGTGTAAATTGAATTGTATTGTGTTTCTATGTATAGTGAAATAGGTTTTAAGTAATATTTTGTCGTAATGCGTTAAATTTAATATTTTTATTCTAATTGTTGTAAATTTTTAACTTGCACCATTTAACTGGAAAGAATTGTGTTTCGTATGACTCCTAACCGCGAGCAGAAGTGAACAATTCTAAGTGTCAAATTTTTACAACTTGCACGGTAATCGAGTACAATTCGAACTGCAATTTTCAATTAAAGAAAGAATAATGTTATTATAATTTCACGCAACTAACAACATTGACAATTGTAAGAATTGAAATTAGAATATTTAATGAACTTCTCAAGAATATTTTTATAATTTGTTAACAAAAGTGGCATCCCACGGCTGCCACCAAATCAGTTGTCACGTCCCAAGCTAAGGCGTGAATGATTATAATTTGTTTAAATAATAGGGAGGAAAGATGCTGATTAATCGGGATGGTAAGGCCCGACTTTATTTTTGTGTGTGAGATCTTGACACTTTAGCAGAACTGTGGGTTCTGTGTTAAATAATTATGCAATTAATATTCCTTTTTATGATTGGTATTTATTATAATATTCAAATAATTACAATATTTACTTACAATGGATGTAGATGAACACAGTAAGGCAATTCGTGAAGCGGAGTTGTGTCACGAAAGCTCGTTACAATAGTATTTTAAAGTTCTTAATTTGATGTACTTATGCACAAATTAAACTTACTATTCGACAGTGTCGCGTTATTAAAACTCGAAATAATTGTGATGAGAATTATCTTAGAACAATTTCCAACTATTCACAATTTTATTATAGCTTACAATAATTTTTTACACAATATAAGTTGAGATTTCAAAGTTCGCGAACTGAAGGGTCGACTCTACGATACCGTTCGGGCAGAAACTCATCGGAGTATAAAATGACAATTTTCTAATGAAAGCAAAGGCTTATATAGTAATTAATTGAGAACAATTGATATATGCGAGGATAGTTACTTGCGCAAAATTACAGGAGTGCCATATGTCCTAATAAGGTATCCATCAAAGATATGCAATGGATATCGTAAATTGTTAAACAATTTTAGAATTTTATTACAAAAGAAATTGGATCATGAGCTGTAACTTACTTAAGATCCATGCAATTTTCTTTGTTTATACTTTATAAATACGAGCTGTGACATAAATTTCTTATTCCAGATACATACATGCTTATAAGTATCCACACATATACTGGTACCAGTCATATGTATTGTCATATAGGGACATGTGCAATTATTGTGTCTTTAATAGATGAACTGTTAAAATATTTAATTACAATCTTTATTCCCTATTTTTATATAGTTTAAAATATATATATATTAATAAAAATTTTTAGTTACAAAGAATTTAAAATAATTCAGGATGTAACAACGTGTACCAAATTTCAGCATCTTAAGTCAAATTGTTTGGAAAATAAGTGGGGATACGGTCATTTTTTTTTAGAAAAAATGCACTAAAAGTGTACAATGCCACCTCCATATCTGCTAAACTATTGTACTTAGAGTGCTGAAATTTGGTATACATATGTAGATTGCCATACAGGTTACAGAAAAACTGTAGAGAACTCTTTTTGCAGATCGTTATCATAGTGTTTTTAAGCAAAAACCAACGATTTAAAAAAAATGCTAAAAAATGACAGAATCCCCCCTCCCATAACATCTAAACAATTTGACTTAGAGAGTTCAAATTTGGTACACAAATGTATTTTCACGTGTAGATTACAGAAAAATGGTAGAGAACATGATTGTAGAAGTTGATCATAGCGTTGTTAAGAAAATAAAATAATTTTTGAGTATTTTTTATGGATATTTGCTAAAATCTCTGGATTTTTCGTTGCCAGCGCAATCACCATTACGTTCTCTATAATTTTTATGCAATTTACACCTGAAAATACATTCCTGTACAAAATTTGAACTCTCTAAGTAAAATATTTTGGAAGATAGGGGGGGGGGGGGTGGTCCATTTTGTATAAAAAATTCATTATATATTATATTTTATATATTATATTATATGTAATATGTATAATATATTTATATATTTAATAGTATCAAATATATTAAAAATTATTTTGTTTTGTGTACGGAACCCTCGATTTTAGTGCGAGTGTAACTCGAACTTGCCCGATTTTTAAATTATTTATTCAATAAATGTTAATAAAAAACAGCTTTCTGCTTGCATGACGTATAATTTTAAAATACTGCAGTATTCTTTACACTTTTTTGATAATAAAACGTTAAGAAAAAAAATGGCCCACGATTAGAGACAATGATATTAATTTTTTTTTTGACGTGCAAAAAACATTTTAAACTCAATTACATAAATCTGTTGTCAATAAAAACCTTTAAAAACAAAAGAAAACTTAAACATAAATAATTTTTAAACTTTCATTCACTACCTATGCAAAAAAAATTTTGGACGCTAAAAAAAGTTTAAAAAATATTTTAAAATTTCACGCAATGCACGCAGAAAGCCGTTTTTTATTAACATTTATTAAATAAATCAGGGACTGACACGGAAAGCGAATTCTGTTTCTGTTTTGAATTGTTGTGACGAAACAAAAATGTACAATCAATATTGTTTTGTATTGAGCCTGAAACGAAAAGGCTCTGAATTACGTTTTCGTCTCATGCCCGAAACGAAAATCAACTCCGAATTTCGTTTCAGTCTCATGCCCGAAACGAAAAGACTCTGAATTTCGTTTTCGTCTCCTGCAAGAAAAGAATTGTGTTTAAAATTGTTTTTGTGAAATTTAGAGCGTTTTTTATGAGAAACGAAAACGGAATTAGGAGCGGATTTTCGTTTCGGGCATGAAACGAAAACAAAATTCGAAGCCTTTTCGTTTCGGGCATGAGACGAAAACGTAATTCAGAGCCTTTTCGTTTTAGGTTCAACACAAAACAAAATTAAATTGATATTTTGTTTCAGTTTTTCAAAACCGAAACGAAACAAAAATAAAATATATTTTGTTTCGGTTTTCGTGTCAGTCCCTGAAATAAATAAATTAAAAAACGATAAAAATTAAAAACTCTTAAGAAAAAAAAAAATTTTTAAAAAAGTACGTTTCAAACAATTAAAATGCTTTTTTAGCTTTTAAAATCGGTTAAGAAGATCTCGAGAAAAATATGTTTTCATTTTGCACGATTAAAAATTTTAATCACTAATTGTTATGTCTGAGCAGAGCGAGGCTATTCTAATCAAAATGTTAAGTATAAACTTAACACAATCAAGTGAATAACAGCTAAACAACTAGACCTGAGATCTAATCTTTATATTTTTTATTAATGGGGATTGTATATAATATCAAGCCTATGGGCTTGTGTGAAATAAATGATACAATACTTTCTTTAGAGAATATGATGGTTTATTTATAACAATTTAGAGTTATACAAGGTTATACAAATTCATTATCAGTGTGTATGCAAGGTCGAGTATAATATAGAAATCATTAGATTCTATGGAACTATCCGTTTGAAAAAAGATTATTTGACAATTTACCTTTTTGTATATAAAGAATAGAAGAGAATACAATATAAACTTACTTTTAGAATGTTACGGTTAAAACACGCTAAGCTTCGCTGATACTGGCGTAATAGCGTATGAACGCTGGCCCAACACTAGTACAGCAAAATTATGGTTTTTGAGTTCGTTTAACATCAATTTGCACTTCACGACTCCAAACTTTTACATCACTGGGGGATTGTTATAATTTATGGTGCCTTGCCGATTAAGACTAATACTTTATTATTAAAAGTTCAGTTTTTTAAACTGCCAAACTTTATTATGCGTACTATAGCTAGTACTGGCACACTATAAATGAACAAAACGTTAGTGACGATTACAAGAAAAGAAAATAGATTTAAGCCGTCTAAAGGATAGCACACTTCACGACTGAAGATTAACGTCTCTGTCGTGTTATTTAACGCTATGGTAATTGCCTGTTTTTTCGTACTTTGCCCTAAAATACTGTTTTTTAAACTACCAAACTTGCGCAGAAACCGATTTATCGCTAGGCATAAGTAACGACAGACGCGCTCAGAACCTCGACCAGTACCGGCAATACCATATAACCATAGGCAAACAAGACGACGAACGACGGGTCTACTCACGAAGTGCACTATAATCAGCTCACAAAACTTTTGACGACCAGAATTTGCGTCTCGCTGGTATTTAAAGACAACCTTCCCATTGTGAGAGCAAGATCGGTATAATATGGGGGTAAGGTCATGACAAAGTGTACATCGGCACGCGCCGCAACAAAATGGCAATCTCATAACAATCATTTTGTAAACTATTCATGCTAACTTGGTTTGGTCACGTACTATGGTTCACGCATGATGCACTCTTTCACTTGAGCATCGATTACTAATAAGATTGAATTGTTTAATAACGATTAATTGTTGCTAATCATTGATTACTATGAGTAAAAGAGTGAATTCATAATCAGTAGTTAAGCTATGGGCGCACCAGCGCACAGTTCCGATTTTCCCCACCAGGTGGCGCCCTAGTCCGTTACCTGCAGTGTATTTTTAGCGTTTTTGTTGATAAATTACCGTCGGTCGGTAATGCAGATTTCGCGCGTGTTACTTTGTGTCGGTAATGCAGATTACTTGCTTGCTCGACGGATATTATTCCTTGAGCCGTAACCGGTCTGAAGGTAAGTTATGGGTTTGTAGATCAATCGATACTTCATTTCTTAAAAAGGGGTTTGTGAGTTTACCGCTCTTGAATATCGCGCGTGTATTTTTACAATGTGTTAGTGTATTTTACATATATGGGTCATTCCATACGAAAAGGCAAATGGCTGAGTCCACTCGTAGTTTTAACCAATTTTAAAGATATATAGCTCAAAATTTAGCATTTTTTATAAGAAATCGAATGCCGTGTGGTACTTTTTGAAATATTCAAAATGGCGGCTACCACAGCTGGATATATAACCAAACTTTTTGAATTTCTGGGTTTAAGCGATTATTACTTTTATTATCTCGGATTAAAATTGCTCAAAACAAATTTTTCTTATGTTTTTGAGATCCCCGAGACAAAAAAATATGACTAAATAATCATAAATAAAAAATTCAAGATGGCGGATCCAAAATGGCGGTCAAATTTTTAAAATGCTATTGGATTTAACTGAAACTTGTTACTCGGGGATTTTTGAGGTCGCTGATTTCGAATCTAATGTCAAAATTTAAAAATTCAAAATGGCGGATCCAATATGGAGGACGAATTTTTTAAAATTGGTCGGATTTGTCCGAAACGTGTTACTCGGGGGTTTTTGGGGTCGCAGATTACGAATCTAATGTCAAAGTTTAAAAATTAAAAATGGTGGATATAAAATGGCGAAAAATGTGTCAAGAGACGTAGCCTTTCAACTGCCATCAGTATTTAATTCTTGTTTATTGTACACCTCTTTTGAATTTTCTAATTTTGACATCAGATTCGTAGTCAGCGACCTCAAAAACCCCCTAGTAACAAGTTTAAAACGAATCCGACGGATTTAGAGAAATTCGTCCGCCATATTGGATCCGCCATTATGAATTTTGAAAAAATAATTTCAGATTCGTAATCTGCTACCCAAAAAAACCCCGAGTAACAAGTTTCAAACGAAACTGACCAATTTAAAAAAATTCGTCCGCCATATTGGATCCGCCATTTTGAATTTTGAAAAACTGACTTTAGATTCGTAATCTGCGACCCCAAAAACCCCCGAGAAACATGTTTCAAGCGAATTAGACCAATTTAAAAAAATTTGTCCGCCATATTGGATCCGCCATTTTGAATTTTGAAAAACTGACTTTAGATTCGTAATCTGCCACCTCAAAAACCCCCGAGAAACAAGTTTCAAGCGAATTAGACCAATTTAAAAAAATTCGTCCGCCATATTGGATCCTCCATTTTGAATTTTGAAAAACTGACTTTAGATTCGTAATCTGCGACCCCAAAAACCCCCGAGAAACAAGTTTCAAGCGAATTAGACCAATTTCAAAAAATTCGTCCGCCATATTGGATCCGCCATTTTGGATTTTGAAAAACTGACTTTAGATTCGTAATCTGCGACCCCAAAAACCCCCGAGAAACAAGTTTCAAGCGAAATCGACCAATTTAAAAAAATTCGTCCGCCATATTGAATCCGCCATTTTGAATTTTGAAAAACTGACTTCAAATTCGAACCAGAAAATTTATATGATTCGGGAAGGTAAATGTTAACACAATTTTAATTATGTCATTCAGCGACGTTTCACCAACAAAGGTTCGTTGGCCTCATCAGGCTGTTTTTATTATAAAAAATATACAAAAATTAATAATCACTTCAGAAATTTTTAAATAATAAATAAACACATAACACATAAACTGGTTAAATAGCGTATAAAAAAACAAAATTACCTAAATTCGTTAAAATTTAAACATTTTTTAACTTGTCAAACAATTAAAATATATTAAATAAAATTGTGTACGACGTCAAATAAATTAAAAACATTTTGAAACGACCAGCCAGGCAACAGACTTAAATTAAACTAACTACTTATTTAGAAATATAAACTTTTATAAATAACAAGAAGTTATTGAACTCGATGACAGAAGAATTACAAATATAAACAAGCGGTTACAAATAAATAACAAGACAAACAGTAAATATTGAGGAAAATATACTCATGAATTCATTCTGTTGATTAAGGAAAAAAAATTCTTATTTAAAAATACGATATCTTCTTTTTTATTTAAAGTAAATATGTTAGACTTAATGTGTATCATTTCCGAGATGTTACGTTTAAAAAAATGTGACTCTTGGTCTAAAAGTTGGGCATTTTGCCAGTCGAATTCATGATTAAATTCTTCTCGGTGTTGAAAGAAGACAGAATCAGGATTTTTTTTACTTTGAGTAATGTGTTCACCTCGTCATTTTTTTTAAAGTACGTTTGGTTTGTCCGACATATGTTGCTGGACATTCGAGACAGTCAATTTTGTACACCACATTTGTACGATCACAATTCTGAGTCTTATCTTTCCCTAATTTTATAATGGAACTTAACGACTTATTAACAATTGGGATTGTTGAAATGTTAAATGTTTTTAGAATTTTTGACAACTTAAAAAAATATAAAGAATTAAATGGAATACAAATTTTAGGAATTTGTTTATAAATGTTTGATCTAGCATTATTCAATTCTTTATTTGTTTTTAAAAATTTAATTTTTTGAAGTCGAATTTTAATATGTCTTTCAATGAAATCCAATGGGTAATCATTGTTAATAAGAATCTTTTTTATTATCTTTAAATTGTCAGAATGGAAAGATTTGTCAGAAAGAGAAATGGATCTGTCCACTAAATTGTAAATAATATTTTTCTTCTGTTGGATTGGATGATTTGAGAAAAAATTGATAAGTCTACCGGAAGAAGATGGTTTTTTATACCAATCAGTGATGATACAATTATCTTTTTTAATCAAAGTTAAATCAAGAAAATTAATCCGGTTATTATTTTCAAGTTCAAAAGTAAAATTTAAATTTGAGTCATAAGAATTAAAAATATCAATAATGATGTTTAACATGTCTTTGCTTATACAAAAAATTGTATCATCAACATATCTAAAATAAAATAGTGGAGTATAATTATATTTATCTTTTAAAATTTTTAAGCAATCTTGTTCCAAATCTTCCATTACAATATCTGCGAACAGAGGTGAGATTGGTGAACCCATCGGAGTACCTCTAATTTGTTGATAAAACTTTCCATTAAAAACAAAAAAGGTATTGTCATATAAAAATTTTGAGCAATCAATAATATCGTTAAAAGGAATTTTACATTTATTGTTAATTTGTGAATAACGACGATCTAAACTTTGTCTAACCAGGTCGTAAGAAACATTAGTAAACAAAGAACTAACATCTAAGGAAAGAAAAACATGATCATCATCAACAACAAAATTCTTTAATTTTTCCTTTAGTTCAAAACTGTTATTAATATGTGATTCGGGAGTTTCAATACACTTTTTTAATTCATCATAGACAGTTTTAGATAAAAAGTATGTCGGAGAATTAATAAGAGAGACAATAGGTCTTAGAGGAACGCCCTCCTTGTGGATTTTAGGTAAACCATAAGCTTTTGCTAATTCAGTATCTGAACAAGTAAACTGATCTTTATGAAATTTTTTATATAAAAATTCTTCATCATTAAGATATCTAAGAATTTTTGAAGAATCATCCTGTAATTTTTTTAAAGGATCTCTAGAAAGACGTTTATAAGTTGAACTGTCAGAAAGTAAATTTAACATTTTTTCATTGTAGTCAGATTTTTCAATGCAAACAGTAAGATTGCCTTTGTCCGCTGAAATAAAAAGAATGTCAGGATTATTTTTTAAAAATTTTTTTGTTTCAACTATTTTTTTAGAAAATTCTTTTTCTTTTTTTTAAGTATTACTAACTTTGTTCAGATTCTGAATCATTGTATTGGATACTGTTTCTCTTACTTTATTTTTAATAACAACATCAATATTTAGGGAAGCCACTGTCGATTCCACATTTTTTATAATATTAATAACTTCATTTTTAGAGACATTTTGAGGTGAAACACTATAATTCGGACCTAATGAGACAGTTTCGGTGACGTTTGTCGGAATCATTACATTTGTTAAGTTCAATAACCAACCGCTTTTGTCTGGCTTAGATTTCGCAATACACTTTTTTAACAAATTGTTCAATTTAGATTTATGAATGTAATTTTCAGAATTTAAAATACGTATAAACTTGTTCTGAGAATATATAAAAAAATTATTCAACAGTGTGTAGTCCAGATTCGAATTTAAAATATTTTTTTTAAGTTTAACTAACAGATCCATTTCTCTTTCTGACAAATCTTTCCATTCTGACAATTTAAAGATAATAAAAAAGATTCTTATTAACAATGATTACCCATTGGATTTCATTGAAAGACATATTAAAATTCGACTTCAAAAAATTAAATTTTTAAAAACAAATAAAGAATTGAATAATGCTAGATCAAACATTTATAAACAAATTCCTAAAATTTGTATTCCATTTAATTCTTTATATTTTTTTAAGTTGTCAAAAATTCTAAAAACATTTAACATTTCAACAATCCCAATTGTTAATAAGTCGTTAAGTTCCATTATAAAATTAGGGAAAGATAAGACTCAGAATTGTGATCGTACAAATGTGGTGTACAAAATTGACTGTCTCGAATGTCCAGCAACATATGTCGGACAAACCAAACGTACTTTAAAAAAAATGACGAGGTGAACACATTACTCAAAGTAAAAAAAATCCTGATTCTGTCTTCTTTCAACACCGAGAAGAATTTAATCATGAATTCGACTGGCAAAATGCCCAACTTTTAGACCAAGAGTCACATTTTTTTAAACGTAACATCTCGGAAATGATACACATTAAGTCTAACATATTTACTTTAAATAAAAAAGAAGATATCGTATTTTTAAATAAGAATTTTTTTTCCTTAATCAACAGAATGAATTCATGAGTATATTTTCCTCAATATTTACTGTTTGTCTTGTTATTTATTTGTAACCGCTTGTTTATATTTGTAATTCTTCTGTCATCGAGTTCAATAACTTCTTGTTATTTATAAAAGTTTATATTTCTAAATAAGTAGTTAGTTTAATTTAAGTCTGTTGCCTGGCTGGTCGTTTCAAAATGTTTTTAATTTATTTGACGTCGTACACAATTTTATTTAATATATTTTAATTGTTTGACAAGTTAAAAAATGTTTAAATTTTAACGAATTTAGGTAATTTTGTTTTTTTATACGCTATTTAACCAGTTTATGTGTTATGTGTTTATTTATTATTTAAAAATTTCTGAAGTGATTATTAATTTTTGTATATTTTTTATAATAAAAACAGCCTGATGAGGCCAACGAACCTTTGTTGGTGAAACGTCGCTGAATGACATAATTAAAATTGTGTTAACATTTACCTTCCCGAATCATATAAATTTTCTGGTTCAACTTTAACAAAAAATGGAAGGATTTACATCTCTCTCATCTGACTTCAAATTCGTCATCTGCAACCCCAAAAACCCCCGAGCAACTAGTTTCAAGCGAATCCGACCAATTTTAAAAAATTCGTCCTCCATATTGGATCCGCCATTTTGAATTTTTAAATTTTGACATTAGATTCGAAATCAGCGACCTCAAAAACCCCCGAGTAACAAGTTTCAGTTAAATCCAATAGCATTTTAAAAATTTGACCGCCATTTTGGATCCGCCATCTTGAATTTTTTATTTATGATTATTTAGTCATATTTTTTTGTCTCGGGGATCTCAAAAACATAAGAAAAATTTGTTTTGAGCAATTTTAATCCGAGATAATAAAAGTAATAATCGCTTAAACCCAGAAATTCAAAAAGTTTGGTTATATATCCAGCTGTGGTAGCCACCATTTTGAATATTTCAAAAAGTACCACACGGCATTCGATTCCTTATAAAAAATGCTAAATTTTGAGCTATATATCTTTAAAATTGGTTAAAACTACGAGTGGACTCAGCCATTTGCCTTTTCGTATGGAATGACCCATATGTGTCTATGTGATGGAGTATATAAGGAGGTGGAATCGTGAGAGTTAGCACTAGAACCAGACATCTAAGTTGAACAGCATCCTCTACCAGCTCGGCAGCATACACGACCAGCCACGAGTCCCGGCAGCATACACGACCAGCCACCAACCCAGGCAGCACTCACTACCAGCAACGAGCCCCCCTGCAGTGTCTACTTTTTACACTACGTGCATGAAAACCGTCCGTTCTGAGTGAGCTGCATGTACTACGTGGCGTGGCGGCAGGCTCGCAGCATAGTACTACGTGGCGGCAGGCCTGCAGCAGAGTTGGCAATCTGATACGAATAGGCTTGCTGCATCCAGTGAGGGGTAGCGGACCGGCATCTCATACTAATACGGAGCCGTATCTACGCAGCATGTTTGTCTTGATTTAGAAGCCACCATCTTGTACAAACATGGATGTAGATTCCAATCAACTAACGCTTTAGTGAACATTTACATTTAGAAATAAAAGTATGTTTAATTATCATAATAAAAATTGTATTTTAACAAAATAAAAAAATAAATAAAAAATTAATGTTTAAATTTATTATAATTTTCAGAATGCCAGGCAAGCGTAAAGAATCGGATAGTTCAGAAGCAGAGGAGGTTTCTAATAAGATTAGGAAGGATCTTACGAGGCACCTAGATGAATGTGAAGCTATTATTCCGAGTATTGAAGATGAATCAAGTCTTCTGCACATATTACAAAATGAAGACAGAGTGTTGTTTGCTGACAGGTGGATGAATATTTGCAATCAAAATTTAAGAACAGTGAAAAGTGTCTTCCATTCTCTCAAGTTAGCTAAGAATAAATATAGATGTTTCAATATTATTCAAATAATTATAAGTCATCATGCAAATTTCAAGAAGTATTTAAAAGAAGGATCTGGAGTTAATACATTGGAAAACATTGATGATCAAATAAGTGGTCGCGTTCGTTGGGAAAACAGTGAAAGTGCATTTAAAAGTCGTCTTCAGACGAGCATTATTATTAATCTTACACACATTGATATAGTAGCCTTTTTCAATGATGCATCTGTCCTTTTCGTGTACAACATTGGAAAAGTATTAAGTAAACATGGACCATTAAAAGTGTATGCTGTGCTAGGAGCGAAATTTCATAAATTCTTTAACGCAGAAGATTTCAACTAACTTCAACTGTTTTAGAAGATTGGTTTTGCATGAATATTAAAAACCCAATATTAAAGGATGTAGAATCGTTTGAAGAAAAAGAATCTCAATGGACGCTCCATTTTATAGTAAAATTAGAAATAAATATCAACAAATATAATCCGCTTAAAGTTGGATCATATATTGATTTACCTTCTTCAATCAAAGCGAAGACAGCTTGCATCAACGTTCGAAATGATGATTATAAATGAGGGTCCGGATTTCATAAGGTGTTACGCGTTGAACGAGGGGCCAACGAAAATCACGCGTAACACCTTATGGAATCCGGACCCTCAAATGCTTTATGTCGGCAGTTTTATCAGCTTTTCATTCAGATGTACGTGATCCCCAACGTGTTTCCAATTACTACAAGTATAAAAATGAGTTAAATTAGAGTGGAATAGAATTTCCAGCTTCACATAAAGATATCATGATATTTCAAAAACAAAATAATGTTTCTATAAATGTTTATGCTTTGAGTATGAAAAATTCAAAATTTAATACTTTTCCCTTACATCTTACATCGGATAAGAAGCAGATACATATGAATTTATTAAGAATTGAAGATATTTATCAGAATGAAAATGATGACGATGATGAAGATAATGAAGATTTTGAAAATGTGAATACATTAAATAATTTTCATTATGTATGGATCAAGGATTTATCTCGCTTTGTGAGTCATCAATTATCTTTACATAATGGGAAAAAATATATTTGTGATCGATGTCTTTACTATTTTATAAGTGAAGAAAAGTTATCTCGTCATGAAGGTGAATGTCAGAAATTAAATGAGTGTAAAGTAATTCTTCCTAAACCGGGTAAAATTTTGTGAAATTCAAAAACTATTCTTATAAAGTGCCATTTGTTGTGTACGCAGACTGTGAGTGTCTGTTAATGTCAGTTAAAGGATAGACAACATGTAAAACGGAAGTAGTTCAACATCATGAACTTTTTAATATGGGATTTTATTTGAAGTGCAGTTATGATGATTCTTTATCAGGATATTATTCTAGTCCAACAGATGTAATTCCATCCAAATGGTTTGCACAGGAATTACAGATTTTAGCTCAACGTGTAGAGTTAATTTTCAAGAATCCACTCCCAATGGAACATTTGTCAGCCGCGCAGACTGAAGCTTTTGTAAATGCTGCTATCTGCCATATTTGTGAAGGTCCAATATGTTATCAAGAAAAAAAAGTTCGTGATCATTCACATTTAACTGGCAAGTATCGTGGAGCTGAGCATGAAAATTGTAATTTAAATTACCAAGATTTTCGGATTATACCTGTGGTTTTTCATAACTTAAGTGGGTATGATGCTCATTTTATAATTGCAGATATTTGCCATGAATTTGAAAGGAAAATTGATTTGCTTCCAATAAACAAGGAAAAATATATCTTCTTTACAAAGAGAATAAAGTATAGTAAAATCAAATTTCGTTTCATAGATTCTTTTCGATTTATGGCAAGCTCTTTAGAAAAACTAGCATCATATCTAACAGAGTACAAAATTGTCAATTTAGTGTTTACTAATTTCACTGATACTGAAATAAAGTTACTTACACGCAAAGGTGTTTTACCGTATGAATAGATAGATTCATTGAATAAATTAAAAGATTTAGCATTACCTAAAAAAGAAAATTTTTATAGCTCTCTCAATGATAGTACAATCTCTGATGAAGATTATAGTCATGCTCAAAATGTATGGTCTACATTCCAATGTAAAAGTCTTGGTGAATATGTGGATTTGTACATGAAAACTGATATACTATTATTGGCAGATGTCTTTGAACATTTTCGGAATCAATGTTTGCGAGCTTATAATCTTGATCCTGCTCATTATTATACAACTCCAGGATTGACATGGGATGCAATGTTGAATTACACAAAGGTAAAATTAGAACTCTTAACTAATATTGACAAACTTATGTTTATTGAGCGTGGTATAAGAGGAGGTATAAGCCAATGTTGTAATAGATATTCAAAGGCTAATAATATGTATATGAAAAACTTTAACCCAAATGATGAAACTAAATATATTATGTATTTCGATGCCAATAATCTATATGGATGAGGTATGATGCAGCCGCTTCCATATGGTGGATTTGAGTGGCTTCCTGTTTTGAATAACAGTTTTAATTTTAATATTTTGGATGACTCACCTATTGGGTACACTTTAGAAGTGGATCTTGAATATCCTTAAGAATTACATGATAGTCATAGTGATTTTCCTTTTTGTTCAGAACACTCAAACCCACCAACAGCAGCGTCAAAGCAAACTAAGCTTCTAAGCACTCTTTCACATAAACTCAAGTATATTATTCATTATCGAGCGTTAAGACAAGCTCTTTCAAATGGTCTAACGCTTGTAAAAATCCATAGAGTACTTAAATTCAATCAAAAAACTTGGCTCAAGTCTTACATCGACTTTAATACTTCCATGAGAAGGGACGCTAAAAATGAATTTGAAAAAAATCTGTTTAAATTAATGAATAATGCAGTTTACGGTAAAACTATGGAGAATGTGCGAAATCATGTTGATGTAAAACTTGTTACTAAATGGGGTAGTAGATATGACGCTGAAGCTCTCATATCTAAACCTAACTTTCATAGTAGATCAATTTTTAATAAAAATTAAGTGGCAATTGAGCTTCGAAAAACGGAAATAGTGATAAACAAACCTATATACATTGGACTTGCAATACTTGATTTATTTAAGACACTTATGCATGATTTTGATTATGAATATGTGATAAAAAAATATGGTAAAAATTGTAAGCTGTTGTACACTGACACTGAAAGTTTCATTTATGAATTAAAGTGTAGAGATAAAAAAAGCTAAAGGTGTAAAAGCAGGTGTGGTGAATAAAACTATTAACATTGATGATTATGTGGAATGTCTGCAGAAATCTAGAATTCAAACGAGAACGCACCCGGTAAGAAGCGTTGAATAGAGAAAAATTAAAATTTCTAGGTTTTACCTGAAAGTGCAGAATATTGAATTCTTTTCAATAGGCGAATTTTCCATTTTTAAAAAACACTAACTGGGAATGAAATATCTAAAAAATGAATTCCTTTGAATCCGTGTTTAAACTTTCTAATTCTTTGCTAGTAAACTTTTTTTTATAACTTTTAAATTCTCTTTAATTGTAGTGTTTTTGAATTCCACTGAAGCGAGCATATTTTTAGTTCAAATAATTATATCGAATGCATGCATAAAATATATATTATTTTTTATTTTAATTCTTTACAGAGTAATAAATATTTAGAAAAGTCAATTGATTTTTTGGTGCATCTTTTTTCTAATAGAAAATCAGAAACATGAATATGCTTCTGAATGATAAAATGTGACTATCACAGATTAAATAATAGATAATTAATGTTATTTTTTCGTGAAATATGTCAAAGTTTTAATGTAATGTAACATTTAAAAAAACGTCGTGCATTTTTACTCGATTTCCCAAATTTATTTTAAATATTTAATGTAATCAATGAATTATTTCTTAACCTTAAAGCTATAAAATTAGATTTGTTTAAATATTATCTAAATTGTATTTAATTATAACTAAGCTAGCAAATTAAAGTTTTTTGCTTATGTTATCTTGACAGCTGATATACTTTTTGAATTTTATGAATAATTATCGTTTAATAATTACTTTTTAATTTTCAATGTTGATTCTAAATCAATAAAATTACAAAATGCATATTTTTATGTTAGTATTATAAATTTAATTTTTACAGATTTACTATAACACTGGGAATTAGAAATAACAAAAAAATTTATTTTTCAATCTCCATCTTGGAGTTCTTCAAAATGGAAAATTCGCCTATTGAAGGGGATTCAGATTCTGAATTCTTTTCTATTCCTCTGTTCTTATCGGGCAACATAGAATTAGATCTCGACTACATCAAGTAGAAACTGTAAAACAATTTAAAACAGCATTAAGTCCCTTCGATGATAAACGCTACTTATTGCCTAAAAGTACAGATACCCTTGCTTGGGGTCATTATAAAATTATAAAAAGCAAATTAATTGTATTAGTGTGTATATAATTATATCATATAACCTCTACATATGAAGGAGGTTTAAAAAATAAACAATATTTTATATTTAAAATTGTTATTACTTTATTTATTACTACCTTATCTTGTATACATTTTTGAATTAAAGCAATAATATTTTTTCTAAGTATAAAATAAATGTAAAACTAATAAATAAATAAGAAAAATTAAATCATTACATATTTGCTTAATTTAACTTTCTGGAATGTTAACTTTAACTTTTTCAAAAGTTAACTTTAACTTTTACAAAAGTGAACTTTAACTTTTCCAAAGGTTAACTTTAACTTTTCCAAAAGTTAACTTTAACTTTTTTAAAAGTTACCTTTAACTCTTATGGAAATTACATGTTAATTTCATTTAACTTTTCCTAAAGTTAGCTTTTTAAAAAGTTAACTTTAACTTTCCCAAAAGTTAACTTTAAGGGGTTAGTACCACATCTCAGTGACTTTTACTAAACATTTTTTTTTATTACAAAATTTATTTTATTTACGTTAAACTTTTTTTACATTAAAGAAAAGGTTTTAAGCTATTAAAAAAAATGACTTATTCCTGGTTTATTAACGATTACCTTACTGTCATGGCCGCCTGAAAATACTCCTATTTGTGATTGGCGCACACGATATCTTAAGTTTAGGTGAACTAAAAAATAAAAATCAAGTAGTTTCTTGAAAAGTAAGCTTGTCGCTATCGTGTGAACCTCGATAAAATTTTTTCGATGAAAAAAAACAAAATGGCGGAGTTTTTTCATTTTTGACCTTGTTTTTTCAATGTAAATTGTTTAAAAAATAAATAAAAAAAATTATAATTTTGGTTCACACGATAGCCGTACATGTGTAGAATAAGCCATCAAAATTTTAGCCCGATCGGTGAAATAGTTTTTTTTCTAGGATGTCCGCCAGGTCAAGAAACGTTGTTTTGAGAAAAAGCGAATTTAAAAAAACACGTTCTCTTTCAAGAAAATACCCCTTACGCGTCGGAATGTGCAATTTACTGTTAAAAAATGTCTATAGTTCACAAGTTTTGACGAAATTTGTTAACTCAGGTTCTGAAATACTCAGGATTAATTACTTTTCCAATTTTTGGCCATGATTTCGGTACTTGAAACCACTGTGGTACGCGAAACTCTTACATTTTGTATCTCGTTTTTCTATACGTTATCTGCAGTTTTTAGAAAATCGATTTTTTTGAAAAAAGATGTGGTACTAACCCCTTAACTTTTACAAAAGTTAACTTTAACTTTTCCAAAAGTTAACTTTAACTTATTTAAAATTTAACTTTAACATTTGCTGAATGATTACATTTCTGATTTTTGTATCCAACTATTGTGTGAGTTGTCAAATCCAAGCCATTTTACATAGACTTTATCATGACGTTGTTTGAGAACTTTTTCTACGAGATAGACATCTGGATATTTAACTTTGGAGATTTCTTCTTCGTAGAAGCCGCCTTCGATGGGTTGATCCTGATAATCCTTTAGTTTATACGTTACTGGGTTTGTTGATTTAACTGCAGTGATAGTAAATATTTCAGTTGTCCAGTTGGGTGTATATCCCTTACTGAAAACATTCTTATACTTGCTTACACGAACTCGATCACCAACTTTGAATTTTATTTTCTTAACTGAAATTTTCCTTTGTTTAGATATACGTTTTAACAGCATACTTTTATCATCTTTTTTGACATCTCTTGGTTTCATACCAATAGTACGATGTTTTTTGTTATTATACTGTGAAACGAGAGATGGTAAAATATTTATCCATTTATAATTTCCTTGCAAGTTGAATTGTGGCCACATCATATTCTTCAGTGTGCGGTTAAATCTTTCAACAATTGAAGCTTTTAAATTACTATAGGTTGAATATAATATGATTTTATAAGATTTCATTAAACTCTCGTATTGAGAATTATAAAATTCTTTGCCTCTATCAGTATGCAATATTTTTGGAACACGTCCATTTAAAAGTATAGATTTCATAGCTGCAGAAACATCTTTTCCACATTTACTTTTGACTGGAATAGCCCATGCATACTTTGAGAATATATCTATAACTGTGAGTATATATTTAAAACCATTATTAACTTTAGAATAAGGTATCATTTCAACTAAATCTGCTTGCCATGTTTCATCCATCCCCCGTATTTGTACCTTACGACGTTGATAATTTCGCCTAGCTTGTTTATGTAATTCTGTGACTACTACTAATTTTTTATCATTCATTTTTAATGAGTTTTTCAAACATCTGAATACATCAATGATCAACAAGATACTGATCTCAATTTTTCTAGCGTACTATTAATATATGATTTGAGCTTCACGTAATTCCTCAATGATTATTATGACTAGGATTACCAGCCTGTTGTGATGCTATCAGTAAACGTAAATGGTCTACAAGCTCGTTTGGATCATCCCAATAAATATAGTCTGTATAAGTTTCTCTTTTCACAATCATAGACTGTGGTAAACGACTCTTTTTCTGTAAAGAATTTCCTGTTTTTGTGAAAAGCTTTGCAATAACATTAGTATATTTAGAACTCTTGTTAATGCGCATTTGTTTGCTTGGACTGTAACTCTTTTTATGTGCATTAGTAGTAAAAACAATTTCCTTATAGTTTGCTAAGTCATTTGAACTTATGGAAGCTTGATCTGGTTGTTGTCTGAATAGAAGTTCTAATAATCCACATGTTTTTGAATATTTTTTCTTTCCAACTAAATTAATGTATGGACCTTCAAAATCAATTTTTGTATCACCAATTATGAATGTACCGTCAGGGAGTTTGCGTACTCCATATACCATATCCAAATACTGCTTTCTGTTTTTATTCAACATTTGTATAAATTTATTTGTTAATTTATAAGATTCTTCATCTATTGCATCAGTATTAGATATATTATCTTTTTCAAAAGTAATATCATTAGACTCTTGATTCTTTGATTCATTAAACAAATTTTCATTCTTAATATTATGCACATTAGATTCTTTACTAAAAGCATCATAGAAATCCACTTGATTCTTTGATTCATTAAACAAATTTTAATTTTTAATTTTATGCATATTAGATTCTTCACTAAAAGCATCATAGAAATCTTTTTCGGATAAATCAAATGGCACAGTTTCACTAATAGCAGTCTTAAAAGATGCATCAAAGTCTTCTCCTTTTCCTTCTTTTTTCCTAACATTTTTAACTTTGACAGGTGTATGAGTTACAGCAACCAATTTTTCTAATGGAGTAACCAATGGTTGAAAAGTTTGTCTTAACATATTTTCAGCAATTTCTCTACCTCTTTTAAGTATTTGATGTTTTCGTCGAATAGCTTCACTTGCCTTCACAACCTGATGAAGTGTTTCTAACTCTTTTCGATACATGTTTATGTATTGAAGTCTAAAATTGTACTAATGCATTTCTCTAGAAACATATATTATTTATAAATGAATGAAGCAGTCAAACCCTTTTCTATATCTTCCTTCATTCAAATTTCTATCTTTGTCAATAACTACAAATCCATATCTATCAGAATTTCAACATGTAGAACATAAATCTCGAAATTGATTATACGTCATGTCAGTGTTCACATGATCATTATAAACATGCTTAAGGTTTCTATCATCCTGTTTAAAAAGCACAAGTAAGTTAACATTATCTCTAACTAAATGTTTAGGAATATGAGCATATGTTTGACACAGATAAAAACTATCAACGTTAACGACCTACCCATACAAAAGAAGGCTTTTACATTATCCTGTTTCTCACAAGTAATATCATCAAAAATAAAGATTGAATTTGGTTTAGCATCTTTAGACGAAACCACTTCCTCATGCTCACTATATGGAAAGTATTCGATTCCATCAACTTTACTGAATACTTTTTCTAGAAATTTATATTTAGGCTGTTGTAATGACTTTGAGTATAAATAAATATTCTCAAAGCTCAAGCCATTCGGATGTATCAGAATCAGAGAAAGAAGAGCATTTGTTTTTCCACAATTTGATGGACCGCAAAAAGCTGCGCGAATACTATTTGAAAACAGATTTCCATGGCGCTTAACCTCATTATTATTATTGTATTGAATGAGATTATCGACATTTACCATCGTCGAGTGAAGAATGGACATTCATGAAAAAGTAAAGAAAAAAAATCTCACACTGGTCAAGATTTTCTTAATAATATAATAAATAAATTACCAATTGAGTTACATATTCCTGGATACCAATATTGTGGACCTGGTACAAAATTAAAAAAACGTTTAGATCGTGGTGATCAAGGTGTAAATTCTTTGGATGCAGCTTGTAAGGCACATGATATTGCATATTCAAAAGAAAAGGAAAATATAGAAGCAAGAAATTTTGCAGATAAAATATTAGCTGAAAAGGCTTGGCAACGTGTTCTCTCCAAGGACGCTAGTATTAGTGAAAAAGCTGCTGCATTAGCTGTTACTAATATAATGAAAGTTAAATCCAAAATCGGTATGGGGTTAAAAATAAATGATAATACAAAGAAAAAGATGAAAAAAAAAATAAAAAAGAATAAAAAACAGAGGAAGAAGAAGAGAGTTTCCAAGAATAAAAAAAGAGTTACATTAAATAAAGTTGTTCATGCTGCTAAAAAATGTATGAAGTCAAACGGTAATTCTTTAGATACTATTAAAACTGCTATGATTGGTGCACAGAAGGTTATCAAAAAGTTTGGTAGTAAATCTAAAATTTCAACACCTACAATTCTTTCTGTACCATCAAAAGTTGGTGGTATTTTACCACTTATTCCAATTTTTGCTGGACTTAGTGCTCTTGGAGCTCTGAGCGGAGGGGTTGGTGGTAAAGTAGAAGCTGTAAATGATGCTAATGCAGCCAAGAAACAACTTTCAGAAGCTCAACGACATAATCAAACAATGGAGGCTATTGTCTTGGGAAAAGGTTTACACTTTAAACCTTATCGACAAGGACTTGGTCTTTATATTCAACCGTATAAAGGGAAAGGATTGACCTCAACGTGCACTAACTGACTTTGATCTATTTAAATATACTAAAATTATGAATATACCTCATTTTCGTGGAGTATTCATGCGAAATGAATTACCTATTACAGGACCTCATAAATATGAATCAGCAATTATTAATCTTGATGATAAGGAAGGACCTGGAACTTATTGGGTAGCATATAAGAAGATTAACAATAAAACTGAATACTTTGATAGTTTTGGAAATCTTTCACCACCATCAGATCTCATTGTCTACTTAGGTGTTGGTAGCTATATAAAATATAATAATAAGAGATATCAAAAGTTTGATACATTCATATGGGAACACTTATGCTTGAAGTTTCTATGCGATCAACTTAATATTATAAACAGTTTCAGTCTATATAAGAGCAAGTAATAAAGTTGTAAGCATCAGTATGAAAACAGATGTCAATCATGAATGACTCATTTACTTTAACGTTAACGGGAAACTCATCAGTTCTCGAAACTACTTATTTCCCACCAATTGAGCTCTCACAAGACAAGAATTATGTACTTGGACTTGTTGATCTGTTTACATTTAATTCAATTCCCAACATTGATAAAGGTTGCAATAAGTTTTACATAGATAATTCTGTAGTGACTATGCCAACAGGTAGTTATGAAATTAAAGATATTGAATGATATATTAAAGCAAAATTGCCAAATAAGTTTGCATTAACTATTAAACCTAACAACAATAATTCATTAGGTTGTCACATTAAATCAAATCGTGACATAAACTTACTTCCGAAAGATTCTGTTGGTAAATTATTAGGATTTGCTTCTCGTCAACTGAAAGCTGATGAAAATCATGAATCTGATTTATCTGTATCTATATTAAAAGTGAATACTCTACGTGTTGAATGTAATATTACAAGTGGAGCGTATATAAATAATCAAAAAGTTCATACTATACATGAATTCTTTCCTGTCGTTTCACCGGGATATAAGATCACTGAAGTTCCAGCTCGAATCTTTTGCCTTCCAATCGCCGTGAAGACAATATATAATATTCAACTTCACTTAGTAGATCAGGACGGTGACTTGATTAATTTTAGAGGAGAAACAATAACAATTCGTTTACATATAAAGTCAGTGTAATGGATACCATTTATAACAAAAAAAAAAAGTTGGCAGTAGTTATAAAAGTCAACCGACATGTGCAAAGAAGGTCAGTGTGAATGTAACTTGGAAGGTGTTAACACCTCAGAATCGACTGTTCCTAAAACAACTCGGTCTACAAGTGAAAATTCAAAAATAAGAAAAAGGAAGAGGAAGAAAAAAGATCAAATTTTTCTATTTTTTATGTGTAGCTGTTACAAGAAAAATGGAAGACATTCTCAGCATTCCAACTGCAGTGAATTTTGATGAATCCATTGCCAAGTATGAGATTCATAGTCATCAACCATATGCATCATCAACTTTTAATAATAGTGATGAAATCCGTATTGTAGTACAAAATCAAGATTTGTCTATTTTACCAAGCAACAGTTCATTACAAATATTTAGAATGTTATGTAAAGATGATGGAACCGTTCTCACAGAGAATGTTGAACTTACAAATAATGCTATAGCTTATTTGTTTGATGAAATTCGTTATGAATTAAATGGTATTGAGATTGATCGATGCAAGTATGTTAGACACACTACAACTATGAAAAATTTAGTATCTTTAACACCATCTCAAGTTAATCGTACAGAAAATGCTGGATTTGTTAAATTTGAATTGAATTCAAGAGTGACAATGGTAAATGGTTATTTTAATGTAATAATACCTTTAAGTATGATTTTTGATTTTGCTGAAGATTATAAGAAAATTGTTACGAACTCTAAAAATGAACTCATTTTAATAAGATCGCGTAGTGATTATGATTCTACTATTTTCAATGGACCACTTATTCCTGGATTTAAATTTATGATTCATAATATTGAATGGATGGTACCATATGTAATACCATCTGACAATAATAAAATTAAATTATTAAAATTTATTAAGAAAGATCCATTAATTTCAATGAGTTTTAGATCATGGGAAATGTATGAGTATCCATTGCTTCCTTTAAGTACAAAAGTTATGTGGCAAATTAAATCTTCAACTCAATTAGAGAAACCAAGATATGTTATTGTTGGATTTTAAACCAAAAGAAAAAATAAAATGGAAGTGCCTGCATGTCTTTTTGATAACTGTAATCTCAGAAATGTAAAATTAATTTTAAACTCACAACCTTATCCATATGGAAATTTGAATCTACACTATAATAATAATTAGTATTCTGTTTTATATGATATGTATGCTAATTTTCAATCATCTTACTATGGAAGAGATTCCGAACCTAATAGGTCAAATTTTAAATCATTGGCACCTTTAATTGTTATTGACTGCTCAAAACAAAACGAGTTCCTGAAAAACAAACATCAGTTGATGTACGTTTGGAATTTAAAACCAGAAGTAATTTTCCTGAAGAGACAACTGCATACTGCTTAGTCATCCATGATCGGATTGTGCAATATAAGCCAATCAGCGCCAGCGGTATTGTCAAAAAGCTGTAAAAAATGGAGGGGTTTGACTCAAGGGTATATAAGTAGTGTTTCTGAGTAGAATTATATTTCTATTAGAGGATGAAATTCATAGTAGACGTTCAAGGCTTCAAAAAACCTTACAATGAATTCATCTTCAAGGAGCTGGTGATACTACCGCTAGAAGAAGATGCTGAACCTATGGTGTTCTTGTTCGAACCACCCTGCAGCTGGAGTTCACTTCCTGGAAGATATAAGAGTGAAAATCTTTGGTTAATGCACAACTATCATGGCATCGAGTGGACATTTGGAGATATTTCCTATGAAGAAATACAACTGGGTCAAAATTTCCGAAAAAGAACAATGTTGGTTTGGGGTCTTTCGATTTTCTTGAAAATTGGCAAAAGTTTAGTGTTAGGTAAGAGTTATTTGTGGGCCAAAGAGTTTACAAAAATTTTTTAAATTGTTGAAGTTAGAGAGCTTTGAATTTTGAGATACGAGTTTTTTCAAACCATGATATTTTTTGTAGTTTTTAATGGATTTGCTTCATATTTACAGGATTTATAGATGATTTATAGCCGTTTGAAATGTAATTTAAAGGTTTTAAATTTTCCAAAAATTTGACCCAAAAAAAGTCAAAAAAATTTTTGAAATTAATTTTTCTTACACTTGGCCGTGAACAACGTTTATGAATAAATAATTTTCAAATTTCTGATCTTTTTCTGCGTCTTTTAAAAAAAAATTGATGGAGGGTCTGAAACTAACGGAGATATTCAATTTTTAGTGCGGCGGTTCACTGTATGGCGCCACTGCTGACATTGCACTGCGCCGCGGCGCGGGGCAAAAAAACGTACGTGGACAAATTAAAATAAAGCCCACAAATATTAACCCATAAAGAAATTTTTTTTTATTTAAAGGTAATAAAATTATGCATACCACCTCTGATTTTATTATTTCACAAATAGTTGTTTTCATTTGTTAATTTATTGTTAAAAATAAAAAAATATTCTCATTTAAACCAGTTTAATTCTTCATTAAACACAACATTTAAGTTAGGAATGACGAAAAATGTTGAAGTTATGATTTAAGAGAAAATTCTAATAGTGAGTTAATTGTTTAAAAAATGTTTGTATTTGTTATAAACAAATTAGTGGAATAAAAATATTTTTATCATTTACTTGACATTTATCAATCTAAATCTATCTATTATTCAATATTTATAACTAATTAGTAATAAACATTACAAAAATTATTAACAAATTTTTTTGTTTATTTATAAACAAATCTTATAAACAATTTTACTTGTCCAATTCCTTTGTCATGAAATTACTAAAATTTTATACAAAATGTCCAATATTATTGCTGTATATTGTTGAAAAAAGCAAAATTTAATTTTTTTTCAACATTTACATTGTTTAAACAATCATTAATTAACATTAATTAATTAATTAATATTCATAAGAATTGGCCTAGGACGTCTAGGTTTGACCCTAACCTCAAAATCAATAAAATGACACTTTTTGTTAATGAGAATCTGAACCCGACTTAACTTTAATACATGCCTAGAAAAATAGTAAATGATAAAAATATTTTTCTTCCACTAATTTGTTTATAAAAAATACAAACATTTTTTAAACAATTAACTCACTATTTCTCTAGGCATGTATTAAAGTTAAGTCGGGTTCAGATTCTCATTAACAAAAAGTGTCATTTTATTGATTTTGAAGTTAGGGTCAAACCAAGACGTCCTAGGCCAATTCTTATGAATATTAATTAATTAATTAATGTTAATTAATGATTGTTTAAACAATGTAAATGTTGAAAAAAAATTAAATTTTGCTTTTTTCAACAATATACAGCAATAATATTGGACATTTTGTATAAAATTTTAGTAATTTCATGACAAAGGAATTGGACAAGTAAAATTGTTTATAAGATTTGTTTATAAATAAACAAAAAAATTTGTTAATAATTTTTGTAATGTTTATTACTAATTAGTTATAAATATTGAATAATAGATAGATTTAGATTGATAAATGTCAAGTAAATGATAAAAATATTTTTATTCCACTAATTTGTTTATAACAAATACAAACATTTTTTAAACAATTAACTCACTATTAGAATTTTCTCTTAAATCATAACTTCAACATTTTTCGTCATTCCTAACTTAAATGTTGTGTTTAATGAAGAATTAAACTGGTTTAAATGAGAATATTTTTTTATTTTTAACAATAAATTAACAAATGAAAACAACTATTTGTGAAATAATAAAATCAGAGGTGGTATGCATAATTTTATTACCTTTAAATAAAAAAAAATTTCTTTATGGGTTAATATTTGTGGGCTTTATTTTAATTTGTCCACGTACGTTTTTTTGCCCCGCGCCGCGGCGCAGTGCAATGTCAGCAGTGGCGCCATACAGTGAACCGCCGCACTAAAAATTGAATATCTCCGTTAGTTTCAGACCCTCCATCAATTTTTTTTTAAAAGACGCAGAAAAAGATCAGAAATTTGAAAATTATTTATTCATAAACGTTGTTCACGGCCAAGTGTAAGAAAAATTAATTTCAAAAATTTTTTTGACTTTTTTTGGGTCACATTTTTGGAAAATTTAAAACCTTTAAATTACATTTCAAACGGCTATAAATCATCTATAAATCCTGTAAATATGAAGCAAATCCATTAAAAACTACAAAAAATATCATGGTTTGAAAAAACTCGTATCTCAAAATTCAAAGCTCTCTAACTTCAACAATTTAAAAAATTTTTGTAAACTCTTTGGCCTACAAATAACTCTTACCTAACACTAAACTTTTGCCAATTTTCAAGAAAATCGAAAGACCCCAAACCAACTTTGTTCTTTTTCGGAAATTTTGACCCACCTTATACTTCATGAGCAATTATCCGGCGCACGGACAGTCTATGTTAAAGGTTTTGAGAAGAAGAGATATCTTGAACGATATATTGATAATGTTTTAAATCTAGAAGATATTAATTGTCCTTCATTTAAAAAACTTGTAAAAACATCAGCTCATATATGTACACATCATACTCTATTCAGAAGTAATTGTGCCGTAAATAATGATATTATGTTAAAAAATTCGTTTCTAAATCCTCTTAATAGATCTATTGAAAAAAGTGTACCAATGGGTGTAGATGAAATCGATTTAATTAAGGAGTACTCTACTGTAACTAGTAATAATTCTACCGATAACCTCAAAAACTACTATGAGCAATCTAAATTTTGTTTTGAATAAACAAATAAATGTATTTATAAATTGAATAGTTTGTGTTTTCAATTACATACCTCTCCTTACTATACTATTATACTAAGACTAGATTATTATGTTACAAAGTAAAAAAAAATTAATTAAAAAAAGCCCCCCCAGCGGTGGGGCTGCGCCCTTCACCGAGGTCTCACCTCAGGACCACCTTTTTCCCCCAACTCCTTTTTTCTTCCCTCTCTTTTCCATTCCCTCCCTCTTTTCTTCATCCTCCAACATCCATGGCAAACAACACATGCGCAGTGAACTTAATTCTTAATACGTGCGCAATATTTGACAGAAATAACTATATTTCGAAGTGGGGTTATCCCCACTATACATAGGCGCATGCGCAGTGTACCCAATTTTCATTGCGCACACTCAATAAAAGAAGTGGATATGGACTTAGAATCGTTGTAGAATTAGAGGAAAGTTATAATGTTTTCTTACCACCAAGGTTTGTACCTATTATTGTTGAAAATAATGATGCCTATTGTGCATTGCAAAAAGCAGCAGGTAAAAAAAAATTATTGTTAAAGTACCTTCGTGGTCCGTTTAATAATATTGAATTTAATCAAAATTTTTGAAAAAGAAATATATGTAATATATGCGTGTCAATATACTTGTTTAGAATTTGCTAAAATTATTATAATAAATTTAAAAGAACTAAAATGTTTTATTTCTTTCATATTGCCTAACCCATATTTCTGTATAATTAAAAAAAATGGTTACTGATAACTAAGAAATAAATTTTAGGATATACAGTAAGGATTTGCCAAAGATGAACATAGGTCAACACCTATTTTAATTTTTGTATGCTAGCGGGTTGCATCTTACAGGGATATTTACGCTTTAACATGTTCTGCTTTGGAAAATCCTTACTGTATATATTTTAAATTCTGCTAAAACATAAAAATATTTATTGACTTTTACTTAGTTATATACATCGCCCATAGCCAATACGGTAATTATTGCACAATATGGTAATTATTGGGCAAAATTAGACAAAATATGGTCAAACATTAGAAATATATTAAATATTATATATATTACAATATATAATGTAAATATATATATATATATATATATATATATATGTATTTATGAATATACATATATAAAATAATTGTAGACCTTTTGTGGGACAGAGCATAACAGTTCAACCAACTTTTTTACTGTTCACTCCAAACCCACTCTAATGTTCTCAATAATTTGATATTTTTTATAAATTTAATTTTTTTAATTTAAATTTTTTTCAAAATTTTTACGTTAACGTAATGCAGGCATTCAAGCAATAACAGTTTTAACCCTGTAAAATGCAGAGAGCGTTAAAATAACCTCCCATATACCACTACTAATAATACCAAACACTGCCCTGAGTCGCGCACTGATCCGCAGCGCCCGAGCGAGTATAAAATTGTTAATTTTCATTTATCAAATATTTCGGTCCCTTAAGTTGATTTATGGATTCTTATAGAAAAAAGTCTCAGCTTTCGTTTGAAAAAATACAAAAAACCCGGTCTCGGAACCAAAAAAACAACAATTTATTTTTGACCTTCATTTTTTAAGATCAAAAATTATTTTTTCTCAAAAATGCATATTACCAATCGAAAGGGCATGAAAAAATCTATCGAAAATGGTATTACTGAAAATTTTTTATTTATTTATTTAAGAGCAAAAAAATACCAAATAAGACGGTAACCCAAAATTTTCACCCCCTCCCCCTCAGTAAATATTAATCGAAATGTAAAAAAAATTTTACCCATAATTACCATCCAATAAGACTACAAAATACCTGAATTGGAAAGTCACAAGTGAAAATTATTTTTTCACCTTGATCAGTTGATATGAAATCCCCCTTATAGAAATCGGTTACTATTAAATAGTAAAAAATTTTACTATTTCTTAGTAGAAAGCTCCTAATTTATAGTAGAAAACTACTAAATTTAAAGTGAAATATCTATTAATTGCAATAATAAATGTTTACTTTTTCAATTAGTAGATATTTCACTTTGAAATTAGTAGTTTTATACTAATAATTAGTAGTTTTCTATTAAATTACCAGGCAAGTACGAGTCGGACTCGCATATGGAGGGTTCCGTACACGAACTTAAAATAGTTTGAAAATTTGTTTTAAATTTTTTGTTTTTAACGATTCAATTGAATTATTTTTTAGATATTTATTATTGGGATTAATTTGTAAATTTTAAAGTAATGTAAACATGAAAATGAACAGTTTGTACAGAAAAATGTTCTGAAACTGTGGAATATCATAGCTGTTTAGAAAGGAAAAATTTTTTTTCGGTAAAATTTCAATTTTTCGAAGAAAATGCTATGATAATAAATTGAAACCACAATTTTTATGGGTTTTTAAAAAAATCTGCATAAAATTACACATTGTTGCCAAATCGTAACCTAAGGATAAATACGCTGAGCTCCAGCATAGAGGTATTTTGTCATTTTTCAACTTTTTATTAATAACTTTAAAACACTAAGTCCAAAAATGTTCGCTTTATTTTTCCTGTAATCTACGCGTAAAAATACCTAGGTATACCAAACTTCAAACATCTAAGTCAAATATTTTGGAAAAAAGGGGTGGGGGGGGAGCACGTTTTTCTGTAAAAAAAAGTTTTTCCTTGACAACGCTATGACCATCAATTCCAATCATGTTCTCTACATTTTTGCTGTACTCAATTTGCAAAAATACATATGAGTACCAAATTTCAATACTCTAGGTCAAATAGTTTGAAAGATAAGGGAGTGTGACATGTTTTTAAAAAAAAAATTTTAACCTTGACAACGCTATTAACATCATGTTCGCTATATTTTTCCTGTAATCTACACGTGAAAATACATAAGTGTACCAAATTTCAACTCTCTATCTCAAATAGTTTGTCCTTTTAGGGGGGGAGGGGGGTTGTAATGGTTTTGGGCGACGGACAAACGAGTGAGAAGATAAGGGTGTCAGGAACCCAAGAAATAGTGAAATTTTTCACTATTAAATAGTAACCGTCACACAAAAAACAAAGTATTAAAACGAGTCGAAATTTTGGACTTCTTTGAAGGTGTAAACGAAAGAAGCCGCTATCAGCTGAAATTCAGCAAAAGAAAATGACATGAAAGCAATACACACAGTGGGCTGAAAAAAAGCCACACTGAAAACTAAAATTTATTTTAAAGCCAATAAATGGGCTGAATTTCAAACCTCACACTATATTATTCTATTGTTAATTATTAAGAAATCTGAAATGAAGCCTACATTTGTATTAGAAAATAGTTATCAAAACTTTTGAAATATCTCGTTATATGACGGATGCAGGTTAGAAATAAAAGCCATATTTTAAAAAATTTCTTCTCAAAAACTTATGTGTGATTTGGTATTATATTCAAAAACTGTAAAGTATCCTTAGTTTTTTATAAAATCCAAAATATCTTGTGAAATTATACGAAATTTAAGAGTTTAGTTTTGCCGGAATATGTTGTCAATTTTACAAGATTTTCTGAAGTACACTAAAAGTTTGTTTATATACATAATCAGAAATCACTAAAATTAATTGTTCACAAGAAAATTTTCTATATTTTTCACAGAAACAAATAAGCACCACAAACACAAAAATTCAATACGAAATTGTTCAAAATTATCGCGTCGCGAAATATCTACTGGATACATCGCCATTAACATCTGATGTTTGCTCATGCGCAAATCCTTTCTGGTAACGTCAGGCGATCAGGACTACTTTTCAGCCTCCGGAAACGCTGAAAAGTATCTTCGTAAGCATTACTTTCAAACATTCTAAGATATACTAATAGAACAGTTCAATTGTGTCTGGTTTAAAGCATCGACAACTACATAGAAACCAGGACATTCACTAACTAATTTTCATTTTAAGACTGAAGATGTATGTTATGAAGAAATTGTAGCACTTTAATTCAGTTATCGACTTAATTTCAGGCAAATCTTAAAAGTAGCCAATCCTGACTTTAAGACTTTGTTTTTTGTGTGCGATTTCCTGCTAATTCATTAGGAGGAAATCACTAATTCAGATTTAGAGAGTAAGTAATGTTAATCTTTTTAAGCAATATATTACAAAATATTTGTGTCCGAAATTTTTGCTCTCTAACTGAAATAGTTTGGAAGATAAGTGGAGGAGGGTCATTTCTTTATCACAAATGTGAGTTCGGTGATGTCAAAGTTCGGACAAATACAAACTCAGTGATTTCAACGTTCGGGCAAATGCAAGTTCGCGTAATGAAATGTCGGGCATTGCCCCACTTTGCCCCTTAAGAGTTACGCCACTGACTATGATATTTTGCGTCTAATGTGGAAAAATTAAATTGTTTCCAGAAATAAAAATTGTTTAAACAATCAAAATATCTTGAAAATTGCAGATGGAGAAATCCGTGATATTTTTGTAATGAAGCAAGTCAAAAGGGAAATATTTCTAAGAGAATTTAATAAAAAGTTGTTTTAAACAATTTAGATTCTTTAAAGAAATAAAATAAATATTTAATGAACAAATTTTTTGTCTATTCTCTCAATTGTTACTAAAGAATCGACAGCTGTTAAAAAAAGTATTTAAAGTCGAAAATATATAAATTGTTTAAACAATCAAAAGATCTTGAAAATTGCAAATTGGAAAAATTCGTGATATTTTTTGAATGAAGAAAGTCGGAAGCGATATACTTTTAAGAGAATTTATTGAAAAATTGTTTCAAAAAATTTAGATTGTTTAAAAAAATACAATAAATGTTAAAGAAACAAATTTTCTGTCAATTGTTACTTAAGAATCGACAGCTGTTAAAAGAAATATTTAATTTCGAAGATATAAGGAACATAAATTGTTTAAACAAATTAAAAAATTTTAAACAATTGAATATACACTGCGAATTACAAATAAATAAGTTCTTTATGGCTGCTCCATGAAAATGGAAAAGAAATCAGAGAATTCTAGCTCAATTTCATCGAAAGTTGATTTTAAACCATTTTATCGCTATGGTTAACTTTGTCTATCCAAGGTACATCTATACCTTATTGTCTCTTGCTGTTCATCACTCTACGCTATTGTTGTCCTTATCTGTTCCATATTCTGCATCTCTCTTTACATTTTTCACTCTATTCTTGTCTTTATCTATCCCACGTAAATCCTATACCTCAGTCTCGAATTTCGAGAATATAAGAAAGAACCATAAACTGTGAACTCTACCTGCGTTTTGTACGCTATTGTTGTCTTTATCTATCCCAGGTAACCTTATTTTATCTTGCTTTATAACCACAAACTGTGAAATCCCTGTGCGTTTAGCACGCTATTGTTGTCTTTATCTATCCCAGGTAACCTTATTTTATCTTGCTTTAGAACCACAAACTGTGAAATCCCTGTGCGTTTAGCACGCTATTGTTAATTAAAAACTCAGTATTTCTTCAAATTTCAATTGGTGCTTGCTGCAAGATTTAATATTTACTCGGCGTTGTTCGACTTTCATTTTTGTTTAAACTGCGACATTGGTAATTTCAAAAGTTGGTAAATTGGAAGATTGATACTTTGAAAAATTGGTACATGAAGAAAATTGTAAATTGGAAAATTGGTTAATTGGAAAATTGGTAAATTGGAAAATTGGTAAATTGGAAAATTGGTAAATTGGAAAATTGGTAAATTGGAAAATTTGTAAATTGGAATATTGGTAAATTGCAAAATTATTAAAATGTAAAATTTGGAAAATGGACAAAGTGTAAATTTGGTTAATTAAAATATTGGTAAAATGGACAATTGAGAAAGTACAACATTAGAAAAATGCATAGTTAAAAATTTGAAAACTAGTAAAATAATAGAACATTTGTGAAGTGGAAAATTTGGAAGTTAGTTAAAGGGTACATTGGTTTTTTAATACCAATCATTTTTTAAAAGTTATAAAATTGAAAAATTGGAATGTTAACGTTTATGTTAGAAATATTTCATTCTTATAAATTTATTAAATTCGTTATCGGCATTTTGTACATTTCTTTTTAGATAATTGGGAACTGTTAAATATGCTATTAACATAATTCTGAAACTCATCATTACAAATTTTGACATTTGTAAATTTGGCTTTTCAAATTTCAGATATTATTAGATTTATTACAATTTGACACATTTATATTATATAAATAAAATGCCAAATAAGATGGAGAAACCGCACAATGCCAAAAAAAATGTGAGCACAGAAAGGGTAAAACTTTATCGTGCGTGTCTATCTGAAGAGAAAGAAATAGAAGTTCGAAAATTGCAAAGGGAAAGAATGAAGTGTAATCGTGCTAAATTAAAAGAAGAAAAGACATTGCAATGTAATATATCGAAAGAGGTGAAAAAACAAACTTGCCCTATAGATTCCGAATCTGTTGTTAAGAATTCAGTACCATCAACATCCTTACATACAATTCCACATTCCTCAAAATGTACAAGTAAATTATCGACATTCCATTGAGGAAGTTGTTTCTGCATCTATTTTCCATTTAAATGAAGTAGAAAGTGACGGATTAAATGACTTGAAGAATGATAAAATTGCAAAGAATTCGAATGACGAAGGAGAAAAGTGTTGTAGATTAGTCACTAATGTTACTACTGATAATAATGTTAATATTTCTGAGAGTTTTTCTGCAGATGTATTAAAAGAACACAGTAAATCAATGAAAAACGAATTACATGGTACTGAAGTAAAAGAAAAAAGTAAAAGAAAAAGTATTGATTTACAGACCCCTATAATTGCACAAAAAAAAACTTTCAGTATGTTGCATCCAATAGACGAAATAGAAACAACAAAAATATTATAAGAAAAGAAAAAAAAGATTAATACTTTGTCAGAGAAAAGAATGCAAAGTTGTAGTGCCACGTTAACAAAAGGGAAACGATTTGAAGAAAAACGAATATTTACCGAGGAAGAAGTAGAAGAAATAAAAAAAGTTGATAAAAATATTGTTAGTACGAAAAGAATTGAGTGTCGTCGTGCAAATGTAGCTGTAGAAAGAGAAATGGAATTTCGAAAATCGGAAAGAGAAAGAGTAAGGTCTTATCGTGCTAATTTAACTGTAGAGAAACAAATGGAAGTTCGAAAATTCCAAAAAGAAAGAATGAGGTCCTATCGTGCTAAATTAAAAGAAAAAAAGGAATTGCAAAGTATTGCATCAAAAGAGGTAGAAAAAGAAACTTGTAATGCAGATTCTAATAATTTAGTTGTGAATTCTGTACCATCAACATCCTTTCTCACACTTCCACAGTCAGCAAATGTAGAAATAAGTAATCAAGATGTTTCTCCATCCATTTTCCATTGTAATGTAAATAAGGAAAATATATTGAGTACATGAGGTAATTGTCTAGAAAATATAGAATTAAATAAATTGCATTTACGTACTTATGCAGAGGATTACCTAGGTAAAATGTCATTTTATTGTACGCATTGTGATGCTAAACACTTCAAAGATGAAGAAGTTAGTACCAAAGTTACTCATTCTGATGCTAAACGCTCGAAGGAGAAGAAAGGTGATGAAAAAATTTATTCTTACTCTGATTGTTGTAGCCATGGAGGTATTAAATTAAAAGGCTTGAACTATCCATCTCAATTACAAGCGTTATTAGATAGTTCACATGAGAAATCAAGGCATTTTCTGCAGAATATAAGATGTTACAATAATTCATTTGCTTTTGCGTCATTTAATGCTAATGTTATTAACTTTAATGGTAGACGAAGAGGACCATATTGTTTTAAAATCCAAGGTCAAATATATTATCAAATGAATAAAGCTTTATTCCCGGAAAACGGTGATGATCCGTCTTATGGACAATTGTTTATTTACGATCCTGATGATGCAATTGAATACAGGTTAAACAAAAATGATAGATTGGATAAAGGTATTGTAGGAGGAATTGAGAATTTTATGAGAAATCATAATACGTTCACTCGATCGTTTAGGATGATGAAAGAAGTTATAGAAATAGAAACAGAGTTGGCGACCAAAAATAATGAAGAAATTCCAGAATTAAAATTATAATTTACTTTAAAAAAATGAAAAGATTCACGGCGATTTAATTTTCAAAGAGTTAATGAAGTAGCTGCTATTTTTAATTCAAATTCAGAAGGTGAAGTACCTGATTCTTATGTCACTGTATACAACAAAACAAGTAAAGAATTACAATTAGTTAGTAGTTTGGACCCTTGTGTAGAACCATTCATATATCCTCTATTTTATCCTTTTGGCGAAAAAGGTTATTGCATTGATATGCTTCGAAATGATACAGATAAAAGATTAAAAAAACATAGAATATCAAGGGCATGTTATGTAAAGTATAAAATGGCAATTAGAGATGATATTTTTAATCAGTTTTTATGCGGTGGAATATTATTTTAACAGTGGCTGGTTGACAATTATGTAAAAATGGAAAAAGATCGACTTCAGTATTGTGCAAATCATCAAACACAATTACGAAGTGAAAGTTACAGAGGGTTAATAGATCACATTAATGATGTAGCGGAAAGCAATGACACACCTGTAGGGAAATTGGTTGTGTTACCATCAACATTTATCAATTCACCTCGTAATATGATGGAACTATATCAAGATTCAATGGCTATTGTGGCAAAACATGGTAAACCGGATTTGTTTATAACAATGACATGTAATCCACAGTGGAAAGAAATAGTAGAAAATTTATTACCGAATCAAACAGCAGCTGATAGACCTGATATTGTTGCAGGAGTCTTTTCTTTAAAAGTAAAGCATTTGATAGAATGTATTGTTAAGAAGAAATGTTTTGGAGATGTCAAGTCGTATGTTTATGTTATAGAGTTTCAAAAACGGGGATTACCACATATTCATTTATTGATTATATTGACGTCCAATTTAAAAATATTAACACCAGAAAGTGTCGATCGACATATTTCAGCTGAAATACCAGATCAGATGGTTAATTCTAGATTACATGAAATTATTATGTCAAACAATATACACGGTCCTTGTGGAGATTGGTGTTTCGTTGATGGAAAATGCTCGAAAAATTTTCCTAAACCTTTACAAGAGGACACTACTGTTGAAGACAATTGCTATGTGCTATATAGAAGAAGAGATACAGGGAAAACGTATACAAGACCTAATGAATATATTGTTGATAATCGTTTTGTTGTACCTTATTCTCCTAAACTTTCGCAAACATTTAATTGTCATATTAATGTTGAAGTTGTATCGAGTATTAAGTCCGTGAAATATTTGTATAAATATATTTATAAGGGTCATGATGCTGCATCAATTATCATTACAAATAGTAATGGAGAAGCTACTATTAATCATAAAGAAATCAATCATTATGAAGAAAATAGATATGTTGGTCCAGTAGAAGCAGCATGGAGAATTTTAAGTAAAAGTTTATCCAAAAAAAGTCATAGTATAAATCGTTTACCAATACATTTGCAAAATGAGCAAAATATTCTTCTTCGGCAAAGAGATGCAAGTCAAGAAATATCATTTAATTTGAATAAAGAAACAAAATTATTTGACTACTTCAATTTAAATCAACGTGGTGATGCAAACGCTCGTCACTATTTTTATGCTGAGATTCCTGAATACTATTCATGGGATAAAAAAGAATGTAAATGGAACAATAGATTACGTAGGGAGAAGGCAATAGGCAGAATTTATTCTGTTAGTCCATGCCATTTAGAATTATTTCACCTTCGATTATTATTACTTATAACTAAAGGTGCAATTTCATACGAATCATTAAAGACTGTTAACGGCGTATTACATGAGACATTTACGTCAGCTTGTTTAGCATTAGGAAGGTTCAAAGGTTATTTGTTAGAATTTTAATTCACTGTAGTCCTATAAATGCTGGTGAACTTTGGAAACAATTTAAATTTTCTGTGTCTGAAGATTATGCTAGAAACGTTTATAATATTGCAGCTGAAAAAATGGCATACATAAATGTAAAAAACATAATATCTGAAGAAGGTTATAACTTACATGATTTTTTTGGATTAATGGATATAGAACATGAAACTGAAAGTTTTCAAATTACACATTCTATAAATATTGCAGAGGAAAAAGAGTTGGGAAAAGAAAAGTATGATAAATTGAATGTCAAACAAAAATTTATACTAAGTGCAGTGAATGATAATAGCGAAAATACTTGTAGATGTGTATATGTCGATGGCCCTGGAGGATCAGGAAAAACATTTATGTATATTACATTGTGGCATTTATTAAGGAGTCAAGGTAAAACTGTTTGTAATATGGCATTTACAGGGATAGCTGCAACCTTGCTGCCAATGGGTCAAACAGTTCATAAAGTATTGGGTTTACCAGTGCCATTATATAGTGATTTATCTTCAAGTATAAAAGTGCAGTCTAAAGAGGGGTTGTATTTGAAAGATGTTGATGTCTTCATTTGGGATGAGGCTCCAATGTCACCGAAGTATGCTTTAGAGATTATGGACAGAACATTAAGAGATATTATGCAAGTAGATGTTCCTTTTGGTGGTAAAACGATAATTTTGGGAGGTGATTTTAGACAAGTATTACCAATTGAACAAAATGGTACCAGATCTGAAATTATCAATTTGTCAATTAAATATAGCAAATTATGGAAGATATTTTCAAAATTTACATTATCTGAAAACATGCGAGCTTTACCGGAAGAAACAAAATTTGTTAATTTTTTACTTGAAATAGGAAATGGCACATCTAACGATGTAAAAGATTGTGTTCAATTACCAGACAACATTCTGCAAGAAGGAAATATTGATATCAGTACAGACGTATATGGAGACTTGATTAAACAGAAAAGATTTGAAGATTTGGCATTGTGTGCTATTTTAGCTCCTAGAAATATTGATGTAGATGAAATTAATAATAATGTAGTACAGTTATTAGATAAGAGGGAAGAAAAAGTTTATAGAAGTATTGACAGTGTAGATAATGGTGATAATAATAATGATCATGAAGTCATTTTACCTGATTATTTAAACACTCTATCACCACCTGGTTTACCACCACATGTTTTGCATTTAAGAATAAATTCCGTTGTAATGCTTATAAGAAACGTTAGCATTAACGAAGGCTTATGCAATGGAACAAGATTATTGGTTTTAGCTTTATCAAATCATGTTATTAAATGCCAAATATTAACGGGAGATAAGCGTGGAAATATTGTATTCATACATCGAATATTATTGTATTGTGAAAATGTTTATCCCTTTACATTTAAAAGAAGACAGTTTCCAATTAAATTAGCATTTGCTATGACTATAAACAAATCTCAAGGACAGATATTTAATAAAATTGCAATTGATTTAAGAAAAGATGTTTTTAATCATTGTCAATTGTATGTTGCATTATCAAGAGTTCGTCCATTTAATGCAGTTACAGTTTATTTAGGAAATCAAAGAAGTAGAAAATGTATTAAGAATTATATTTACAATGAAATTTCGGAATGATTATTATTGTAGAAATAGAATATATTCAGAAAGTAGTTTGTAGTACAGTTGAAAGCATATCATGACAATGTATGGTTACAGATAATATTAAAATGTTACGTTCATTAGGAAAATTATCTAAGAAAGTGTGTAAAAATATGCATGAAAATCTTTTTTGAATAACATAGGAAGGTCCTTTGTTTAGATTTAAATCATTTGAAACTTATACAAGTTCTGAATTAATTCATTTTTTATTACTTTTATTCTTTTTTCTCAAATATAATGCAAATCGTTAATATTTAGTTGTATTTAATACAAGATTTATATGATTCATGACACATTTTGATAAAAAGGATTTTACCTGCAAATAAACAAAATTAATGTTTAGAATAGTAAGTGCACAAATTTTATTTTTTCCCATTTAAGTTCCAAATGTTATGAAGACATTTTTAATTACAATTTTTGTTTAAAACACAAATACAAAAACCTTTGATTTCAATTTTATATGTACATGCATGTAGTACATGTATTGACATGAAATATACATAACGTACTTAAATTTCAGATTCAATACTTCATTTTGAGATTCATGTACATTATTCTAATTACCATTAAGAAAAACTAAACAATTTATCGGACGATATACGAACTACGGTTGTAAGCACATTTTGAACTACATTTAGAATGTTTTATGTATTCATTTATTTAAATTTGTAATAATTTTTTATGAATTCTTGTTTACATTTCTATATTTTTATTTATATTTTTAACTTTTTACTTTGTTTTAACTATATCTGATATACTTTTAAATATTTTTTTTAACAGAGCTATTTATACGTTCGGATTAGAGGCTCATTTTATCAGTATATGGTGTAATACAATTACAGTCAGTTATTGAACAATCACTTGTAAAGATAGAGGTAAGTCCTTGTAATTGTATTCCCTGCAAACAAAAAATAGTAAATTCGACATTTTAAAGTTTTGAACTTGTTTATTAATTATTAAATAGAGTAATTCATATTTAAAAAATATATCCATTGTAAATTTAGTAAATTACAAAAATTTTTATTAATAAATTGTTATTGTATAGTTGTTTAATGTAAGAATTAGTAAACGTGTAAATTGCTAATTTGCTAATTCAAGAATTGGTTATTGGATGTTTTAATATTAGAAAATTGTTTATTGGATAATTAAGTTTTGTAAAATTAGTTTCCTAGATCTAATGAATTACAACAATTAGAATCAAATAATTTTACCAGAGAAGGAAAACAATAACTCTTAATTGTTTGTAAAAATAACTGAAGCACAGAAAGTGTGGAAGGTTGTTCTGCAATTTTAACACATAAGAAGAAGATTAATGATCTAGGGAAGCAAAGAATAATGTTCTATAGTGCAAAAATAAGGAACATAGAAGATTCCAAAAAGATTGAAAATAATTTGTAATGCAGATCTTGGAAATTCTTTCTTGAATTTTATACCATACACATCTTTAAACAGTGCTTCTGACTTTAAAAATTTTAAAATTCATTGTTAACATTCTGTTGAGGATGACTTTTCACCTATTTCTACTTTAAATGATGCAGAAACATAAAGAATGTTAAATTTAAAAAAGGACTAAATAAAGGAATAAAATAAATTATATACTTTTTGATAGCCTGACATTGAATATAAATTATTAAACTTTTTCATTATACTTTTTAAAATAAGAATCTTAAGAATAATACCAGAAAACACAACTGCCTGGAAATATGAAAACAGTGATAATAATGGTTGTGCCTCACAGGAATGGGCGTGAATTGGGCCCTTTCTTTCCTCGAAAAAATAAATCATTATTATGAAGTATATTTCATGTTATTCAGGATTCAATGAATTTAAAACAGCTGCTTTACATAATATTATTTATGGACAAAGAATATAATGAAACTGCAGCTAACGTGTACCTGAAGTATTTCATTAGTTTATAGGGGCTGTTCATAAACTACGTCACACTATTTCTACGATTATTTCCACCTCCCCCCCTTCACATCACAGATCGTCACATAATGCCGTAACCCCCCTTGTGTGACGTCACTTTAGGAATTATCCCCCCCCCACAGATAATTTTTTTTATAATTATTGGAGTAATTTACTTTAAGTCAATCGCAATCAAGATTTATTTTTGTTTAAAATAAACGCATGACTTACAAATTTATGTTAACACATTTTTGAAAATTAATATTTTTCAATCGGCCAACTTAGTTTCTTTTAAAGAGACTTCAAAAATAATTCTAAATTATTTACTTAACCACTTTTTAGTATTAACTACTCTGTAAATCTGAATTAGTGGTTTTCTACTAATCAATTAGCGAGAAATTGGTTATTAAATAGTGAAAAATGTTACTATTTTTTACTAGAAAACTACTAATTAATAGTAGAAAAATACTAATTTTAAAGTGAAATATCTATTGTTTGTAATAGTGAAAGTTGACTTTTTCAATTAGCAGATATTTCACTTTCAAATTATTAGTTTTCTACTAAATAATAGTGAAAATTTTCACTATTTAATAGTAACCGATTTCTCGCTAATTCATTAGTAGAAAATCACTAATTTAAATTTAGAGAGTATGAGAATAGTGAATAACGGTACTGCTTTTTATATTATTTTTTAAATTGATCCAAAAAAGGGTATTATTAGAGGTTCTGTTAGTTTTAGATTTTGTGTTTCATTACTATAAAAAATAATACTTTATTTTTATATTTTTAAAACTTTCTAACGAAAACGGACTTACTCGCATATCCTTTTTACACGCATTTTCCCTCTTTTAATGTTTATGTCCAGAAATTTAGTAATTAATAGAATTTTTTAGTCACACCAATTTCTATTAAACAGAAATTTATTTCGGCCTCGACTATCACTCGTACACAAACATCAGCGTAAACAAATGGCTGCCTTTAACCCCTTGTTGCTTAATATACTATTTTTAACAACTGTCGAGTCTTTAGTGACAATTGACAGAAGATTTGTTCGTGAATTAATAATTTATTGTTATTAGAATAAGAATTTGATTTTGCTAAAATAAGTAAAAATCATTAGTTCTATATTGCAAGTAACAATCTGTGTAGCAGAAGTTGTACTAAATATAAATGAAAAGTGTCAATTATAGGTTTTAAAAGAAAGTATACCTGCGTCAAGTTACCAGACCATGTCGGCTAATATGGCGCACAAATTATATTAATTTTAACTTTACATGGATTTTAAACTTTTTAAAAACATTCGAATGATGTTTGTACAGTATCGTTAATGATGATTATCACTTGCACCGAAAAAAATGAGTTAGCTAACGTAGCTTAGAAATTTAGTTGATACTTATTTAGTCACCGCAGTTCAATATTAGCTAACACAGCTAAAATATTTGCTACGATAGCTAAAAGTAAGCTGTGGTTGCTAATATTTGTAGATACCATAACAAAAAAGATTTAGCTGTCCCTAGGACAAATAACTATGTTTAGATATGGGATCTAAATTTGTTACCTAACATAGCGTACTTTTAGCAGACGTAGGAAATGTACATGCTGCCTTAGCTAATACATAGCTGCGGTGACTAAATAAGTGTTTGCTAAATTTGGTTGGCAGCAGCGGCTAACTCACTATTCTTCGTGTATCAACTCTTCTTAGAAAGTATGAATTTATGAAGTATATATATAAGTTTAAAATATATTATAAAAAAGATTAATTTTTAAAATTTTAAATTACTTTGAAATTAGTTGGTTTAGCAATAGCTGACTTACAACGAGTTTATTTAAATTCAAAACGATAATTAACATTAATTTGCGAAAATTATACAAAAATAAAAATATTACTTAAGAAAATAACATATTACTTTTATAATTATACCTAAAAGTTAATGTTCATTATGATATTTGGTCTAAATGAAATTGTTTTTAAGTCGACTATTATTGCTAAACCAACCAACTTCAGAGTACATATAATTTTTTAAAAATAACCTCTTTCATAGTTAATTACAAACTTAAATATTTCTAAAAATAAGCAAAATCCGCTTTTGAAATTGCAAAATCCCTTTTTGAAATTTCAATATCCACTTTAAAAGTGGCGCCCAATCGGCAGGAGCAGGGGGGGCGGCCGCCCCCCCTGGTCGAGGGGTGGGTGGTGTCAGGAGGATGGTAAAAAATGTAAATAAAAAATTAAATTTAACGTAACAAAATAATCAGAAAAGTACTGAATTCATATGGGTCAAACCATTGACTTTCGTCTAAAGGCTGTCGCTGACATATTTTTTGAAAAAAAAAGTTTCAGAAAATATGAAACTTCAAACTTTTCTGAATCCAATAACCACAGTGTTATTGTGTAAATTCTATTGTTTTTAAGAGTTATTATTTATCAAATGTAGGAGGTTTACGATGTGATTTCGTAACCTTAAATTTGTCACTTTTTAAAAACACGTTATATTTATAAATTATTAAATATTAGAAATAAAAACTTACCAGAAATATAAATCCCGTTATTTTGATCCTAAAAATGATAGAAATCTTATTAAAATACATTATTTTAAAATAATAATATATTTTGAAAATTTTCAAGATTTTTTAAAGCATCTAACTTTTTTTTGGGAGCTCCCAATAATTTGAGGATTTGAATATATATTATTATTAATATAACTTACTTGCTATTAAATTTTGACGAAGGCGTTTTGCTTTATTTAGAAAATATTAAATTTAAAAATTTTCTATTCAAAAAGGTTAAAATTTTTTTATTTTTAATGTAAATAGAGCAATGTGAAATTGTTTTGTTTACTTCAAGTACCAGAATCAACCTTTTTAAATAGACAATTTTCAATTTTAATCTATTCCAAAACGAAGCAAAACGCCTTCGCCAAATTTTAATAGCAAGTAAGTTATATTAATAAAAATATATATTTAAATCCTCTAATTATTGGGAGCACCCAAAAAAAAGTTAGATGCTTTAAAAAATCTTGAAAATTTTCACAAATACAAAATTTTCAAATTATATTATAATTTTAAAATAACGTATTTTAATAAGATTTCTATCATTTTTAGGATCAAAATAACGGGATTTATATTTCTGGTAAGTTTTTATTTCTAATATTTAATAATTTTTTAAATATAACGTGTTTTTAAAAAGTGACAAATTTAAGGTTACGAAATAACATCGTAAACCTTCTACATTTCATAAATAATAACTCTTAAAAATAATAGAATTTACACAATAACACTATGGTTATTGGATTCAGAAAATTTTGAAGTTTCATATTTTCTGAAACTTTTTTTTTTCAAAAAATATGTCACCAACAACCCTCAGACGAAAGTCAATTGTTTGACCCATATATAATATAATTGTAAACCTAATATTTAATCCCGTAGCTGTTTTTTAGTTAGAATCTCTTTAAAATATTGGTTTTCAAATTCAAGTATAACCATAAATTATTAAATAATTATATTTTTAATCATTAATAAAATGTTTCTATAAAAATTCAAGAGTACCCTATTGGAAATAACAAAATGAACATAATGAAATAACAAAATTCTGGCCCAAGGGCCAGAATCTTTTCACTGTTGTTGGTTATTAAAAATTATATAAATATTAAACTAAAATAATTTCAAATTAACAAATTAACTCCTGAAGGCGATACATCAGTAAACTGGCTCTACCTGGGAGTGGTCTTAAGGTCCCAAATAAGGGTGTGTTTTTAGCGGGTCGGCAGAACATCGCCACCCCCGCATAACCCTGTAGTACGGGCTACAGGGTACCTGAAGGCAGGTTTTCACATCCTACGCAAAAAAAAAAAAAAAAAAAAAATTAACAAATTAGGGAAATTGTAGGAATAATTGTTGGAAATAATTGTAAATTGAATAATTGGATTGAAAATCGAAGAAAATAATTTGAAATTCAAGAAAATCACTGAAAATTGAAAAATGTAATTGAAATTTAAAGATTATAATTAAAAATTTAAAAAAGTTATTGAAAAAAGGCGAGAATTATTGAATATAAGAGAAAATATTTGAAAACTGAATTGAATTGAATTGGTTAGAAAATTGAACAAAATTATTGTACAATTGTATTTAAATTGATACCCGAAAAAATGATTGAAAAATGGCGAGAATTTTTGAATTGTAAAGAAAGTACGTATAATTGTAATTTAAAGAAAATAAATAAGGATTGAAGAAAATATTTGTAGAATTAAACAATTAAATTACAATTTAAAAACTATTTTTTATAATTGAATAAAATAACTGGAAAAGCTAAGAATTGTTTAAAATTGAAAAATTAAATAAAGATCGAAAAAGTAATTAAAAATTTAAGAAAATAATTGAAAAATTAAGAATGGAATTGAAATTTTATAGCAAATAATTAAAGAAGACGAAAATTATTAAATATGGTAGGAAATTATGTGAAATTGCAGAAAATAATTGAAAATAGAGTAAAATATCGGATTTTTGAAAAAAAAAAAAATTGTAAAAAACAGAATTATTGAATATGGAAGAAATAATTGACAAATGATAATATTTATTGAATATTGTAAAAAATTCCAAAAGGCCATAATAATGGACACAATTTAAAAGTAATTAAAAAATTAATGAATAATTATACAATTTTAATAGAAAAATAATTAAAAATAACCGAGAATTATTGAATACTGAAGAAAATAATTAAAAATTGATGCATGGAATTAAGCAATTTAATTCAAATTTAAATGAAATTGAATAAAGCCAAAAATTATTTAATATTGAAGCAAATAATTTAAAATTGAAGGAAATCACTGAAAATTGAAGAATGGAATTGAAAGTTAAAGATTATAATTTCAAGTTCAAAAGATTTATTGAAAAAAGGCGAAAATTATTGAATATAGAAGAAACTAAATGAAAACTGAAAAATCGAATTGAAATTTGAAGCATATAATTAAAAATTGAAACAAGCAATTGAAAAAAGCCGATAATTATTGATTATTGAAAATTTAATTAAAAATTAAAGAAAAAAATTGAAATTTTAAAAAAATTAAAAATTGAAGAAAATAATTTAAAATTTCATTAAAATAATCGTAAATTAAAATTTCAATGGAATTTGAAGGAAATAATTGATAATTCAAAGAAAAATTAGAAATATAATTAAATATTGAAATAAGTAATTGAAAAATTAAATTGCGAATTCTGGAATATAGAAGAAAATAATTTAAACTGAAGAATGGATTTGAAAATTAAAGAAAATAATCGTAGAATTAAACAATTAAATTGAAATATTTGAACAATATTTATGATTGAAAAAAGACAGGAATTACTAAATATTGAAGAATTAATTGAAAATTAAAAAGAATATATATAAAATAACGACAATAATTTGATATTAAAGAAAGTAATTGAGATAAGTGGAAAATATTTGACAATATTGAAAGAAATTCGATAATTGTTGAGAATATTTGACAATTGAAAATAAATTCTCAAACTGTTGAGAATATTAGACAACGGAGCAAGGTAATTTAGAAAATTCAAGAATAATTGTAAAATTTAAGGAGAATAATTGTAAATTAAAAACTGTTTAAAATTTAATAAAAAATTATAGATTTATTGAATCATGAAATTAAAATTACAACTGTTACTAATAAATTTAAATTTTGATCAATTCAAAGGCATTTTTAAAAAAGTAGTTGACTCATTATTACTCTCTAAATTTTTAATCAGTGAGAATTTAGCCTACAAATCAGTGAAATTTTACTGACTTAAATTAAGAGAGTATATATAGGTAATTTTAATATGTGAACCTTTTTGTTTTTTTTTTTTGCTTGTCAAAATTAGGGTTCATGAAAGGGGGGTGGTATCCTGGAAACAGGTCTGGCCCCCCCCTGCTAGAAATCCAATGGGCGCCACTGCTGAAAGGGGTCGTTCAGAAATAAAATGCCCCTTTTACACATTTGCAATCTAAATCTTTTTTTTTATTGAAACTTGGTTTGCTTACGTATTTTAATGCGCTGATTACGAAAATCATAGTGAAAATTAGAGCAAATTTTGAACTTCATGGTATAACCTTAAAAACCTATGAAAATTTAAATTTTTTACATTTATTTCTTTAAATAATAAAAATAGCAAACAATGGTTTATACAAAAGTTGTAGGTCTTATTAAGATATATATTTTATGTTCATAGCATTTTTTCTAAAACTGAGTAATGTACGAGAAAAATGCCAAAAACCAGAAATCAACATACAAATATACAAAAATACCAATACTAATGAGTTAGGGGGGCGACTAGGGGGGGGGGGCTCTGACACCCAGTGTATTGGACAAAATACCGAGGGGTTGGGGTGCCACATTGAAGTGGAGTGTAGACAACAGTGGGAAAACCTATAGTTCTGTTGGTTTTTATGGAATTTATCATAAAAATGATCAAGTTGACAATTTTTTTAAAGATGATTTTTATTATTAGTGCATAAAATTACGTAAATGACATAATTTCACGTTATTACATAAGTGTATGTAATTTTACGCTTCTACATAATAGTACGTAATGCAAGTAATGATACGTAATGTAATAACGTCATTACGGCTGTAGGTGATTTATATTGATAAAACATGGGTATTTGGTCACATTTAAGGTGATTTATGTTCTTTGCAATTACTTCGTAAACTAATTGGTTTTAGTAAAAAATGCATCAAACATAAAATATATGTATTTATGGGAGCTACAACTTTTCTATTCTATTCTTTTCTTTTTTTTTCTAAAATTTTTTTTTTATATTTGCAATATTTAAAGAGACACATGCAAAAAACCTAAATTTTTATGATTTTTTATACATATTTTTTAATATGAAATACAAATTTGCGCCAATTTCACTATGATTTTCGTAATCAGGGCATTAACATAAGTAAGTATACAAAGTTTTAATAAAATCGGAGATACACTATAATCGGAAGTACACCCCTCGGTGCAATTGTCATTTTTTAACATTCAAAAAACCATTAAATTTTATTTCCCTTAAAAATTAAAATTATTTGACCCTATAAAACCGTAAATATTAAACAAATTGCATTAAAACACAACATATATTAATTCCAGATTTATTTATTTACCTTCAATTGCCAGCAATTTAATCGGATCCAGAGGAAGTGGATTCGTTTTCTCCCTGCTTCTGTTACTTTTCTTCCCCGTAACACAACTTTTTTGTAAAACCTCTTTTCCAAAAACGGCAATACTTAGATATTTAACGAATTGGGAGTTGGATTTAAGGTTACTCATCGCAATAGCGTAAGCATCCACGCTGAGGAATTCTCCTCTTCCCATGTGAAACTGTAAATAGAATTATAACATACTGAATTATATAATGTCATCAAAACAAATATAAAGTTATTAAATTTTATTAATATGGATAATCATAGTACATAAAAAAGTAAATAATAATAATACCTTTCTGTAATTGTTGGTCACTCGCCCAACATGTGACTCGACAGAGCATTCTTCCTCTTCCAAGCTTCCGTGGTGTCCTCGAATTAAAGCTGCAAATAGAAAAAAAAATAAACCTTTTGTAGAATATTAAAACAGTAATTGAAAGAATGATAGTAAGATAGAAAACTAGATTCTGGTCGCATAACTGAGACATTACTTTATGTACTTTTAATGTAATAAATAAACTATAAAGACATTTCAAGAAAAATAATGATTTTGAACATGGTCTTAACAGGGTGTCCAGGTAGTATAAAAAAAAAGTATTTCCCTCACTTTTGCCTGACATATTTTCTCCCATTTCATAAAGAATATTAATACCAAAACAATAGGAGGTACGCAAATGAAATATATTGAAGGTCAAATAATTTTTTTATTATCAATTATAAAATTAAGTGGACGAAACATGAGAAATTCTTAAAATTGAATAAACTTTTACACAATTATCAAAAAATGAATTTTTCTCTGACTTCCCTGACCGCTGGACACACTGGTTAATATCAGTTATATTGTATTCCGAAGTTTAAAAAATATTCATAGATGCTACGAGATTAAATTATTTTAAAAAATAAACAAAATTTTATCTTACATAACAGTTTGAATGAATTACATTCATTTCAATAGCCATCGCCTACTACAGTATCTTATATTTGTACCTGTTACTTCTGTCATTCCGTCAACCACTTCTACTTGAAGTTTCCGGTTCATGCTATCGAGTTCTTTAATTTCAGCATTTTTTTTGTTTAGTAATCTGTCTTTTACTAATAGTAGTTTTTTCAATGTGTTTACTTCTGCTAGCGCTAAAATTACTCCTTGCTCATCCTCACTCAATACCTGCGAATTATTTCAAAGAATAAAATTATTCATCTTGCTTTGGTACAGACGAAGCTTTGTGATCGTTAACACTTTAGATTTAAAGAAACAGGTTTATTCGATCCATTATTATGTTAAAAAACGAAAGTTTCTATTCTTAAGAACAAAAATCGGTCAGCTATTTAAATTAAGAAGCATGTAAATTAGGTCACAGGGATTTTTGAAATAACCCAATTACATTTTTGAGGGGCATGTGAATTATAATGCTTTTTATATGTAACAAAATGAATTAGTTACATGTATGGTTTTAAAACGCCGCTATAGCTTTGTATAGACGGTTCACACGGCACCACTCCCCACCCGCTGGGGTACCGCTCCCTACTCACACATACCGCTCCCTACCTGTACGAAGCACCGAAGGTAAGGGAAGCGGGATATATTAGTCGGCGCTCGCTGCCGAATCTTCAGTCGTCTGGCGGATGAGACTCGAGGGGCTCCTCGGTCTCTAAACCAGGCTGCTCGCTGGAAGCAATTTTCACCTAGAAGATTGCTGAAGGAGGAAATGCGTGCGGGGGCTCCCACCACACTCCTCTTTCACCATAGAGCTGACTCGACGCCGAGAGAGCGTGGGGGTTGGGTAGAGGGGCTCCTCTCCCAAAACTCATGCAATGGATCCGGAACCCTTGAGGTGAAGGATCGACTAGGCGTTTTCCAAACTAATAGAGGGGCTCCTCTTTAGTTTGGCGAACGGAAAGGGAGGATTGCAATGCCTACGGGGGCTCCCGTGACATTGCAAGCCGTGTTCCGCTAGGATCTCTCGTTTATTCTTGGTGGGGGTAGAGTCAGTATAGGGGCTCCTGTCTGATCCTCCTCCGCCGGGAAAATTAGACTCAACCCTTCCCCTTGAGGGAATTGTTGAACAAACTGAACGTGAGTGGAAGGGGTGGTGTCTTGCGTTAGTCCGTAGTTTAATTAATTATTTGGGACCTTCAGTTCAACTACTTAAGTGTAATAAAGTCAAAGTCGAAATAGAATGTTTTGTTTATTTAAAATTCGAGAAAAGTAAAGTTTGAAACTAGAAACAAATCTAGATTAGGTAAAGATTTTGTTCTGTTCTGTGCTTTCAGGTTCTACCCAGACCGTGATCTGATTTTCTTTTCGGCCGAGCTAGTCAGCCGAGAATATTTTCTTTTTACATGTATAAGTTTAAGAGTAAATTCCTAGAGGGACGTACGTAGAGGATTAAAGGATAGTGATATTTTTATTTTTTTCTCGAAGCCTTTCATTTAGTTTACGTTAATTCTATGTCCTTCCTACGATATTTATAATTTTGTAAATTCTTTTATCATTGCTGGTGCCTACCAGACCATTTTTATTATTATTTGTAAACCTATTTTATGTTCTTTTTTTATTCAAGAATATAATGTTTATTTTTGTTAGTTAATCACGCATTCATCACTGACTTCACCCGTCCTCTAGTATTAAGAAATATTCTATAAAAATTAAATTCTAGTCAGCCAGAAGGCAACGAATTTTTTTTAGAGAATTAGCAATTTAAAATTTAAAGATAAATGTCAGCCAGCAGGCAAAGCATAAGTATTTGTCTATTTGAAATTTTCAGCCACCAATAAGGGCCAGTCATCGTTGGGGCGAAAATTCCGTCGTTTTGAGGTTATGGACACTGGACAAATCCGACGAGCAAATCTTGGAGCCAGATTTAAATTCAGTCATTAAATTTCATTCCTTTACATATAATCCAATTAAATCCATTTAATCTATTTAATAATCTATTTTATTGATTTTTATCTTATTATAAATAATTTATTTAATTAGTAGCTCTAACTACAAAAAATCAGATAAATTATTAAAAAGTTTAAGAACATCGGAAAGTCTATGAAAAAATGAGAAAATCACCGAAAAGGTGAGAAAATGAAAAGTCAAAAGAAGTCCAAATAAAAAAGAAAATGCAAGAACATCCAATAAAAAATTATTGAAAAACAATAGACGTTAATCCTAATCAAAAAAAAATTTAAACAAATAGAAAATCTAGAAATTACTTGAAACAGTAAATAAATCTACGAATACAACAGGCAAAATATAAAAACGAATTGAAAAAATTTACAAAAAAGATGAAACAAGAAATCAGAAGACGATGACCCTCAACTCCCTTCTCAGAATATAAAGAATTAAAACAAGTTGAAAATTATGCTTCCACGTCAGCAAAAAAATTTGCTTCCTCATGGAGGAATCAAAAAATTAATTTTGTAAACATGAAAGTAGAAAACAATTTAAAATACGACTTAAACATTTTCGGTCAAAAATGAAAAATTAAATTTCTTAAAAAATTGATAATTGCGATTTTTTTAAATTTTTGAAAAAATATGAACTTTTTGTAGGTAAACAGATTCTTTTTAATGTAAAGAGTAGCATTTTTAAATATATTATAAAGTTGAATTAAAAAAATGAAACAAAAATTTTAACAAAAAAGTATATTTTTGATTCTTTAATTGCGAATAAGTCTTGAAATTTTAAGAAAATATATCAATCGATTTGTTTTGAAACAAAGAATAAGAATTTTGTATATATTAAGTTGAATTAACCATCAACAATAACATGTCATGAAAAAATAAGATAATACGAGTCGTACCGAGTACCAACTTTGAAAATTGTTGAAGAAGAAAATTCAATTTGAAATTTGTTGTGTATTATAACGAGTTAGCGGAAATTTTTGTAAATTCCGACAAATTCCAAAATTTCCCTGTCGCTGAACACCCTGTCTGAAGAAATTGTAAAATAGTAGATATTTTGATACCAAAGTTTGTAAACTTACTTAAAATATCATTAGGAAGGTATTTCAAACCAAACTATATTTGAATTGTACTTATCAAATCTTTAAAAACTTGAAAATGTTAGCGAATTTTTTTTAATATTAATTTTGACTCAAAATTTAAGCAAACCTGGGTCAGACAGACCTTAATAATATTTTAAGGCATTCTGAAAAATGTGGAGTTATAGTATACATTATTTTAAGAGAAAATTTATGAACAAATTTTGCTTCATTTCTTATTTTGTTCTCATTTTGTATTTTGAATTTTTTATTTTATTACAATTTTTAAATCTTTAATTTTTTTTATAGTTTTTCAAAACATATTCTTTATTGAATACAGGGTATCTACCGAAACATGATTTTCAAATTCCCGGCAAATTCCCGGGTTTCCCTGATCTAAAATCACATTTTTCCCGGATTTCTTTTATGTGTGATTAATAGCTATAATATTAAAATAGTGAAAAAATTAAGTGAGTAATATATAAGTTTTTAAGGTAAAATTGATCTTTGAAGAAAATAATACCAAAATGGCAAAAATAATAGAAGTTTGAAGAAACAAAATGAAAGATGACAAAACTAATTAAAAATTTGAAGAAAAGACTTGGAAAATGAAAAAAATAATTGAAAAATGTAAAACAAAATAAAAATTTAATGTCAATAAATAATTAAAAAATTGGAGAAAAAAATTGATCATGAAAGAAAATAATTAAATAATTGAAAAATCATAATATTAATAGAACTTTGAAAAAAATACTTGAAAAATAATAAAAATAATTAAACTTAAAAAAAAAAATAATTGAGAAATAACAAAAATAATTGAAAATTACAAAAATAATCAAAAAATGGAACAAATAGTCCAGGGCCGGGACTCCGAGTTGGCAACGGTGTTACGTGGCAACTTTTGCCATCTAGTAATTAAAATTAAAAAAAAAAATTGTAGAGTTGTTGAAAACTAAATTATTAATCATATTTTGTTGAATCCTACCTTTAAATTTAAAACTCAACAACGTATAACAGAAATAAAAGTTGCTTTAACCTTTAAAGTTAGCAACTTGACAAACATTGTGTTTAGAAATTGTGACAAATTGCTATCAACAATTCTTTAAAAACATGTCTGAAGTTTGTCAATGGTGCTAATTATTTTTAAAAAGTGTTGCCAACCTTTTAATAAAACAAAGTTAAATAAAATGTCGAAAAGTATGTGTACATATTTTAATTATAATTATAACTAACAATTAATTTTTTTCTAGATGGTGTAACTTAATGTTTATTATTTTTTAATAATTTAATAAAAAAATTGTTAATGATTTGTGAATAGATTCTTTTTTACAATCAAACAGATAATTATTTTTACACAATTCCCGGTTAAAAAAACATGTACATGAACACGTACACGTACGCGTACATGACCACGTACATGAAAGCGTACATGTTCATGTGCATGAACATGTATGTGTTCATGTATGCGGCATTAAAACATGAACATGTACACGAACACATATATATGTTCATCCACGTTAATAAGTTCAAAAAACAATCCACATGTTTAAAAAATGTCTAACAAAGGTAACTATGCCTATGGTATTTCTCCACCCTTGTTCCTGAGAAACAACTGCGCAGCCATATCTCCCATAGAAAACTTCTGCGCAACGTTTGAAGTTTTGCATAATTTCAATCATGTTCTTTTGCATGTTCATGTGCACGAATATGTTGGTGTTCATGCACATGAACATGAATGGAATTTTTGACTTCATGGAGCTCATGAACATGTGCATGAACGTATACGTGTTCGTGCTTATGTTCATGCATGTGAACATGTATGAAATTAGTGACTTACCCTGGCAAATAAGCGTCACCGATTGCGGACTAAAAAGGTGCCGATAAAGTCCGCATTTGGTACCGAATCGGTCCTGACGTTAGAAATTAAAATTCATATGTTTAAATTAACTTGTACAGTATTTATTTAATGAAATTATTTAATTCTATAATCATTTTAATAAGTATTATTAGTTATTATTGAAAGAAAAAGTAAAAAAAATGTAAAATTTGAATTCTATATTTTTTACTTTTTCTTTCCTTAATAAAAAATAATATTTATTAAAATTATTATAGAATTAACTAATTTCATTAAATAAATACTGTACAAGTTAATTGGAACATATGAATTTTAATTTCTAACGTCAGGACCGATTCGGTACCAAATGCGGACTTTATCGGCACCTTTTAAGTCCGCAATCGGTGACGCTTATTTGCCAGGGTTAATGGAGCTCATGAACATGTACATGAATATATACTTGTTCGTGTACATGAACATTGTTTCAATACCGCGTACATGAACACGTACAAGTTTATGCACATGAACATATACGATTTTATGTACGTGTTCGTGTACGCGTTCGTGTACGTGTTCATGTACATGTTTTTTCAACCGGGTTATATATTTAGTGTTTATAAATATTTATACATTGCAAAAATATTTTTAAAATTATCTTGTGACATTATTTATTTCGATATTTTAGGTTTATTTATTATAAATTCAAAAATTGAGTAGCAAAATCTGTAAATTTTCGCATTTGACAAATATATCTTGAATATGAATGAGAGGTACCTGAAGCAAATTTTGAACAAATGAATAATTTGTTTATTAATAAGGAGATAACCTCTAGAGGAAATCTATTGCCTATTCTTGTAAAATAGATTTGTGTGCAGTTGGCCAAAAATCAACCAACTAAAAAGCAGTAAGTATATAAAAACATATTTAAGAAAAAATAATAGTTAACGGTAAATTGACTCATAATATTTAAAACAATATCAGCATTTTCTAATTTCTGTTATAGAACCTATATTTATTAAATTATGCAATATTTATAATTGTTAATATGTTGTTTTAAAAAAACGGTATTTTTAAAAAGTTTTTAAGAAAAATTCTATTTACTTTTGCTACATAAATTTAAAAAATAATTTGTTTTATAACAATAATTTAAAGTTTAATAATTTATAAACAAAAATCAAATAAGCAAATTATTATTTATAAACAAGTAAGAATGCAATATTTAATTGACAATAACAAATAACGTTTAATTAATTTTTCAAAAAATAAATTTAAAAAAATAAAAAATAAAATGTACATTGAAAGAAATGTTTAATTCTCATATCAATGCATTATTTTAAAATGGATCATGCATAAATTATTACCTTTAGAATCGGACCAAGTATAATTATTCTTCGATCTAGAATAAATTATTATTAATCCAAGTATTCATTCTTGGATCATTTGATAATTATTCTTTTCTTGATCCAAGAATAGTTATTATTGTTCTAACAATAATTATTATTCTTGATAATCAAGCATATAGACTATGCATATTTATAATTTTGGTAATGGCAATCTTTTCTCTCAGTGTTTCCAAATAAACTATACCCGAATTTTAATTTGGTAAATTTTTTTAGGAATTGTATATTATAAATATTCTGTTTAAATTAAACATTAATTAATATCTACATTTTTGTTCTGAATTTAAATAATATATTATATATTATATTATATTATATATATATATATATATATTTTTTTTTTTTTTTTTTTTTTTTTACAAAACAAGTTTAGGAGAGGAAAAAATGCCTTTACGCACTTGTTCGTGTGGGACTCGACCACGTGCTGTGGTAATACCTCACTAAAACAACCTCTCCCATTCTTGCTTTACATATTCTAATCCACTATTGCTCCATCCGTCCTGGAGGGTAAGCAAAAGCGTGATTCATTTACTAGAGTTGTTATTTTCGTTTCTTACACTGTTGTTCTCACCCATTGCCGCCGATATTCTTAAGCGGTGGTCAAGAACGTTGTTGGATGCTTTTTTAGAGCTACCGAATAGGATCTTATAATGAACAGTGCTGCCGAACCAGATTTAGAGAGTTCAGAAGAACAGTCTTCTGCATGCGAACCGCCAACGCATTAGCCTTGTGCTCGCAGCTAGGAATTTTTTGTAATTGGCTCACAAATGAAGCTCGCATCCCTCCTAAACAACCGAGTACAAGAACAATTAATCTGACCCTGTAGCCTGGATATATTTTACTCAATTCAAACAGAAGGTCTTGATACTTTGTCCGCTTCTCATCCTCCTTTTGAGTGATATTGCTCTCAGCAGGTGCCGAAAACTCTATCACACAAATGACCTTACTTTTATGATCCTGGAGCACTATATCAGGTTTATTGGCGCTGATACGATGAGTGGTGGAAAAAGAAAAATTCCAGTAGATCTTACACTGATCATTTTCCACAACGGACTCCTGATCCCCCTGAGCATACGGCAAGATGGGTTCTTTATCTATACCATATTGGTGTCGAAGGTGATAATACAACACCTTAAGCGCAGCATTGTGTCTTTCAACATATCTGTAACATGCATACTTCGGGCACGCACTTAGAATGTGACTAAGTGTCTCCGGGTATTGCCTGCACGCTCGACAGTTGGTATTGTCGACAGATATATGCATCACTCGACTGCGATACACCAAAGTATTTATCACTCCATCCTGGCAAGCAAATAAAAATCCTTCAGTCTCCGATTTTAAACCAGCAGACTTGAGGAAAGCAAATGACAAAACTCCAGACAGTCCCAACTCTTTTATGAGACTGAAAAACCGTCCATACACAGGCTTGTCAATATGCTCCTGTAACAGAAGCCCATTTTCTGCTTCCTTAACACGTTTTTTAAGCATTAATGGTGTTAAAGATGCTAAACCGTGTTCCATATCCCTGGTTTCAAATGGGAGACTAAGTTCACTTGCAGCTCTTTCTGCCGCTCGATATAAAAACGCCCCAACATTTGCAATTTCATGATGGTGAACAAATTGCATAAGAGGATCTCTACTGTTTATGACTGAGCATGCTGCAGATAAAACAATTCTACGATGAAGACACTCTAAATTTAAAAGACCTCTTCCTCCCCGATCGCGTGGAAGGTAAATGCGAGGTACGGAAGACCTAGGATTATTATTATTATTATTATTATTATTGTTAATTTTATCCTATAATCTTTAAATTTATGTCAGTGAAATATTCACTAATTATTTGCAGAGATTTTAATTAACTTTCAAAAATAAGTAAGTTAGTATCTTTTTTTTAGATGCTATGTATGTCTTGTTTTAAAAATTAATTATGATAGGATTTATAAAATAATAATTATTACGATAATATTGTTAATTATATCGAATTTTTTAAGTTTACAGTTGTGAATATTAAGTAAAAAATTAAGTAAAAAGTGTTCACTGTAAAACTATGATTTACAAATGTTGTTTTCAGATGTTATATTTTTCATTTATAAATTAATAATTTAGCTTTAAACATCTTGAAAAATTATTTAAAAAGACATATTTTACCAGAATAATTATTTTACAGGTGAATTTTATTTAGATGTGTTTATTAGTTGCACATTTTTATTTTACCATTTTAAATATCGCGGGTTTGTTTTCATCTAGCGACGTATTGCAAACTTAGAAGACACCCAAAACATTCAACACCCGCGAATCCCACTATCTCAAAACAATTGAAACATTCGTGTTTACAAAAAAGTCAATAACCTCTAGAAAAATCAAGTGCAACATATTCTTATAAATCTCACTGGATTGTAGGAGTCTGAGTCTAAAAAGTAAGTTTTTTAAATAAATTGTACAAAATGTTTCTTCTTAAACATAAAGGAAAAAGTTAAATATTGACAATAATAATAGATTCTGTAAATTTATTATTTTCATAAAAAAAGTTTTTAGAAAATCCTCTTCACTTTATTTTGTTTTAATTCTTTGAGACGGAAAATAGATATTTTTAAAATAAAATAAAACTTGTAATCACATTTATTCTTTAAATATTTTACACATAGAAAAAGTTTTATTAATGGATTATTATGTAATATTACTTTTAACAACGATTGTGATAATTATTTTCTTGTTTATTTATAAATTATACTTAAAGATGTAATAATAATGTTAAAATGTCATTTTTATTCATATTCCAAACTTTTTTCAATATTAAATATAGAGTTAAATAAAATATCTTTAAAAGAGAATGTTAATAAATGTGTTAAAGATTTTTTTGTACATATATTTTGATTATAATTCAGAATAAATAATAAGAAAAGTGGATTTGATATTAAAAGTGTCAGTGGCGCCCATTGGATTTCTAGCAGGGGGGGGGGGGGCCAGACCCGTTTCCAGGATACCACCCCCCTTTCATAAACCCTAATTTTGACAAGCAAAAAAAAAACAAAAAGGTTCACATATTATAAGTACCTATATATACTCTCTTAATTTAATTCAGTAAAATTTCACTGATTTGTAGGCTAAATTCTCACTGATTAAAAATTTAGAGAGTAATAATGAGTCAACTACTTTTTTAAAAATGCCTTTGAATTGATCAAAATTTAAATTTATTAGTAACAGTTGTAATTTTAATTTCATGATTCAATAAATCTATAATTTTTTATTAAATTTTAAACAGTTTTTAATTTACAATTATTCTCCTTAAATTTTACAATTATTCTTGAATTTTCTAAATTACCTTGCTCCGTTGTCTAATATTCTCAACAGTTTGAGAATTTATTTTCAATTGTCAAATATTCTCAACAATTATCGAATTTCTTTCAATATTGTCAAATATTTTCCACTTATCTCAATTACTTTCTTTAATATCAAATTATTGTCGTTATTTTATATATATTCTTTTTAATTTTCAATTAATTCTTCAATATTTAGTAATTCCTGTCTTTTTTCAATCATAAATATTGTTCAAATATTTCAATTTAATTGTTTAATTCTACGATTATTTTCTTTAATTTTCAAATCCATTCTTCAGTTTTAAATTACTTTCTTCTATATTCCAGAATTCGCAATTTAATTTTTCAATTACTTATTTCAATATTTAATTATATTTCTAATTTTTCTTTGAATTATCAATTATTTCCTTCAAATTCCATTGAAATTTTAATTTACGATTATTTTAATGAAATTTTAAATTATTTTCTTCAATTTTTAATTTTTTTAAAATTTCAATTTTTTTCTTTAATTTTTAATTAAATTTTCAATAATCAATAATTATCGGCTTTTTTCAATTGCTTGTTTCAATTTTTAATTATATGCTTCAAATTTCAATTCGATTTTTCAGTTTTCATTTAGTTTCTTCTATATTCAATAATTTTCGCCTTTTTTCAATAAATCTTTTGAACTTGAAATTATAATCTTTAACTTTCAATTCCATTCTTCAATTTTCAGTGATTTCCTTCAATTTTAAATTATTTGCTTCAATATTAAATAATTTTTGGCTTTATTCAATTTCATTTAAATTTGAATTAAATTGCTTAATTCCATGCATCAATTTTTAATTATTTTCTTCAGTATTCAATAATTCTCGGTTATTTTTAATTATTTTTCTATTAAAATTGTATAATTATTCATTAATTTTTTAATTACTTTTAAATTGTGTCCATTATTATGGCCTTTTGGAATTTTTTACAATATTCAATAAATATTATCATTTGTCAATTATTTCTTCCATATTCAATAATTCTGTTTTTTACAATTTTTTTTTTTTTTCAAAAATCCGATATTTTACTCTATTTTCAATTATTTTCTGCAATTTCACATAATTTCCTACCATATTTAATAATTTTCGTCTTCTTTAATTATTTGCTATAAAATTTCAATTCCATTCTTAATTTTTCAATTATTTTCTTAAATTTTTAATTACTTTTTCGATCTTTATTTAATTTTTCAATTTTAAACAATTCTCAGCTTTTCCAGTTATTTTATTCAATTATAAAAAATAGTTTTTAAATTGTAATTTAATTGTTTAATTCTACAAATATTTTCTTCAATCCTTATTTATTTTCTTTAAATTACAATTATACGTACTTTCTTTACAATTCAAAAATTCTCGCCATTTTTCAATCATTTTTTCGGGTATCAATAAGTTTCTTTAAATTTAAATACAATTGTACAATAATTTTGTTCAATTTTCTAACCAATTCAATTCAATTCAGTTTTCAAATATTTTCTCTTATATTCAATAATTCTCGCCTTTTTTCAATAACTTTTTTAAATTTTTAATTATAATCTTTAAATTTCAATTACATTTTTCAATTTTCAGTGATTTTCTTGAATTTCAAATTATTTTCTTCGATTTTCAATCCAATTATTCAATTTACAATTATTTCCAACAATTATTCCTACAATTTCCTTAATTTGTTAATTTTTTTTTTTTTTTTTTTGCGTAGGATGTGAAAACCTGCCTTCAGGTACCCTGTAGCCCGTACTACAGGGTTATGCGGGGGTGGCGATGTTCTGCCGACCCGCTAAAAACACACCCTTATTTGGGACCTTAAGACCACTCCCAGGTAGAGCCAGTTTACTGACGTATCGCCTTCAGGAGTTAATTTGTTAATTTGAAATTATTTTAGTTTAATATTTATATAATTTTAAATAACCAACAACAGTGAAAAGATTCTGGCCCTTGGGCGGTGCGTTCATTTTGTTATTTCCAATAGGGTACTCTTGAATTTTTATAGGAACATTTTATTAATGATTAAAAATATAATTATTTAATAATTTATGGTTATACTTGAATTTGAAAACCAATATTTTAAAGAGATTCTAACTAAAAAACAGCTACGGGATTAAATATTAGGTTTACAATTATATTATATATGGGTCAAACAATTGACTTTCGTCTGAGGGTTATTGGTGACATATTTTTTGAAAAAAAAAAGTTTCAGAAAATATGAAACTTCAAAATTTTCTGAATCCAATAACCATAGTGTTATTGTGTAAATTCTATTGTTTTCAAGAGTTATTATTTATCAAATGTAGGAGGTTTACGATGTGATTTCGTAACCTTAAATTTGTCACTTGTTAAAAACACGTTATATTTAAAAAATTATTAAATATTAGAAATCATAACTTACCAGAAATATAAATCCCGTTATTTTGATCCTAAAAATGATAGAAATCTTATTAAAATACGTTATTTTAAAATAATAATATAATTTGAAAATTTTGTACTTGTGAAAATTTTCAAGATTTTTTAAAGCATCTAACTTTTTTTTGGGTGCTCCCAATAATTAGAGGATTTGAATATATATTTTTATTAATATAACTTACTTGCTATTAAAATTTGGCGAAGGCGTTTTGCTTCGTTTTGTAATAAATTAAAATTGAAAATTGTCTATTTAAAAAGGTTGATTCTGATACTTGAAGTAAACAAAACAATTTCACATTGCTCTGTTTACATTAAAAATAAAAAAATTTTAACCTTTTTGAATAGAAAATTTTTAAATTTAATATTTTCTAAATAAAGCAAAACGCCTTCGTCAAAATTTAATAGCAAGTAAGTTATATTAATAATAATATATATTCAAATCCTCAAATTATTGGGAGCTCCCAAAAAAAAGTTAGATGCTTTAAAAAATCTTGAAAATTTTCAAAATATATTATTATTTTAAAATAATGTATTTTAATAAGATTTCTATCATTTTTAGGATCAAAATAACGGGATTTATATTTCTGGTAAGTTTTTATTTCTAATATTTAATAATTTATAAATATAACGTGTTTTTAAAAAGTGACAAATTTAAGGCTACGAAATCACATCGTAAACCTACTATCTTTGATTAACAATAACTCTTAAAAAAAATAGAATTTACACAATAACACTGTGGTTATTGGATTCAGAAAAGTTTGAAGTTTCATATTTTCTGAAACTTTTTTTTTTCAAAAAATATGTCAGCGACAGCCTTTAGACGAAAGTCAATGGTTTGACCCATATGAATTCAGTACTTTTCTGATTATTTTGTTACGTAAAATTTAATTTTTTATTTATATTTTTTACCATCCTCCTGACACCACCCACCCCTCGACCAGGGGAGGCGGCCGCCCCCCTGCTCCTGCCGATTGGGCGCCACTGCCTTTCAGAAACAATTGCCAATTTCGGCCAATTAGAGCCAATTTTTAAATAATTATTTTTTAAACTTTCTAAAACCAAAATAATTTTATAATTAGCAGTTTTAAAAGAAAGATTTATAAATTTTAAAATGATAAAGAAGCATATTTTCAACAGAACGACATTTGTTTTTTATTTTAATTTTATGTTTTATTAACTTTAAAATTATATATAATTTGTAGGCTAAAAAAATACAAAATTTAAAGAAAAACAAATGCCGCTCTTTTTAAAACGTGTTTTTGTATTAATACATATTTTTACTTCTTATAAATTAAGTGACTGTAAATTGTAATTATTTCCTCAAAATCTCCTGAAATGTCCATTATTCGCTTTACTAAAATGAAATTCAGAATATTTGAGATTTCTTTTAAGATATATTTTTAATAAATCTGAAACAACGGGTTTTGAGATATTTAAAATTTTAACTTTTAAAATACATTTTTAATATGAATTACGTATTTTATATTTGAAGAAAATCCTTTTTATCAGAAATTTTTCTTTTAAAACTGCAAATTATAAGATTTTTTTGGCCTCAATAAGTATAGAAAAAATTCTTTCAAATTGGTCGGAATTGACAATTGTTTCTGAAGAGGGTCGTTTAGAAATAGAATATACCCTAACTCATAAAAAATCTAAAAATTTCCAACTTTTAAACCCCCACAGCACCAAAAATTTCCTGAAATTTTATTAAATATTTACTTGCAATATTCGAAATATGTGATTACAAAATTTAGTAAAAATTTTGTAAAGATTTAAATGTCGCGATTAATTAAATGTTTAGCGTGAAACTTTCCTGAAACTTGCCTGAACATTTTCGCCTAATCTATAATAATAATCCGCAAGATTCATTCATTCTTTCATTCATTCTTGTCTGTCCGCACCTGAAGTTTGTCACTTAGATATTTTTTGTTTTAAATCAGTTACGTTTGAAAAAATGTATCTTTAAATTAAAATTAGAGTCTACTTTCATAAGAATTAATTTAACTGCATTCACAGAAAATAAATTAATTAAAATATAGTTTACCTTAAAATATTGAACTGAAATTTACATACACTAAAATCTTTAGTAAATTAAAATTCACTTCTATCAATATAAATTAACTTGAAATGTTCTTTTGATTAAATCAATTAATATTTAGATCACTGGAAATTTTGAAATAATTATTTTTAATGAAAATCTAAACTATTTATTTATTTATTTATTTATTTAGCAAATATAATTCCCCGCAGTCCATTAAGGACAATAAATGGGTAACGAAATATACATAAATATAAACTATGTTTAAGTATAAAATATAACGAAAAATCATTTAGTTTAAATATTGTTTCGGCGATATAACACATATTTGTTTATGCATTACAGGAACTCTAGTTTATATACACTAAAAAGATTACTATTAGTTTTCAGTGTGAAATACAATTAGTTAATGAAATAATTACCAATGCAGGGTGGAGCGGATATTCCACCCTAAATTACTAATTACTAAAATTAGAAATTAAGAATCAGTATATATTTAAGTTTAAATTTATTGAAGTTTGAATTCATCTAAATTTTTATTGATTATTAGGCTTTAAATCCTTTATAAGAAATCAGTTAGTGATAGCTATAGATATACTGTTGTAGAAATTCGAGTACGAAACAGAAAAGAGCTTTCTCAGTAGGCGGGGCATGACACGTCATCGGCAAAAACGTACGAAACATGAAGAAGAGTTCACAATTTATCCTAGAATTTCCTAGAATTTAAAAATTTTAAAAATCAAGTAGGCGGGGCATGACACGTCATCGGCAAAAGCGTACGAAACATAAAGGAGAGTTCACAATTTCTCCTATTTATGTATTTGAATTTAAAATTTTTGAAAATCAATAATTAGGATATCACACCGAGGAGAACCAATTTCCAGGTGACTTTTGGTGAACTTCTTCATGGTAGTTAACCTCAAAATTTAAAAATCAATAATAAGGACAACAATAACTGCAGAACCCATGTCCAGGTAAGTTTTGTAGAATTTAAGGCTGTTGGAAGGAGAAAATTTGCAGTGGTCCTCAAATACTTTCCCCTCCGCTACTCGAAAATTTGGACTTATGAATATTTTTAAAAAACCCCAGACACTTTTTTGAAAAAAGGGCTCTGGCTGACCATAGTATTTGAGATAAGGAATTTTTTAAACCTTTGTTTTACTCAAACCGGTGTTCCTACGAGCGTCAAAATCATCCCCCGTTTTGACATTGACAGATTTTCTGTAGAAGATGGCCGCCCCACGTCACCTGATCATATGGCAGGCCGGAAGTAGCGTCACCGTTACCATGGATTCCACTCGGGCTATGACAAGATGGACGCCGCACTCTGTTTACAATCTGTCAGTTTTGATGTCGAACGTGGAGATAATTTTCTCGCTCGTGGTGAAATTGTGTTTCCCAAATTCCCCATTCCCTGCGAAGTTTGGCAAGAAAGTAATTTTCCTATATAAAAGTGTCTAGTGTTTTATAAAACAAACGGCAACGATCGTGTGAATTTGTAGTGTTATTATATCTATGTCTCGTTTTCTTCGAAAAGTGTTGACACACTGAGAAAAACAGGAGTCTGTCTTGCTTAATAATTCCACTATTACCCCTTATTCATAAAATTCCAGCAAGTTTCTTCAATCTTTTTATTTTTTAATCAAATTCTGGGCAATCCCTTACCAAAGCGTACTACAGAAATACGATTAGGAAATACTACAGAAAAAACTTCATAAATACTATTGCTTTACTACAGGTTTATTTGTAGTAACTGTGGCGTTTGGAATGTTTAATTTTGTAGTGTTTCTGTAGTATTTTCGCGCTTGTTCCAATAATGGTTTAAAGAGTCTAAGTGGTAAAGTAGGTAGTTCTTTTTTTTCAATACCAAAAAGGACAAAATAGCTCCCTGTTAAAAAGAAAGGAATAGTTTCTAAAAATTCCAGTAGATGGAAACGCGTTCTTTTATAGAAACTTGTTTAGTAGTTACTCTAATTATTAAGTGAAAATTTGTTAGTTAGGTATATTAATAATTTTCTAAGAGTATTTTAATTTTATTCCATGTTTTTAATTTACTAGTAAATACTGAGACAAACAAAACCTTAAAATATTTTTAAATAACTTTTAAAACATTAATATTAACAATTAAATTTTTTGTACCGTATTAAAAGCAACCTAAAAACTTACATTCTAATGTAATTAATTTGGTAAAATTTTAAGCTAATCGAAAATGAGAACAAAAATTCTTTCATTTAGTAGGTCATGACAGCGACCTAATCCTCGCTTGATTTCAAATTTGTCGTTTCTCGATTCTATCGTTTTCAAAGGTTGATTTATTAAAAATATAAAAGTGACACAGGGTTATGTTTTCGTTTACTTATTGTAAATATAATTACATTTTATTTATAAACAATTTTTCTAACGAAAAGTGATATCTAGCTATTTTTTAAAAACAAAAAGATCACGAGGAAGCGACTTGTGTCACTCCCAATTTCTAATAAATCTATTTTCTAATCAATTTGTAAATTTATTTTATTGTTTCGAATCGAGAAATAAAAAGATTGAAATTAGATGAGAATTAGGTAGCTTTTATGGTTTAAATGGAACTATTTTTGTTTTCAGGCTTGATTAGCATTAAAACTGTGGAAACCAAGAATTGGCCCAGTACTACACCAGTGTTGGGATAGTGCTGCAAGTATAGCCTGGTGCATAGGTTTATGAGTATCCTGAGAATTTTTTAAGAATATCCTTGGAATTTTTTAGAAATATACATAGGATATTATAAAAATATCCTGAAGATATTTTTGAAATAGCCTTAAGTTATTTTAAGAATATTCTGAGGATATTTTGAAAACATCCTTATGTTATTTTAGGAATATCCTTACGATATTTTAGGCATATCCTACGGATATTCTTAGAACATCCTAGGGGTTTTCAGGAAATGTCCTTATAATGGTTTTGAAATGGATATCCGCAGGATGTCCACCAGATATTCCTCGAAAATTTAATTCGAATATGAAATATCCTTACCAAGATTGTTTCAGGATATCAGAAAGAGAGTGAATTTCAATATTCGTTGGATATTCTAAGAATTTCTAAGGATATTCCAAGGACATGTTTAGGATATCCTATTAAATTGTACGAAATCAACCAAATATCTGACTGCTATCATTTTGCTCTGAGAGTTTACTTTGTATTTTCCTTCATAACAAAAGGATAACCGTCGGATATCAGATGGATCTCGGACAATTTGTTAAGATATCCTGATATTTTTATGATTTACTTAATATTTAGCAATTTAAATCTATCTGTTATTCAATATTTACAACTAATTAGTAAGTTAGAAAAATTATTATAAACCGATTATTTTGTTTATTTATAAACAAATTCTATAAACAATCTTACTTGTCCAAATCCTTATAATGAGATTAATGACATTTTATACACAATGTACAATATTATTGCTCCAGATTATTGAAAAAAGCATAATTTATTTTTTTAAACGTTTGCATTGTTTAAACAATCACTAACTAACAAATTTATAGCTTTATTATCTTTAGTCGTACAGACTTCGTTCTTTTTGCTTGTCTCCTTAAATTTGAACTATTTTTCTAATTTTAAAGAAAATTTAATAATTATAAATAATTAGTATTGTTATTATTAATTTTATTAACAATTCTACTTCTCTAGTTCCTTACTTCGAACTTAATGAAATTTTAAATGCAATGTACAATATTATTACTGAAGATAGTTGAAAAAAGCATAATTTAATTTTTCTTAACATTAGCATTGTTTAAACAATCACTCATTAACAAATTCATAGCTTAATTATCTTTAGTCGTGCAGACTTCGCTTTTTTTGCCTATCCCCTTAAATTTAAACTATTTTTAAAATTTTTAAAAAAATTTCAGAACTATTAATAATCAGTATTGTTATTAATAATTTTATAAATAATTTTACTTCAGCAATTCTTTATAGCAAACTTTTTGCAATTTTAGATTAAATGTACTGTATTATTACTGAAGACTGTTAAATAATGCAGACTTTAATCAATTTACAAGTTCAGGATTGTTTAACCTTTTATTAAGTCATAAATACAAAGCTACGTTTTTTAGTCACATAAATAACAACCTTTAATAAAAGGACAAACAATGCTAAACTTAAAATTTCAGTAAGTTTGCTGTAAAGAACTGATCAAGTAAAATCGTTTATAAAATTATTAGTAATAGGTAGTAATAATTTTGTTTGTTTTAACTGATCTGAGTTTCTAAAGGATTTATTTCAATTTTCTTTATAAAGAAAATAAAGTCACATTTTTAGCTTTCGTCTCTCTAAGAGAAACCTCTTCAGAAATTAACAATTTTTGGACTTCTAGTTACACTGAAAAATTATATAAATTAGTAATTATAATGATATAAGACAAGTACATGTGTTCGTTAATTTTATTTTTAAAATTATATATTTTTTTTCCGAACGTTTCAAACAAACAAAATTATTACTACCTATTACTATATATTAATACTGATCAAAAACTGAAACAACAACATTATAATACTAATTATTTATAATTATTGAATATTCTTTCAAATTTGAAAAATAATTTAAGTTTAAGTAGATAAGCAATGAGAACGAAGTCTGCACGACTAAAGATAATGAAGCTATGAATTTGTTAATTAGTGATTGTTTAAACAATGCTAATGTTAAGAAAAATTAAATCATGCTTTTTTCAACTATCTTCAGTAATAATATTGTACATTGCATTTAAAATTTCATTAAGTTCGAAGTAAGGAACTGGAGAAGTACAATTGTTTATAAAATTATTAATAACAATACTAATTATTTATAATTATTAAATTTTCTTTAAAATTAGAAAAATAGTTCAAATTTAAGGAGACAAGCAAAAAGAACGAAGTCTGTACGACTAAAGATAATGAAGCTATAAATTTGTTAGTTGGTGATTGTTTCAACAATGCAAACGTTTAAAAAAAAATTATGCTTTTTTCAATAATCTGGAGCAATAATATTGTACATTGTGTATATAATTTCATAATTCTCATGATAAAGAATTGGACAAGTAAAATTGTTTATAAAATTTGTTTATAATAAATTTTCTAATTTTAATTACTAATTAGTTGTAAATATTGAATAACAGATAGATTCAGATTGCGAAATATCAAGTAAATCATAAAAATATCTTTCTTCCACTAATTTGTTTATAACAAATACAAACATTTTTTAAACAATTAACTCATTATCAGAATTTTTTCTTGAATCATTACTTCAACATTTTTCGTCATTTCTAATGTAAAGTTTTCGTTTCATAAAAAATTAAACTGGTTTAAATTGGAAAATTTTTTTTTTTTTTCTTTTATTTTTAACAATAAATAAACAAATAAAAACAATTAAATTTCTAAAAACAAAATCAAAGGTGTTATACAGAATTTCATTACCTTTAAATAAAAAAGAAACTTCTAAATCGGTTAATATTTGTGGGCTCTATGTTAATTTGTCCACGGACGTTTTTTTTGCCCCATTGTGGACTATAGGCCCATAGTTCTCAGATACCTGGCGCTATATTGTGGAATCTGTCATTTTTTCATTTATAGCTTTACTCTCAAATCCTCTGAAGGGTTTTAAGTTTACAGCTTCCACATGTTCTTGAAGAAAAATTTCCAGATCTTCATAGAAAAATTAAGTATTGTATTATAGGAGAAAATAAATGTGTTTCTTTTGAATATCTTTGGACCAAGTGTCTAAAACAAATTTATTAAAGCCTACAGAAATCTTTTTTTCCTGAACTCAATGCAAATATTTTGACAAACTTTCAACTTTAAACAAAAAAAAATTATGTTTACTTTATGGTAATTTAAATTTACTTCCACATAGTGTAGTCAAATGAATTTTCTTTTATAAAATATTAGGGACGTTTGACCCTATGACATAACCTCAAACTAAAAATTAGTTTTTAGTTTTAATTAGGGCTGCCAGTGGACTTGCAGTTTGAAAATAGTGAAAAAATTACTTTTTAATTTAAAAAACTAATTAATTAATAAGCTTTTAAGTGAAAAAAGTGATGGAATAAGTAATAATGTGTTTGATATATACTGATATTAAATTAAGGGCGCCAGCAGCAAAAGCCATTCAAATTTATAAAAAATAATTCGAAAATCGCAAAAATAATTGGAATATGAAGAAAATAAATGAATAATAACAAAAATAGTTCAGTTTAAAAAAAAAACTTGTAAATGACAAAACTAATTAAAAAATTGATAAAAAATCAAAAAATGAAGACAAAAATTGAAATAAAATAATTGGAATTTGAAGTAAATAATTGAAATTTTTCAAATATAATATTGAAGTTACAAGAAAATAATTGAAGAATGACAACCCTGCACTGGTATAGGCGAAAATTGTCCGTAACTTTTCTCTTAAAATATTGAAAAATTTTCACTTAACTTAATTCAATTATTTAAAACGTCGTTAGGAAGGTCTCTCTGACCCGAATTTGTTCAAATTTCGGACTAAAATTAATTTTGGTCAATTTTCAAAAAATCGCAAAATTTTTAAAAATTAATTTTAACTCAAATTCGTACGATTTTGGGTCAGAGAGACCTTTCTAATAATATTTTAAGTAATTCTAAAAAGTTTCTTGACAAAATATTCAATATTTTAGGAGAAAAGTTACGGACAAATTTTGTCTATATATACCAGTAACGTCATACTCCATCACATGCCCTTACGAAAATAATTGATAAATGACAGAAGTGAATGAAAACTTGTGTTATAAGTTTAAATATTCATGACAATAATTTAAAAACTAATGAAAACAATTGATATTTGAAAAAGTTAGAATCAAAATCGCAAAAATACTTGAAAATTTACAAAAATACATCAGAGTTGACAAGAGTACTTTAAAAATGACATAAATAATTGAAAAGAGGTGTAGAAATTACGTATTCGTAAACTGTAATTAAAAAATGGACGATGTAATTGGAATATGAACAAAAAAGAATTGATTTATAAGGTAAATTTTTAATCAGACACCTAATATCAGAAGACCCCCCCCCCCCCCCCCCTCGAAGTTGGAAAATAAATTAATAATAACAGAAATAATTCAGTTTAAAAAAAAAACTTGTAAATGACAAAACTAATTAAAAAATTGATAAAAAATCAAAAAATGAAGACAAAAATTGAAATAAAATAATTGGAATTTAAAGTAAATAATTGAAATTTTTCAAATATAATATTGAAGTTACAAGAAAATAATTGAAGATTTATTTGTCAATTATTTCTGACGTATTTGTGTATCAGGGCTGATAAAAATCTCAATTTTTTACAATATAATCAGTTCACAGAAAAAACGATATTCTAATTTTAAAAAAACTTTGGTGCCAAGAATATTTTCCACTTATTTTAAGTAGGAATTATTCTTAGCACCAAAATTTTCTTAAAATTAGAATATCGTTTTTTCTGTGTATGTAAAATCTCCAAATGTTTATTTGTAAGCAGTTTATTAAAGAAATGAAACAGTGACATAAAAATATATAAAACTGTAGAAGCTCTTTTCAAAAAGTTAACCTTTTTACTGACATTTTTTTAAATTCAAATAGAAAATAAGATGATAATTAACAGATCGTTAAAATATATTACTAAAGAGAACAAAATTTCCAAATTAGAAAATCTAGAGAATTATTTCACAAATTACATAAAAAAAAATAATTAATAAAATTTTGGAAACTTTAAAAAAATTTGAAAGAAAAGAAATCCTATGAAATAGAAGAACGATATTCAAATGAAAATATTTATTTATTTGTCAAGAATACATTGCAAAAAATAGGCTTCGTAATTTAAGATACATTTGTAGTCACTTTTAAGATGTTTACGAAAAGTTAGTAAAAATATCTTAAAATGCATTTATTTTCTAAGATAGAAGCTGAAATATAAGATACTTTAAACGTTTTAAAAGAACAATATTAGTACAATATTAAATTGACATAATATAAAATAAAAGAATGAAAGCTTTCAAAAAACTAGAAAATTGACAAATTTAACAAATGTAGATAAAAGCATAAAAAAAATGTTATTAAAAATTCTTAATTATAAGATAAAAACTAAACATTTGCAAAGAAGGAAAAATGTTTCTAAGAAAGAAAAAAAATCAAGAAAATTAAATAAATAGGAAGAAAATAAAGAAATGTTTTTCTGTAAGCATGAGATGTAAATAACAAATGTTTTTTTCCTTAATCTAACAAACTGTAAAAAAAAGGCCGTGACTATTCGTACAGAAAATCTGTACGTATAGCTACAACAAGGTGGAACGGCATCGAAATACCTTTTGTTTTGGCTGTGAAAAAAAATAATAAAATGGTTTTACAAAATACGGGGGGGGGGGGGGGGTCCTTGTGCCACATATAGTTGTTTTTTACCAAAAAATACCTGGATAACATTAATTTTTACAAAAAGAAAGATAAAAATAAAAATAAAAAAATAAAATAAAATAAATAAAATAAATAAAAATAAAGAATATCTAAAATTGTTGTGGAAGAATAAGTAAGTTTGCAAAAAATCTTGCAAAAAATAAACAAGATGTAAAAACAAATTGAATAAATTCACAAACAATGAGCATATTTATTTTTAAAAATATGGAAATAATTATGAAAATCAACTAAATAAAAAGTTTACTGAATGTCATAATAACAAAATTGTGTAAAATAATATTAAATAATTTAGATATGAAAAAGAAGAAAGCATAAAGAAAAGAAAATTAAAGAAAGTTCTAAAATAAAAAGACGAAAAAAAAATGTCAAAAGTAAAAGAAAAAAAATCTTAAAATTGTCTAAAAATAAGAAATTATAAGATAAAAATTAAACGCAGTTTCGAAAAAGTGAAATCTCTTAGAAATATTATAAGAATTAAGAATCTGATTATTATGAGTATAAAAAATAATTAATATGTATTTTAGTTTAAATTAATTGAAATATAAAAGGTGAATTTCTTCTAGTAAGTTTTCCGCGGAATCTTCCCGGAAGCCTCCCAAATGTCAAAAGTAAAAGAAAAAAAAATCCTAAAATTGTCTAAAAATAAGAAATTATAAGATAAAAATTAAACAGTTTAAAATCAATTTCTTTAGCCAATTTTTTCATAATTTTGGCCAAAGTCGAGGCCAAAGATTTGATATAGTGCAGGGTCGAAAAATTATCTTCAACTTGGTAAATAAGAGCCACCCTATTATTCATGCGTCCCAATTATGAAAATAAATTTCAAGTAAAAAAATTGTATTACACTTACGTTTGAAATATTTTGACAGCTTTGTCTTAAGCGGTAACTCTTTAGCAGTTGTGAAATTATAAAATAATAACACATGAATAAAAAATTATTCACTAAATAATTTGAACCAATGAACAACCACAGGCATTAATATAAGAAATTTAAAGCACAGATAGTTTCGCACAGATAGTTATCGTTTGACGTATGGATTTAAACTGTCGTCCCTTTGCCTAAAAACGCCCAAAAAATGAGAAGGGGTAAGTAGAAACAGCAGTTTCTTTTACTCCACCATTTCTATTTATCCTTCCTCCTGCAAGACCTATGAAGCAAACAACTGACAGTGTAAAATCATACTTGAAACAGCAACTATCTGTTAAACTCGCTTCTTTAACATTTTTAAAAGTTCTCAATAATTAAAAGTATTTTAAAAAATATTTATTGGTTTAAGTTATTTAGTGTTTAATTTTTTGATTTGTGTGTTAGTATTTTAGAAATTGACAAACTGACAATAATGTTCCAGATGTGAGTACAATACAATAGTCGTATTATATTTTAAGTAATTCTTTTTTAAGATAAATTGTTGTCCAAAAATTTATATTTTAATTTTTAATGTTTTGTGGTAATAAAAATTTTTAAGCTTTAATTATAGTTAATAAGATTATAAGAATGTGTAAATTTTAAATTCAAGTATAAAGTGATATTTTAAATACGAGGGCGAATTTTGAAAAATTGTTTATTTTAGGACTTTCTTTAATTTTCTTTTCTTTATGCTTTCTTCTTTTTCATATCTAAATTATTTAATATTATTTTACACAATTTTGTTATTATGACATTCACTAAACTTTTTATTTAGTTGATTTTCATAATTATTTCCATATTTTTAAAAATAAATATGCTCATTGTTTGTAAATTTATTCAATTTGTTTTCACATCTTGTTTATTTTTTGCAAGATTTTTTGCAAACTTACCTACTTATTCTTCCACAAAAATTTTAGATATTCTTTATTTTTATAAATTTATTGTTGAACTTATTTTAAGAGTAATATTATAAAAATGTTTTTGGTTTCATTTTTCTAAATTTTTTTATTGTTGAAGTATTTTTAAATTTCTTTGTTGACTTTTTATTTATCTTTACATATACATTATTATTATTTTTTTTTTTTATTAATTCTTATTTTTTAGTACATTCTAACTAAATTTTATTATTTTTTGTACTTTTTAGATTTTTTTCGGAGTGTCTATTTATACAGAAAATCTCGACCAATCAGAAATTTGTAATTTAAAAATTACCAATAAAATTTCTCAAAATTACCAAAGTTAAAAGCATAATTGTATATAGTATAAAATTCCATAAACTACTGTTTAATCTTCCATAAATTACCAAAATCAATTGTTTGAATCGTGATTTGTGCCTTACACATTTTTATAAATTACTGCGAAAATTTTCATAAATTACCGCATAAATTTCCATATATTAGTAAAATCAAAATTTTGAATTTTGGTTTGTGCCTTACACATTTTTATAAATTATCGCAGAAATTTCCATAATTTACCGTATAAATTTCCATAAATTTTCAAAGTAAAAATTTTTAACAAAAAACGTTTTTAATTTTTGTTAAAATGAATGTATTACTCGGTTTTTAATTTTCATTATAGAATCTATATTTGCATATACAGTTTTTTAACATAAGGTACATATAAATGCTTACAAGTAATTTGTTTAAAAAAAATACCAAAATTATAAATATTTCGTCTGGCACACCATGGATATTTACTTTCAGACACTTCAACTTGAAAAATTTATATTTACTTTTATAATATTGATAAAAAAAAAAATTCACAATTTTTTTCAACAATTTGAACGCTACGCGGAGAATCACAAATATATTATACAGATCACAATGCACGCTCATTTTTTCTTTTTCTTTTATAAACAAGGAAAGGAAATTAAGAAACTAATTAACCAATCATGATCATTTTTTGCATAACGTAGCACCGGCGTTCTCAAGATATCCTGGCAACAAAAAACGCTATATACACAATTACACACACACACATGCACAACTAGACATTTGCTTAAGATTAAAAATTTAAGCTTTTTAGATGAAAATAAGTCGATTTAGACTACTTTTGGAAAATCGAAAATCTTAACGATCACAAAGCTTCCTCTATGAGGAAGCAAAAATGTTATGAACTTTTAAAATTAAGTAAAAAATTATTTGCTGAGAAAGTGATTTTAAGTAGGTTTTTCGATATCAGAAACTTTATATACACCAATTGTTTAAATAATCTTAGTTAAACAAATAAATAACTTCAAAACTTTTTCTTACTCAGATTTCGTTTCTTTTTTTAAATTAATTAATTAATTACTAATAATTAAGAAATCATTTTAGGTTATTTATTTGTTAACTAAAATTGTTTAAACGATTTAAGAATAGTTGATTAGTATTCAAAACTACCATGAATCTCTATGCTAATAATAATCAAATTAATTAAAAAATTAATTAAGAAAAGAGAGTTTTTTGTGGATTAAATTTTTATATGAATAAAATTTAAATGTGTAATAAAATGTATTATAACTTGTAATTAATAATCAATTGAATTACATAATAATAATCTCCATAAACTCCTGAAGTTAGTTACTATTTAAATTTATATTTATTCATCTTTTTCTGTCCACATTTGAAAATCTAAAGTGAAGTTAGTCCCGGTTTTTTTTATCAATTTTGGTTTTCTTTATCAAGGAATATTAAAGTTGTTTTAGTTTACAGACAAAATATGCAGATATAGCCTTAATGATGAGATATTGATTATAAATTATACTAATTTATGTCTATATATATTATATATATTACACAGTTATGTGAATTTTAATAATAAATTAGACTAATTTAAAGTTTCGAATAGTCGAATTTATTAAAAATTTAAATTAGGGGAGAGTGGCTATCAATGTACCGGTTTTTTTTCAAGGTCATAGTACTTATTGAATTTCACCAATTTCAAGCACTTCTTTGCATCAATATAAAACTACAACACTTATCTAGGTAATGCACACATATTTTACACGATTTATTTTGATTAAATAATAAAATTTAGGATTTTTCTAAAGTAACAAGCTATTTTTATTTGCAACAACCTGGGTACACAATGAACCACCTCTATAAAAATACTAAAAATGTTCAACAATAATAATATTGCAATTTTCACTTTGTAAATAAACTTATTTTCTATCAAATACTACAAAAAATTGTTACTTAACACTTTTTAATTGATAATGTATAACATAAATATACCTTAAATTTAAGTTAACTAGCTAAAATGGCATTTTAGTTTTGCTATGTTGAGAAAAGTACTGATAACAATCGCTGTAACATGCTGTACGCATGCCTAGTTTTATAATCAAGCATACCACTCTGGAAATCGAAAATACACTGAAATTCCAGGTGGTTCATTGTTCCCCGGTACATTGAATCAACATGACATTTGGAACAAAAATGGTTTTTTATAACTTAATCCAATATTTCAAAATCTTTATCTCATTAGAATATTGTAGTTAAGGCCCAAAACAAAATAAATCGTAAGTACATTTATTTTTAAATGGCCTTATTTCAATTAAAAAACGTGTTTGTATTTTAGGTAAAATTTTTCTTCAGTACATCAAAAACAGTTTTTTCCAATTTTCTCTGTAAAGAGTAAATCCACACGTCTCAAATTTATGGACGTAGTGTGTTTACGCAAACTTCATTTATATTTAAAATTAGGAGAATTTTGATTTTATTGTTTCTGAGAAAATTGAAATGGTTCATTGAAAAAACTGGTACATTGGTGGCCACTCTCCCCTACGTTATTTTACTTTATTGAAGAAAATAGAAATTAAAAAATTAAATACATGTTTAAATTACTCTGTAGCTTTTTTAACCATTTCTGGAGTTCCGAAACATTCATCAAGTTTGCTGCAAGTTTAAAAATTTCCGGAAACGTTGCGGGAAAGTTTTAGCAGACTTAAGTGTTGTGTGAGTTTCAATGAGGTAATATTTAGAATCCCTAAATACTTATTTATTTCTTTTTATTGCAGAGCTACCAGTGACTAACTTTTTTTAAAATTGCTCACCATTACTCACTTTTTTAAAAAAAAATCTCACTTTTCTCACTATCTTAGTAAAATGTCTATTCCAACTTCGAGGGGGGGGGGGTCTTCTGATATTAGGTGTCTGATTAAAAATTTACCTTATAAATCAATTCTTTTTTGTTCATATTCCAATTACATCGTCCATTTTTTAATTACAGTTTACGAATACGTAATTTCTACACCTCTTTTCAATTATTTATGTCATTTTTAAAGTACTCTTGTCAACTCTGATGTATTTTTGTAAATTTTCAAGTATTTTTGCGATTTTGATTCTAACTTTTTCAAATATCAATTGTTTTCATTAGTTTTTAAATTATTGTCATGAATATTTAAACTTATAACACAAGTTTTCATTCACTTCTGTCATTTATCAATTATTTTCGTAAGGGCATGTGATGGAGTATGACGTTACTGGTATATATAGACAAAATTTGTCCGTAACTTTTCTCCTAAAATATTGAATATTTTGTCAAGAAACTTTTTAGAATTACTTAAAATATTATTAGAAAGGTCTCTCTGACCCAAAATCGTACGAATTTGAGTTAAAATTAATTTTTAAAAATTTTGCGATTTTTTGAAAATTGACCAAAATTAATTTTAGTCCGAAATTTGAACAAATTCGGGTCAGAGAGACCTTCCTAACGACGTTTTAAATAATTGAATTAAGTTAAGTGAAAATTTTTCAATATTTTAAGAGAAAAGTTACGGACAATTTTCGCCTATACCAGTGCAGGGTTGTCATTCTTCAATTATTTTCTTGTAACTTCAATATTATATTTGAAAAATTTCAATTGCGAGAGAGAAGGTGATAGTGAGAGACAGAGACGGAAACACACGAACCAATAGGTGTCAATTTTAGGTTGTGTGCGAGAGAGAGGGTGATAGTGAGAGACAGAGACGGAAACACACGAACCAATAGCTGTCAATTTTAGGTTGTGCGCGAGAGAGAGGGTGATAGTGAGAGACAGAGACGGAAACACACGAACCAATAGGTGTCAATTTTAGGTTGTGTGCGAGAGAGAGGGTGATAGTCAGAGACAGTGACGAAAACACACGAACCAATAGCTGTCATTTTAGGTTGTGTGCTAGAGGGAGTTCAACACATAATTAATGATTAAGGGGCAATTTTAAAGGGTGGTTTTTGATGCTGATATTGGTAAGGTAGATATACCTTAGATTTTTTTATTGAATCTGAGACCAAAATATCTTTGAAACCATTAACGTTTTTTTCTTTAATTATTGCTACCTTAAGACGTGTTTTAAATTGAATTCATAGATTAAGACGATCTTTCACACACTGGATGGTTACGGATACACCCGAATGGTTCCGAAAACACCCAAAGGCTTCCGATAACACCCAAAGGGGCCCGGAAACTCCCGAATGATAACGGAAACCCTCAAGTGGTTACGCAAACAACCGAATGGTTCCGGAAACACCAGAATGTTAACGGAAACACTCGAGTGGTTCCGGAAACACCCGAGTGGTTCCGAATACACCCGAATGGTTACGGAAACACCCGAATGGTAACGGAAACACCCGAATGGTAACGGAAACACCCGAGTGGTTACGGAAACACCCGAGTGGTTACGGAAACTCCCGAATGATTACGGAAACACCCGAGTGGTTACGGAAACACCCGAATGGTTCCGGAAACATCCGAGTGGTTACGGAAACACCCGAATGGTAACGGAAACACCCGAAAGGTTCCGGAAACACCCGAATGATTACGGAAACACCTGAATGGTTCCGAAAATACCTGAATGGTAACGGAAACACCCGAGTGGTTACGGAAACACCCGAATGGTTACGGAAACACCCGAATGGTAACGGAAACACCCGAAAGGTTCCGGAAACACCCGAATGATTACGGAAACACCGGAGTGAATACGGAAACACCCGAGTGGTTACGGAAACACCCGAATGGTAACGGAAACACCCAAGTGGTTACGGAAACACCCGAATGTTTCCGGAAACACCCGAATGGTTCCGGAAACACCCGAATGGTTCCGGAAACACCCGAATGGTTCCGGAAACACCCGATAGATTCCGGAAACACCTGAATGGTTCCGAATACACTCGAAAGGTTCCGGAAACACCCGAATGGTTACGGAAACACCCGAATGGTTCCGAAAATACCTGAAAGATTCCGAATACACTCGAATGGTTACGGAAACACCCGAATAGTTCCGAAAAACACCCATCACTTTTTTCACTTAAAAGCTTATTAATTAATTAGTTTTTTAAATTAAAAAGTAATTTTTTCACTATTTTCAAACTGCAAGTCCACTGGCAGCCCTAATTAAAACTAAAAACTAATTTTTAGTTTGAAGTTATGTCATAGGGTCAAACGTCCCTAATATTTTATAAAAGAAAATTCATTTGACTACACTATGTGGAAGTAAATTTAAATTACCATAAAGTAAACATAATTTTTTTTTGTTTAAAGTTGAAAGTTTGTCAAAATATTTGCATTGAGTTCAGGAAAAAAAGATTTCTGTAGGCTTTAATAAATTTGTTTTAGACACTTGGTCCAAAGATATTCAAAAGAAACACATTTATTTTCTCCTATAATACAATACTTAATTTTTCTATGAAGATCTGGAAATTTTTCTTCAAGAACATGTGGAAGCTGTAAACTTAAAACCCTTCAGAGGATTTGAGAGTAAAGCTATAAATGAAAAAATGACAGATTCCACAATATAGCGCCAGGTATCTGAGAACTATGGGCCTATGTCCACAATGGGGCAAAAAAAACGTCCGTGGACAAATTAACATAGAGCCCACAAATATTAACCGATTTAGAAGTTTCTTTTTTATTTAAAGGTAATGAAATTCTGTATAACACCTTTGATTTTGTTTTTAGAAATTTAATTGTTTTTATTTGTTTATTTATTGTTAAAAATAAAAATAAAAAAAAAAAATTTTCCAATTTAAACCAGTTTAGTTTTTTATGAAACGAAAACTTTACATTAGAAATGACGAAAAATGTTGAAGTAATGATTCAAGAAAAAATTCTGATAATGAGTTAATTGTTTAAAAAATGTTTGTATTTGTTATAAACAAATTAGTGGAAGAAAGATATTTTTATGATTTACTTGATATTTCGCAATCTGAATCTATCTGTTATTCAATATTTACAACTAATTAGTAATTAAAATTAGAAAATTTATTATAAACAAATTTTATAAACAATTTTACTTGTCCAATTCTTTATCATGAGAATTATGAAATTATATACACAATGTACAATATTATTGCTCCAGATTATTGAAAAAAGCATAATTTTTTTTTAAACGTTTGCATTGTTGAAACAATCACCAACTAACAAATTTATAGCTTCATTATCTTTAGTCGTACAGACTTCGTTCTTTTTGCTTGTCTCCTTAAATTTGAACTATTTTTCTAATTTTAAAGAAAATTTAATAATTATAAATAATTAGTATTGTTATTAATAATTTTATAAACAATTGTACTTCTCCAGTTCCTTACTTCGAACTTAATGAAATTTTAAATGCAATGTACAATATTATTACTGAAGATAGTTGAAAAAAGCATGATTTAATTTTTCTTAACATTAGCATTGTTTAAACAATCACTAATTAACAAATTCATAGCTTCATTATCTTTAGTCGTGCAGACTTCGTTCTCATTGCTTATCTACTTAAACTTAAATTATTTTTCAAATTTGAAAGAATATTCAATAATTATAAATAATTAGTATTATAATGTTGTTGTTTCAGTTTTTGATCAGTATTAATATATAGTAATAGGTAGTAATAATTTTGTTTGTTTGAAACGTTCGGAAAAAAAATATATAATTTTAAAAATAAAATTAACGAACACATGTACTTGTCTTATATCATTATAATTACTAATTTATATAATTTTTCAGTGTAACTAGAAGTCCAAAAATTGTTAATTTCTGAAGAGGTTTCTCTTAGAGAGACGAAAGCTAAAAATGTGACTTTATTTTCTTTATAAAGAAAATTGAAATAAATCCTTTAGAAACTCAGATCAGTTAAAACAAACAAAATTATTACTACCTATTACTAATAATTTTATAAACGATTTTACTTGATCAGTTCTTTACAGCAAACTTACTGAAATTTTAAGTTTAGCATTGTTTGTCCTTTTATTAAAGGTTGTTATTTATGTGACTAAAAAACGTAGCTTTGTATTTATGACTTAATAAAAGGTTAAACAATCCTGAACTTGTAAATTGATTAAAGTATGCATTATTTAACAGTCTTCAGTAATAATACAGTACATTTAATCTAAAATTGCAAAAAGTTTGCTATAAAGAATTGCTGAAGTAAAATTATTTATAAAATTATTAATAACAATACTGATTATTAATAGTTCTCAATTTTTTTTAAAAATTTCAAAAATAGTTTAAATTATAGGGGATAGGCAAAAAAAGCGAAGTCTGCACGACTAAAGATAATGAAGCTATGAATTTGTTAATGAGTGATTGTTTAAACAATGCTAATGTTAAGAAAAATTAAATTATGCTTTTTTCAACTATCTTCAGTAATAATATTGTACATTGCATTTAAAATTTCATTAAGTTCGAAGTAAGGAACTAGAGAAGTAGAATTGTTAATAAAATTATTAATAACAATACTAATTATTTATAATTATTAAATTTTCTTTAAAATTAGAAAAATAGTTCAAATTTAAGGAGACAAGCAAAAAGAACGAAGTCTGTACGACTAAAGATAATGAAGCTATAAATTTGTTAGTTAGTGATTGTTTAAACAATGCAAACGTTTAAAAAAATAAATTATGCTTTTTTCAATAATCTGGAGCAATAATATTGTACATTGTGTATAAAATGTCATTAATCTCATTATAAGGAATTGGACAAGTAAGATTGTTTATAGAATTTGTTTATAAATAAACAAAATAATCGGTTTATAATAATTTTTCTAACTTACTAATTAGTTGTAAATATTGAATAACAGATAGATTTAAATTGCTAAATATTAAGTAAATCATAAAAATATCAGGATATCTTAACAAATTGTCCGAGATCCATCTGATATCCGACGGTTATCCTTTTGTTATGAAGGAAAATACAAAGTAAACTCTCAGAGCAAAATGATAGCAGTCGGATATCTGGTTGATTTCGTACAATTTAATAGGATATCCTAAACATGTCCTTGGAATATCCTTAGAAATTCTTAGAATATCCAACGAATATTGAAATTCACTCTCTTTCTGATATCCTGAAAAAATCTTGGTAAGGATATTTCATATTCGAATTAAATTTTCGAGGAATATCTGGTGGACATCCTGCGGATATCCATTTCAAAACCATTATAAGGACATTTCCTGAAAACCCCTAGGATGTTCTAAGAATATCCGTAGGATATGCCTAAAATATCGTAAGGATATTCCTAAAATAACATAAGGATGTTTTTAAAATATCCTCAGAATATTCTTAAAATAACTTAAGGCTATTTCAAAAATATCTTCAGGATATTTTTATAATATCCTATGTATATTTCTAAAAAATTCCAAGGATATTCTTAAAAAATTCTCAGGATACTCATAAACCTATGCACCAGGCTATACTTGCAGCACTATGCCAACACTGGTGTAGTACTGGGCCAATTCTTGGTTTCCACAGTTTTAATGCTAATCAAGCCTGAAAACAAAAATAGTTCCATTTAAACCATAAAAGCTACCTAATTCTCATCTAATTTCAATCTTTTTATTTCTCGATTCAAAACAATAAAATAAATTAACAAATTGATTAGAAAATAGATTTATTAGAAATTGGGAGTGACACAAGTCGCTTCCTCGTGATCTTTTTGTTTTTAAAAAATAGCTAGATATCACTTTTCGTTAGAAAAATTGTTTATAAATAAAATGTAATTATATTTACAATAAGTAAACGAAAACATAACCCTGTGTCACTTTTATATTTTTAATAAATCAACCTTTGAAAACGATAGAATCGAGAAACGACAAATTTGAAATCAAGCGAGGATTAGGTCGCTGTCATGACCTACTAAATGAAAGAATTTTTGTTCTCATTTTCGATTAGCTTAAAATTTTACCAAATTAATTACATTAGAATGTAAGTTTTTAGGTTGCTTTTAATACGGTACAAAAAATTTAATTGTTAATATTAATGTTTTAAAAGTTATTTAAAAATATTTTAAGGTTTTGTTTGTCTCAGTATTTACTAGTAAATTAAAAACATGGAATAAAATTAAAATACTCTTAGAAAATTATTAATATACCTAACTAACAAATTTTCACTTAATAATTAGAGTAACTACTAAACAAGTTTCTATAAAAGAACGCGTTTCCATCTACTGGAATTTTTAGAAACTATTCCTTTCTTTTTAACAGGGAGCTATTTTGTCCTTTTTGGTATTGAAAAAAAAGAACTACCTACTTTACCACTTAGACTCTTTAAACCATTATTGGAACAAGCGCGAAAATACTACAGAAACACTACAAAATTAAACATTCCAAACGCCACAGTTACTACAAATAAGCCTGTAGTAAAGCAATAGTATTTATGAAGTTTTTTCTGTAGTATTTCCTAATCGTATTTCTGTAGTACGCTTTGGTAAGGGATGTTTTTATCAATCACTATACTTTGACTTGATTAAATATTGACATTGGCACATTTTCTGACCCGTCTGGCACAATTTGTCAGTTTCAATGACAACTTTGAAATTAATTTTTCCACTCATAGAAATGTCTATTCGTGAAAAATTAATTTTTCCTAAATTCCTCATTCCTCAAAATTTGACAAAAAATAATCATCATATAAAAAAGTGTCCAGTGTTTTGTAAATCGAGACACTTTTATGGAAAAAATATGTTTATTGTCAAGCTTTTTAAGATAAGGAAATTTTTCAATGTTTCTTTTATGCGAACAGATGATCCCACGAGCTTCAAATTTATCTCCCGTTTCGACATTCACAGATTTTTTGTATCGTCTGCAACATGAACATTTTAACGTAACATAAAATGTCTATTCCTATTAAATAAATTTTTTCCAAATTCCTAATTTCCCAAACCTTGAGAAAATCATAATCATACTTTCAAGAACGATTCTATTAGAATTTTTATGCAACAAACGTCAAAGAACTTGTGTTATTTATAATTCAGGTTGCATTCGAAAAGTTTTCCTTGACAGAGAAAAGCAGGTTTTTTTTCTTTTTTATCTTTTTCATTCTTCTTCTTATTTGTAAAATTCCAACAAGTTTCTATTTTTCTTTTTTCGAATAAAATTCTCGGCATTGTTTTTATCCAGCAGTCCTCTGACTTATCGACCTTATTTCACGGCAAGCCAAACATTTACCACATATTTCACAATTTTTTCTTTTTTAATTAAGAGATTTGTCCGGAAAAAAATCTCTGTGTTGCCAAACTTTGTGCAATAACGAATTTTTTTACATGTTTCTTTTCTACGAAGAGATTAGAGTTGCAAAGAAGTAATATTACCTGGAGAACGGTAATGAGAACGAGGATATAACCGGGAATATAACCGACCAAAATTCTAATAGAGAATTTATAAGAATTTAAGTTTTTTATTTATTTATCAAATTAAGTCAAATTTTCTCAATCAAAATATGAAAATAGAATCTCTAGTGTCATTCTTATTAATAATGATTTGAATTTCAATGTTAATAGTAATATGTATTTTAATTAATTTAATTTGATTTAAAACGTTGAAAATTGAATTAAATAACTAAAAATCGAATGAAAGAATTAAAAATGCTTAAAAATTGAAGAGAAAAAAGGGAAATTTGAGAAAATATTTTAGAATTTTAGAAAATAATTGAAAAATGATTTTATAATTTAAAACTTGAAAAAAATAATTGAAATATAAAGAAAACAATGATAAGTTGAAAAAAATTAATGAAATTTAAAATACATAATTGAAAAAATTGCAGAATTTTTTTAAAATATCCGTTTGCTTGTTTCGATGTTTGTATGGTCCCCATAATGGTCTATTTTTGACTGCGGGATATATTATAAAATCATTGTATAGAAATAAATAAATAAAATTTTTAAAAATTGAAATTTGAGAGAATTAATTAAAAATTTGAGAAATTAATTGAAAAAAATGAAAATAATTAAAAATTGAAGAAAATAATTGGAACTTAAGATATAATCAGTAAAAATGTTTGGAAATTAAGAAAACAAATGAAAATAATTAAAAATTAAAGAAAATAATTGAGTTTTGAAAAAAATTCTTAAAAATCTTAAAAAATATTTTTACAAAATGAGAATAATAATCAAGAATTTAGGGAAATAATTGTGAAATGATAAAAGTAATTTAAAATTGAAAAAAATAATCGGAATTATGATAAAAATAAATTTAAAATTTTAAAAACTAATTAAAATATGATGAAAATAATTAAAATTTCTGATAAATTATTGAAATTTTTGAAAATTATACAAAAAAATAAAAATAATTAGAAATGGGAGAAAATAATAGAAAAATTACGTAGTTTATTTTTAAGCGAAAGAAAATAATTGAAAATCGTTTAAAAAATTGAAAATTGAAGACAATAATCTAAATTTGGAATAATAACTGAAAATTTAGAAAATTAATTGAAAAATAATTAAAATAATTAAAAGGTGGGGAACATAGTTAAAAATTGATTATAAAATATTAAAGTCAAGAAAATAATTGAAGTATAAAATAAAATGATGATAGGTTGAAAAAATAATTTAAATTTGAAATAAATAATTAAGAAAACTGCAGAATTTTCATTTAAGTAAACAATAATAATTAGATTTTGAGGAAAATACTTGAAAATCTGAGAAATAAGTAGAAAAAAATGAGAATAAATTAATAAATGATTAAAAGAATTGAAGAAAGCTAAAAATAATTAAAATTCAAGATAATCAATGAAAAAATTGAAAAATTATGAAAAAAAATGAAAATAATTAAATTTTGAGAAAAATGACTAAAAAACTTGAAAAATAATTTTAAAATATAAATAGTAGGGTCAGGTGGGGTAATGAAGAACAGAATTCACAATTTTCACCAATGACGTAAGTTTTTTTGTTTTAAAAGGAAATATTTTCAATTTTTCTTTGCATCCTCTTGTTACGTCAAATCCCTAGAATAATTCCATGGGTTAGCAGAATATATAGATGCCTTTGATTGTCCAGAAATGGGTGTTCTTCATTACCCCTACGATTTTGATAAAGTTGCGAAATTTTGGGGTAATGAAAAACAGAATTATTTCTAAGGCGAATGTAAGAAAAAAGTTACCTTAAGTATACTACTGTATTAAGGGATGCAAAAACTTGAAAAAAATGTATAGTAGGTATATGATACTTGAACCATTTGAATGATAATGCATTATATATGTTAAAAAATCAACCATATCAAAAATAGTAATGTAAAAAACTTATATAAACCCATAAAATTTTGACGGATTTATTTAAAATTTGGTGAGGAAAGGTTCCTAACGCCGCTGAATATGAGTCTAAAATCTAATTTTTAAAATTCAAAATGGCGGATCCAATATGGCGTATAATCTTAAAAAATTTGCTTCAATATCGCTACTTAGAGGTTTTCAGAATCACTCACTCAGTCACTCACTCAGTCACTCAGTCACTCTCACTCTCTCTCTCTCTCTCTCTCTCTCTCTCTCTCTCTCTCTCTCTCTCTCTCTCTCTCTCTTTCTCTCACTTTCTCTCACTCAGTAACTCACTCTCACTCTCTCGCTCTCTCTCACTCTCTCTCTCGCGCACTCTCTCTGACTCTCTCTGACTCTCTGTCACTCTCTCTTTCTCTCACTCAGTCACTCCCTCTCTCTCTCTCTCTCTCTCTCTCTCACTTTCTCTCACTCAGTAACTCACTCTCACTCTCTCGCTCTCTCTCACTCTCTCTCTCGCGCACTCTCTCTGACTCTCTCTCACTCTCTGTCACTCTCTCTTTCTCTCACTCAGTCACTCCCTCTCTCTCTCTCGCTCTCTCTCACTCTCTCTCTCGCTCACTCTCTCTGACTCTCTCTCACTCTCTGTCACTCTCTCTTTCTCTCACTCACTCAGTCACTCACTCACTCCCTCCCTCTCTCTCTCTCTCTCTCTCTCTCTCTCTCTCTCTCTCTCTCTCTCTCTCTCTCTCTCTCTCTCTCTCTCTCTCTCTCTCTCTCTCTCACTTTCTCTCACTCAGTCACTCACTCTCTCTCTCTCTCTCTCTCTCTCTCTGTCTCTCATTCTCTCTCTCTCACTTCCTCTTACTCTCTCTCACTCTCTCTCTCACTCTCTCTCTCGCTCACTCTCTCTGACTCTCTCTCACTCTCTGTCACTGTCTCACTCTCTCACTCTCTGTCACTCTCTCTTTCTCTCACTCAGTCACTCACTCAGTCACTCCCTCTCTCTCACTCACTCACTCACTCTCTCTCTCTCTCTCTCTCTCTTTCTCATTCTCTCTCTCACTCTCTCTCTCGCTCACTCTCTCTGACTCTCTCTGACTCTCTCTGACTCGCTCTCACTCTCTGTCACTCTCTCACTCTCTGTCACTCTCTCTTTCTCTCACTCAGTCACTCACTCAGTCACTCCCTCTCTCTCTCTCTCTCACTCTCTCTCTCTCTTACTCTCTCTCTCTCTCTCTCACTGTCTCACTCTCTCTCTCTCTCTTTCACTCTCTCTCACTCTCTCTCACTCTCTCTCTCACTTTCTCTCACTGAGTCACTCTCTCTTTCACTCTCTCTCACTCTCTCTCACTCTCTCTCTCTCTCTCTCTCTCTCTGACTCTCTCTCTGACTCTCTCTCACTCTCTCTCTCACTTTCTCTCACTGAGTCACTCTCTCTCTCTCTCTCTCTCTCTCTTTCACTCTCTCTCACTCTCTCTCACTCTCACTTTCTCTCACTGAGTCACTCACTCTCTCTCTCTCTCTCTCTCTCTCTCTCTCTCTCTCTCTCTCTCTCTCTCTCTCTCTCTCTGACTCTCTCTCACTCTCTGTCACTGTCTCACTCTGTCACTCTCTGTCACTCTCTCTTTCTCTCACTCAGTCACTCACTCAGTCACTCCCTCTCTCACTCGCTCTCTCTCTCACTCTCTCTCACTCTCTCTCACTTTCTCTCACTCAGTCACTCACTCTCTCTCTGTCTCTCTCTCTCTCTCTCTCTCACTCTCTCGCTCTCTCTCACACTCTCTCTCTCGCTCACTCTCTGACTCTCTCTGACTCTCTGTTACTGTCTCACTCTCTCGCTCTCTCTCTCACTTTCTCTCACTGAGTCACTCACTCTCTCTCTCTCATTCATACCTACATACGATGGATATTTTTAAATAAATACGAAAAATTTTCTTAAATATAGTTTTACACTGCGAGAACTGTCTAGATATCAAATAAATGCAAGTTCGTCCTCCTATACGTTTTTTCATTTACTTGAAATGCTGTTCTTCATTACCCCACAATGTCAAATTTTTCGGCTAATGAAGAACACCTTATTATTATTAATTAAATTTGCAAAAAATAAAATCCCAAGTGAATTTCAATTATACCATTAATAATACATGAGAAAATTTTTTTTTTGTTTTTTCGGATTGGTTTTTTTTAAATGCGAGACAAAATACTGAACAAGTGCTACTTTGATTGTCAACATTTTATCGATTAGGATTTCTGTTCGAATATCCTGCTACTAAGTAACAATAGAAAAATTGCCAAATATTCAGAACTTCTTGTAGATGGTATGAGGTTAGAATATTGATATCATACTTACTTAAAAGTCTGTAAATTAAGCTTAAAGCTCTTCTGTTCTGAATTACCCCATGTTCTTCATTACCCCACTTGACCCTAATTACAAATTGAAGAAAATAATTGATATATGATGAAAGTAATTAAAAATTTAGACAATTAATTTAGATAAATAATGAAAATTATGAAAAATTGAAGATAATATTTGCAGAATAAAAATAATTATGGTGAATTAAAAGAATGAATTTTATTTTGCCATAAATAATATGAAATTTGCAATAAACAATGGAATTGTTTTATTGTCTAAGAGAAAGTAATTAAAATACATATTACTATTAACATTGAAATTCAAATCATTATTAATAAGAATGATACTATTGATTCTATTTTCATATTTTGATTGGGAAAATTTAACTTAATTTGATAAATAAATAAAAAACTTAAATTCTTATAAATTCTCTATTAGAATTTTGGTCGGTTACATTCCCGGTTATATTCTCGTTCTCATTACCGTTCTCCAGGTAATATTACTTCTTCGCAACTCTAATCTCTTCGTAGAAAAGAAACATGTAGAAAAATTCGTTATTGCACAAAGTTTGGCAACACAGAGATTTTTTTCCGGACAAATCTCTTGATTAAAAAAGAAAAAATTGTGAAAAATGTGGTAAATGTTTGGCTTGCCGTGGAATAAGGTTGATAAGTCAGGGGACTGCTGGATAAAAACAATGCCGAGAATTTTATTCGAAAAAAGAAAAATAGAAACTTGTTGGAATTTTACAAATAAGAGGAAGAATGAAAAAGATAAAAAAGAAAAAAAACCTGCTTTTCTCTGTCAAGGAAAACTTTTCGAATGCAACCTAAATTATAAATAACACAAGTTCTTTGACGTTTGTTGCATAAAAATTCTAATAGAATCGTTCTTGAAAGTATGATTATGATTTTCTCAAGGTTTGGGAAATTAGGAATTTGGAAAAAATTTATTTAATAGGAATAGACATTTTATGTTACGTTAAAATGTTCACGTTGCAGACGATACAAAAAATCTGTGAATGTCGAAACGAGAGATAAATTTGAAACTCGTGGGATCATCTGTTCGCATAAAAGAAACATTGAAAAATTTCCTTATCTTAAAAAGCTTGACAATGAAAATATTTTTTCCATAAAAGTGTCTCGATTTACAAAACACTGGACACTTTTTAATATGATGATTATTTTTTTGTCAAATTTTGGGGAATGAGGAATTTAGGAAAAATTAATTTTTCACGAATAGACATTTTCATGAGTGAAAAATTAATTTCAAATTTGTCATTGAAACTGACAGATTGTGCCAGACGGGTCAGAAAATGTGCCAATGTCAATATTTAATCAAGTCAAAGTATAGTGCTTGATAAAAACATTGCCCAGAATTTGATTAAAAAATAAAAAGATTGAAGAAACTTGCTGGAATTTTATGAATTAGGGGTAATAGTGGAATTATTAAGCAAGACAGACTCCTGTTTTTCTCAGTGTGTCAACACTTCGAAGAAAACGAGACATAGATATAATAACACTACAAATTCACACGATCGTTGCCGTTTGTTTTATAAAACACTAGACACTTTTATATAGGAAAATTACTTTCTTGCCAAACTTCGCAGGGAATGGGGAATTTGGGAAACACAATTTCACCACGAGCGAGAAAATTATCTCCACGTTCGACATCAAAACTGACAGATTGTAAACAGAGTGCGGCGTCCATCTTGTCATAGCCCGAGTGGAATCCATGGTAACGGTGACGCTACTTTCGGCCTGCCATATGATCAGGTGACGTGGGGCAGCCATCTTCTACAGAAAATCTGTCAATGTCAAAACGGGGGATCATTTTGACGCTCGTAGGAACACCGGTTCAAGTAAAACAAAGGTTTAAAAAATTCCTTATCTCAAATACTATGGTCAGCCAGAGCCCTTTTTTCAAAAAAGTGTCTGGGTTTTTTTAAAAAAATTCATAAGTCCAAATTTTCGAGTAGCGGAGGGGAAAGTATTTGAGGACCACTGCAAATTTTCTCCTTCCAACAGCCTTAACCTCAAAATTTGGAAATCGACATTTAGTTAAACACCAAGTGCGGAACCGATGTTCAGGTGACCTTAGGTCAACATCTTCGAGGAAGTTAACCTCAAAATTTAATAATAAAAAAGTATAGGAAGACAAAAATTTAAAAATGCATAATTAGGAATACTCCAAGTGCAGAACCGATGCCCAGGTAACTTTTAGTGAACTTCTGGGAGAAGTTAACCTCAAATTTTAATAATCAAAGATAAGAAAAACACTAAGTGCAAAACGGATGTCCAGGTGACTTTTAGTCAACATCTTCGAGGAAGTTAACCTCAAAATTTGTAAATCAATAATCAGGAAAACCCTAAGTGATGAATCGAGTTGCAGGTTACTTTTGGGTCTACTTATTGAAGACAGTAGATCTGAAAATTTAAAAATCTATAATTAGAAAAACAGCAAGTGCAGAAGTGATAGGAAGTTAATCTCATAATTTATTAATCAAAATTTAGGAAAGCACCAAGTGCAGAAATGCAGAAAGCAATAATTAGGAAAACATCAATTGTCGCAACGATATACAGGTGACTTAACTTAAGTTAACCTCCAAATTTCAAAATCTAATATTAGTAAAATTTGAGACGCTTTATATGCCCATGTTCGAAGCTTCATAACAAGAAATTGAATTCTATAAAAAAGGTTATCTTCTCTAAAGAAGTTGAACAAAAATCACCTGGATATCGATTCTGTACTTGGTTTTCTTCGTAATTATGGATTTTTAAATTTTGAGGTTAACTTTCTAGAGGGAGTTGAACAAAAGTCACCTGGTCATCGGTTCTGAACTTGGTTGTTTTTCCGATAAGTCCGATCCTCCTATATAAGAAATCAGCTAGCTATGGGCCTGTAACGCAAGAATGTTACGCAGGACGGTTATGTAGAGAAACGAAGATTGAAAATAGTTTAAGATTGAGAGAGATAAGAAAGGTAGGTATAATTTGAAAATGTTCGTAAACAATGCAGAAAACGTTTAAAATGTGACGTTTTATTTATTTGTTAATAACAAAATCAAAAAATTTTTTCAAATAAACACTGTTGCTTAAAACTATTTTTTCATTGTTGCTTAAGGACGTTGGAACCCGAAAGCTGAGAGTGGCGTAGAAACACTTTTTCCTTCTTTCCTCGAAAATTTCCCTTTCATGAATTTTTTTTAAAAACACTGGACACTTTTTCAAAAAAAGGGCTATGGTAGACAAAAGTATTTGAGATAAGGAATTTTTTAAACATTTGTTTTATGCAAACAAATGTGCCTACGAGCGTCAACTGGCACGGGCTACGTGACATCGGCCTCAAGTGAGATAGCGGCGGCCATCTTTTACGGAAAATCTTGCAATGTCAAAACGGGAGTTAATTTTGACGCTCGTAGGCACATTTGTTTGCATAAAAAATTCTTAAAAGGGAAATTTTCGAGCAAAGAAGGAAAAAGTGTTTCTACGCCACTCTCAGCTTTTAAAAAAAAATTCTATTTTAAAAAACGAATATGCTATTCAAAATTAAGTAACTTACCTTTAATTTTTTAAGACATTATTGCTTTTTTTTCTTAAAAAAATAATAAATTTCTTTGATTTGTTATAATTTCTTAAATTTTTTCATGGTCCATTCATTTTCCTTCAACAAAAATGTAGTATAGTGAAAAAAATCATCTATTGGAATTATCTAAATTATACTTCGTCATCCTTAAGTACTTTCTGTCCGTAAGTTATCTAAGATTTTAAAAATTAAATAAAATTTATAAATAAAATAAAAATATAAAAATGTTTCATTTTGATTGGATTTTAGCCAATGTCAATGAAATTGAAATTTATGATTAAAAAAATTTCAATGATATTGTTTCCAAGATGCACCGCGAGGAGTTAACCAATCAAGCATCTTAACCTAAGAAAATTGTATTACTTTGTACACAAATTTTAAAAACTGAGGTTGTTCTTTTTTCTTTTAACCAAAAATTAAGTCTTTATTAAGTTTCTATATATACTTATATAGTTATATAGTTATATAGTTTCTAGAATAACAGGTTTTCTTTTTTAAACCACTTTTTAGGTAAATACTGGAGAACATGCAGATACACTGAGAAAAAAGGTTTAGTTTTACCAACAATATTTTTTAGTTGACCATTGTTGGTTGTAACAACAATATTTTGATTGGTATAACAAAACGATTTAGTTGACGTAACACATCAAGTTGTTTGGGACAACCATATTATTTTGTTGCTCTTATTTGGTTGAACCAAATCTAATTTAGTTGTGACAACCAAACAGAAATTGGTTGTGACATCCAAACATAATTTGGTTGTGACAACCAAACAATTATTAAAAAAAATTGGTGATTAGTTTGTAAGTTAGCTGCCGATAATAATATAAATAAAATCTAAATAAAAACCAATATCAGACGGTCGGCCGAACCTGGGTGTGATAGTTGAGCCAATGGTGTCTGTTACTGAACTGTCTAGCTATAAGGTTTATTCCATATTGGTCATTCATATCTCTCATGGGCTGGTGGTTAGCCAACTGGACTGGCAGCTGAAAAACCTGGGTTCGAATCTTCATGACTAATGAAATTTTTCTGTTTCAGGTTTTCATTAATATGAAATGTCTACATTCTCATCTGATTATATTTGTGTAATTAAATTTATAACATGTGAATTATGTAATTATATGTGTTGTCCGACCGAAAATTCGCACCTGGGTTCCTTAGCTCCCAAATAAAAATTTTTTTTATGACAACCAAAATTTTTGTTATTCCGAATAAAAAAATATAGTTGTGACAACCAAAAGTTTTTGTTATGCCAACAAACAACACTGAACCAAATAATTTAGTTGTCTCAACCAAATAATTTGGTTAGCTCAACCAAATTTTCGTTGCTATGACTAAACATTTTTCTCAGTGTAAATTAATTTTATTATCAATGAATAAAAAAAAATTTTAACCCTAATAGCTAATTTAGTAATTCTTTTAAAATTAATTTATTTCATATATACTTAATACTTAATTAATTTTTTAAAAACAGAAAACAGGTTATGTATTTTCAATACCGCACAGACTTAGACGTTAAAAGAAATTATGTAATCAGAATTAATTTTAATAAGATTGTTATTAGTTAAAAAAAAAATTTTATATTAATTATTCTATATATTACACAAATTTGGTTATAATAAATAAATAAATAAAGTTTTGGAAGAGAGAAAAAAAATATATATATTGATTTATTATTATTCTATTATTATTACTTATTTGCATAAAAATAAATAATAATTAATTTAAAATTAAATTATTATTTTTTATATTATAAATAAATTTATTGCTTCCTCTATGAGGAAGCAAATTATCTTGCTTCCTTGGAAGCGAAGTGTCCATGAAATGGACAGAATTCATACCTAGTATAATTAAATATTTAATAAACAAAATTTTTCTTTTAAAATTCCGAGAAGAAGATTCGATGTCAAATTTGTCTACCTTTAATTTAAAAAAAATTTTAGGATGTTGAAATTGAACATAACAAAATTATTTATATGTGGTTAATTATTTTATGATTAATTATTAATTATTTTATAAACAAGAAATGGATTTTTAAAAACTAAACTTTGAAACCTTAAATAATTGCAATTTTGTCAATCTAGGATCAAAACAATTTTATAAACATTGACGAAAACGACTTAAATGTAACTTTTTATTTATTTGTTAATAACAAAATAAAAAAAAAATTTAAATAAACACTGTTGCTTAAGACTATTTTTTAATAGTTGCTTAAATAGTACAAATCATTTGTTAATTAAATATTTAATAAACAAAATTTTTCTTTTACAATTCTGAGAAGAATCTTGAATTCGAAGATTCATAATTGCTACATTTGACATGACAATTTCGGTGTATTTTTTAATTGGTTAAATAGTAATTTAAGAAATCGGGAACTTTTGAAATTGGTGATATGTGGAATCGTTAATATAATGTTTCTATTTTGATTTCTATCACTTTTAAAAAGATTTAGAAAAAAATTAATTTCTATTTTCACTTGTCAAAATATTTATTTATTGACATGTAAAAAGCAAAGATGTTCGTTTGATTTTGTATTCTAAGAAGAAAGTTAGGGCCATAATAACACACAATTTACATTTGTCACTTTTGTTAAATTTTTGTATTCCAAGAAGGAAGTTAGTGCGATCATAACACACACTTTACATTTCTTACATTTGTAAAATTATTTCATTTTTTAGCATTATTTTTATTTATAAATCGTGGAGTTTCTTTCTTAAGAACAGTATGATAATAGCTTCCAAAAAAGTTCTCTAGAATTTTTCTGCAATTTATTTGTCAAATTACAAAAGTCCAGCAAATTTCAAATATCGCATTACAAGAATTTGATGGATAGGGTGCAGGAATGGTACAAATTAAAAGCATTATTCCAAAAAAAAAAATAACCGTATTCCCATACTGCTATACTATCTCAGTAACGTTGACAGATACAGAGACAACAAAGATAGGTATAATATAATAGCAAGTAGCACATTATTTTAATTTAGTTAAAATGTATTTTATGAAAGTGGAAAAGGAATTATTACAAAATATAAAAAAAATGAATTTCTATTGAGAAATTTGTCAAAATATAAACATTGATATAATCGAGAATAGACAAATTTTGTGAAATAATAAACGGAGAAATCTGAGCCTTAGTTATTGGAAAATTGGCATATTAGAAAATTGGAAATTTGTTTACTACAAAATTGTAGAAGTTAAGAAATTTTTAATTAAGAAAATTAGCACAATAGAGAATTTGGTAAAGTGATAAATGAAGACATTGCAGATTTCATTATTGGGAAATTAGCAATTATCAGAAATTAGTAAAATATTAAATTGGACAATTCAAAAATAAAGAAAATTGAAGCACAATAGAATTCCGCGCGCGTAGCGCGCTTTTGAAGTTCTAGTTATATAAATATTAATCAATCCTTGCGTTTTTATTACTCTGATTTTTAATAACTAAACATTTAAACTTTTCAAAATTTAAATTTTTTTGTTGTTGTAAGTATAAATTTCACTTAATTACAAATTCTATTAGGCTGAATTTTCATTGATTTTTTTTTTATTTTTTTTTAGCGTAGGATGTGAAAACCTGCTACCAGGTACCCTGTAGCCCGTACTACAGGGTTATGCGGGGGTGGCGATGTTCTGCCGACCCGCTAAAAACACACCCTTATTTGGGACCTTAAGACCACTCCCAGGTAGAGCCAGTTTACTGACGTATCGCCTTCAGGAGTGGTCTTATACCCCATCGCTGCCGCCGAAGCGACTTTTTCCGGTCCGCGGGACCTACTATCATTGACGGTCATGGAGGCCCTTAACGCACACAAGTTGAGTCAAGGGTCTCGACGAACCGTCAATTCGCTCTAAAAACGTTTCAAGAGGGAGAAAGCTTCCTCTATCCGCGTTTTTTTTTTGCGACCTAGGTGGTCCTAAAGCGACTTCGCTTTAGGGCTTCTTCTTTCTTCGCCTGTTCCAGGACTTTCCTAAAACAGGCGCACTTTCCTGAGCCTGCAATATGAGACGTTTCCGCCTCATTTCCAGCCTCGGCCGCACAGAGGAAGCAGAACGCTTCCTTACTACATGCTGCAAGAGAGTGTCCAGCATTCCCACACTTAAAGCAAGAGGAGGATCTGTCCACTCCCTTGCAGTCTGCTTTCTTATGGCCGTAACCAAGGCACTTGTGGCACCTTGTGACCATAAGCCTTCTCCTAATTGGGCAACTTAAGAAACACAATTTTATTCTGCCAAGCCTTTCCAAACGTTCCGCCTCCTCCCGGTCTGTGACCAGGATGGCGATATTGTCGCCTCTGCTGTTTGGTCCGAGGATCGTTACTTGTCTTCTCTCTCGAGGAGTATTAAGAGCTACCTCGAGAGCAGAGACCACTTCTTCTTTTTCGGTTAAACCGTCAAGGTCGCGGATTTCCAGGGTCACCCTCTGGTCCTCCGGTCGCCTGACGGTACCGATTCCGCTCACTGCCTCAGAGACCTTAGCGGTAAACTTGTTCTGATCAGAACCTCGTCCTAATTTTAAGAGGTGGTTCCCCTCCTTCGTGGGTCTTGCACTCACGACTGTTGCCTGGCAAGAGCCCGGATCTACTACCTTCTTGAGCTTGCCAAGAACAGATGCAAATGTTTGTCCCTGGCAAACTCGGACTAACACGGTCTTTTGTTTGCGGCTGCTTGGCTCCACAACGATCTTGGGCGGTTCTTGTCTCCCCTCATTTATCTCTCCGACCTTTTATTCCTTCGCCTTGTCGGCAGAAATCTCACCCTTCTTTTTCTTTTTGCGAAGCTCGCTTTTTGAAGGCATTCGATCCTCCTTCTCTCTTTTCCTTTTACATTCCAGATCTAAATTGCGCGTAGCAATAGCCTGAAACTTGTCTCTTATTCGTCGTCTTTCTTGCCTCGCCACATCAGTAATCTTGAGGCCATCGTAAAACCTGAGGTCAGCTCGAGCACCTCTGCGTGCTTAACTTTCAGGTCGGAGATCCATTGTTTGAACTTCTTCAGACCGCTCTGAATCTCCGCCGCTACGTTCCTTTGGACCTTGAGCTTCTCCAGCATGACCTCAAGTTCTGCTTCCATCGAGGTTACGATATCTTTCTCCTCTGAGCGCAGCCTTTCGCACTCTACACGATCCTTTTCACAGGACTCAAAGTCTTCAGCAGTGGCATGGCTAAAAGCACTGCCACAGCTGCTGACACTCGTTTCACTTCCTCGCCTAGATCTGAGGCCATCGTCCACCCTTAAACGCGATGGACCTGGCGTTTGACCGTCCTGGCTAGCAGCATTCGATGCCGTCGAAGCTGCTTCGCCCCTACCTGGGCGCTGTTCATCATTTTCGTTTTTGTCAAAATATAAATCATCCATGTGATTCCCACGAGCCTTGGAGAAAAAACGGTCCACCCACACAGAGCTCCAATGTATGGGTAAAGCTTTAATATACAATGAAATTTTTTTGTATAATTAGAAGCTTTTATATAATGGTTAATGTTTAAAATGATTTAAATATGCATTATTAGATTCTGAAAATATGTAAAGTTTATAATAGTTCAAATTTGTATTAATTAAAATTTAAAGAACTAAAAGTTTAAAATAACTAAAGGTTATAAATATTAAAATATGAGTAACTTTGTAATTCATATACTAATTAAAGTTTAAATCAATTTAAAATCGTATAAATAAAATTAAGTTTATATATGTTAATTTGTATAAATATAGGAGATTAAAATAATGAGGTATTTAAAAAAAAATTAAATATAAATCTTAAAACTTTAATAAATAAAAATTTAAATTAATCGAAGTTAAAATAAATTTGAGTCAACATTTCGTTGAAACTGTTTTAAGTTTGGAACTATTTTAAATTTGAAAAAATTAAAACTTGACTTGTTAGAACTTTTGAAGAATAGAAATAATTCTCAATAAAAGTTTGGAACGTAGAAGTTCGTATAAATTATAGAAGTTTAAATACATTTTATTCAAAAAACTATTCTTTCAACAAAAATATTTCAACTTTTTGTAATGTATCTATCTACGCTATTTTCTCCTTTTATTTATTTTTTTTATTATTTTTTATTTTTTAAATATAAAATTAGAAAATGCGTGCTCTCTTAAAACATTGTTTATTTACTTTTACTTATTTGTCCATTTCTTGAAGTCGGCAGCGATTTTAATTTGCATAGAATGAAAGTAATATTTATCTGAAATATTAAGTTTATTAAAATAACAAATTTCATTAAATTATTCATTTGTTCCTGCAAAAATTTATAGTTATAAATGACCAGAAGCAATTCAATGCTTTTTGCGCGTCTACGCGTTTATGTTGCTATAATTTTCAATAATTTTTAATATACAATTATTCTCTTTAAATTTTATAATTATTCTTTAATTTTTTTAGATATTTTATTCTGTAGTCGATTATTCTCGACAGATTAAATTTTTTTCTTTCGATTGTCAATTATTTTTCTCATTTCTAAATTATTTTCTTTAATATTTAATTATTTTAGTCATTTTGTAAATTTTCTTTCAATAATCAATTATTTTTTTTAAATTTCAATACAATTCTTCAATTTTCATTTATTTTCTACAATTTTATCCATAATTTTTATCAGTTTTTAATTGACAATTTATTATTCTCCTTGAATTTTATGCTTATTCATTAATTTAAAAAAAAAACATTTTCTAATCCCAATTATTCTCACCCTTCTTCGATTTTTTTTCAATTCTTAATTTTTTTTAATAGTTAATTCTTTTCGTCATATTGTAAATTTATTTTTTAATTATCCATTAGTTTCTTGATATTTCCATTTTATTCTTCAATTTTAAATTTATACCTTCAGTTTTTAATTATTTTCTTCAATTCTCAAATACTTTCTTTAATTTTCAATTATTTTGATCGATTTTCCATTAATTCCTCAATATTCAATAATTCTCGGATTTTTTCAATTATTATTTCACTCATAAAAATTGTTTTAAAATTAGAATTCAATTGTTATTATTATTATTATTGCCTTTTTTCTATTATTATTTTATCGTTAAGTTTCTTTAATTTTAAATTTAATAGTTCAATTTTTTTTTTAATATTTAATTCCATTCTTCAATTTTTATTTCCATTTTTCAATTTTTAAGTATATTCCATAAATTTAAGTTAAATTCTTCAATTTTTAATTGTTTTCCTCTATTTTTAATAATTTTTTTCAACTTTAATTATTTTTTTCGATTTCCAATCCAGTTGTTCAATTTGCAATTATTTCGAACAGTTATTCCTATAATTTTTCAACTATTTTGATTAAATTTAATAATCATTGTTTAATTTTTAAATCTATTCCTTTCAATTGTGTAATTATATAGTTATTTTTCGAATTTTTTTATAACTGTTAATTATTTTCGTCATTTTTCAGATATGTTATTCAATTTCGTAAGTTCCATTATTTGAATTTGCAAAAATTTATAGTTTTAAATGACCAACAATAATGGAAAGTTTGTCGCGCGCTTGGGCGCGCGTTATTGTTGCTAGTTATAATTATAATTACGATAAGGCGAAAATTTAATTTAAATGTTCAGGAAAGGTTCACACTAAACATTTATTTAATCGGGACATTGTCTTTACAAAATTTTCACGAAATTTTGTAATCACGTATTTCGAACATTGCAAGTAAATATTTAATAAATTTTACAACCCACACAGCACCGGAACTTCCTTGATCATTCCCAATCTAGAAGTTTCAACAAACTTAATGGAAGTTTTGAAACTTCCCTGAATGTTGGGAATGTTAAAGGAAGTTCCTTTTCTGTGTGGGAATAAGAGTATTGAAATTTCTAACAACTCTTATCAACAAATTTGCATGCTTACATATAAATTTAAAGATTCAACATTATACCAGCGATTTTTTGTTCAATTTTTTTATAATTTAACGTTTTCGATGTCATTTTATAACACGGTGCAATGACATTTTATCTTTTAATTTTATTTTTATTAAAAACAAAAAACAAATTATTTGACCCTATAAAAAATCCTTTCAAAAAATGTATTGCAATCTATGAGAAATAGGATCAGACCATTTTATTTTGACCAAAGTCGTTGCGGATCAATTTTTAAAAGATCTGATACTATTCTTTATGGTTTCGATCTACAGTATGAAATGAAAAGAATTATGTTAAAGTGCCTTTTACTAATTTTAAAATAGGATTTAAAAGTGTTAGAGGTACGAAAAAACATCACTTTCTTAGCTAGGACAAAATATTTAAGAAATTATAGAATTATCCTATTTGTCTAGAATTATTGAAACTTTTATTTTTAATGAATAAATTACTTGAAGATATGAAGTAATAGAAAAAATTTGATTAAAAAGTTTGCCTATCAAATATAACTGCTAAATTTGCGATTTGTAACCGGTACTTGTAAGAAGATGGAATTATTGAATCAAGTTTTAGTTTACCCAATATGAAGCGAGTGAGTGTTTCAATTTTCTTATATGACTTTTTAAATTAAAAATTTAATTTATTATAAAGAATATTGTATTTAATACACGAATTTTTTCATTTTTGCTAACTTTACGACCTTATATCTTACTTGAGGAAATGTATAAAAATTTTATACTTTCAAAATATTTAAATTACATCTACATCTACTCATATTAAAATTTTCACATTGGATATGAGTTAAATTTTTGAAATAATAAAGTTTAAATATTCTAATATCTTGTCAAGTTTATAGCAATGCCTACTTATTTCTAAACTGAGGGTGGTTTTCTTGATCCTTTTAACCTGTAAAGATATTAAATTATTTAAATTTTATTGTTTAAAAAACTTCATTAAAAGTAGTTCTGCGTCAGTTACACTTGAAAAAATCGATTTTCTATGGATTTTCTTTAGATTGTGAGAAAACTGTACTATATATGTGCCTTCTATTTGGTTAAAATTTCAGTACCCCTTGCGATGCTCAAAATTGAGATATTCATGTTCGAAATTCCTATTTTTATCATTTTCCATACAAAATTGTCATTTCTAATCTGAATATCTCAATTTTGAGCAACGCAAGTGGTACTGAAATTTTAATCAAATAGAAGGCACATAAAATAACGTTTTCTCACAATTTAAAGAAAATCCATAGAAAATCGATTTTTCAAGTATAACTGCCGGAGAACTACCTTGAAACCAACGTGAAAATTTTGATATGAGTAGATTCAGGTATGATTTAAATATTTTGAAAGTATCAAATTTTTATATATTTCCTCCACCAAGGTATAAGATCGTAAAGTTAGCAAAAAGTGATGAAATGAATTCAAATAATGAAGAGAATTCGTGTTTTAAATTTAATATTTTTCATAATAATTTAAAGTTAAAATTTAAAAAGTGCTAAGAGAAATGAAAAGTTAGACTCACTCACTTCATATTACATAAGTTAAAACTTGTTTTAATATTGGCATTTTCTTAGAAATAACAGTTACAAATTCGTAATAACTTTGGTCAAAACAAAATAGTCTGATCTAGTGCTGCCCATGAGACCGAGACTGGTCTCGTATCGTATCGTATTGTGGACAGCACTAGTCTGATCCTTCTCAGAATTTCCACAGAAAAATTTAATAATTAATTAATATATTAGTAATATAAAAAATGTATTCAATTAATCTTTTCGTAGATACTGCCATACATTTGAAGAAAGTCACTATCTGCATTTGAAGTCGAACGGAGATATTTAAGGAAACGCGTTTGCATGAGAATCCTTTAATATATAATACTTTTTGAAAATAAAACTATCATTTCTTAGTAAAATGGACTCGATCTGTCGATTAGTGCAAAAAAAATTATAAATTTTAATTGTTTATATGCAAAACTGCAGATAGGCCCATTTTGCATGCGTAAAATTACTCGAAATACATTTGGCCGGGGTCCTATATACATAGGACCTCGCTCCCGAGTCGTGAAAGCGCTGAGATACATTTGAAGAAAGTCACTATCCAACAACCGCTGTGTGGTTAATACTTATTTGTTGGATAGGACCTAATTTTAGACTTTAACTGGGTTCAAATACATTCGAAGCAAGTCACTATGTACATAGGTTTTCTTCCTTCGGTCATTTCTAGCGAATTTACATTTAGTACTATGTACATAGGCCCAGAAAAATGTATTTATATACCGTCTGACACCCACTTTACATTTTTCCCTGTTGGATAGGCCCGCCGTTCTGCAGATAGTGACTTTCTTCAAATGTATTTCACCAAAATCGTTGTAGATAGGCCAATTTAGGTCTAATTATCTTCGAAACTAATTAATATTTTTAATCGTGGATTGCACAGATAAATTTATTTTTTTATTGCGAATCCAACGACATAAAAAACTCATTTTTCGAAAAAAATGCACATAGTGACTTTCTTCAAATGTACGGCAGTGATACATATCGTTATTGGTTAAAGAAAGAAAAACATTTCTCTAGAAACCAAGCCGATATGGAAGTACGTAATGCCTTCACGTATATTTCCAAGAAGATTGGAGATTTAAAGGCTTCTAGAACTAAAAGTGAGTAATTTCTTTATCAGTTTACACGTGCCCTTTATATATTTCAATTATAATTTCCTTTTCTATTCAGAGACATCCAAAAGAATTGGCAGCAATCAATTGTTTGGCCATGAAGAAAACGAAGAAGAACCTGAGGAAGAACCTGAGGAAAAACCTGAGGAAGAACCTGAGGAAAAACCTCAGGAAGAACCTCAGGAAAAACCTGAGGAAGAACCGCAGGAAAAACCTGAGGAAGAACCTGAGGAAGAACCCGAGGAAAAACCTGAGGAAGAACGTGAGGAAGACCCTCAGGAAGATCCTGAGGTAGTCGAATCTCAGGAAGACGAGGATCCTGAGGAATACCAAGCTCCTGAAGTCACTAAGGAGGATAATTAAATTGAGGCATCACAGACAGTCACATTTCACCTTTTTCAATTTTGTCACATTTTTCACCTTTTTCACCTTTTTTGGGACATTTAACATTTTCATGTTAATCAAATTTGGTTCATTTATAATGTAAATGTATAATAATACAGTTAAATTTTTGACACCTGAAGGTACATTTATATATATATATATAATATATATGTTTATTTACATATTTTTCATAAGTATCTTGAGGTCTCAAAAACTTAACTTTATCATTTAAAACCATTATCTACTAGTGAACCAAATTTGATTAAAATGGTAATATTAATTCTATTTACGATATAGGTTGAATCCATTTCAAATCATGCAGGACCACAAACTTCAAGCTGTAAATTTAATTGCAGCTAAAATATATTATTCTATATGAAAAATAAAAGGAGGCTTTTTTTTTTATTTTCGATAAAATTTATTTTTAACGAACTTTCGCTTGTAATTTGTTTTCCTAATTAATACAATCAACTTTTGTTTCTAGGATCTTTTAGGTGGTTTTTTCTTCTTGAAAAACCCCAACTTTTCTGTCTTTACAATTTTGACTATAAATTTTTATCAATATAAGCAAATATTCTGATAAGTTTCAACTGTAATAAACCATACTGTAAGCTACGAGAATTTTTCCATATTTCTCGAAATATTCTTTTTACACAAACATTTGAGTTTGTTAATGTGCATTATTTATTGATTTCATAAAAGGACTTACTTCAGTTGAATTCATTGCGTTTCATTTGTTTCTAACCTTGCTTACTAACTATCTGACACTTTAAATTTAAAAATAATTGTGAAAAAAAAATTTTCTGACTTCTAGTATGGTTTAGCACGCTTGAAACTTATAGAAATATTTTGTTAATTTTAAAGTCTTTTAAAAATTTTAAACGGCATTTTAAAGAAGAAAATACCACCTAAAATATCCAATAAACAAAATTTGATTATATTAATTATGGAAAAATTACAAGTAAAACAAATTTTTTCATTGCTACTTTCACCTTTACCATTTAAAATTAAAGCACTCCTATAACTTTGTTCAAAATAACTTTTATCGAAAATAAAATATACCTGTATTTTAAGTAGCATATCTCTTGCGAAATCGCTAGACCGAAATCTAACCGACTGTGGTTAAGTTTGTTTTAAGGCAAAATATTGTAATTAGTTAGTAAAATCTGATAAAAAAATAAAAAATCATGCTAAATTAGTTTATATTTAGTTGATTTGAGCAAAAATTATAATAAATAGAACTGATTTTAATAAGTAATATTGCTTGTTAATTACAGTGTTATTTAATATAGTTCTTGCTGAAATCAACTAAATATGAACTCATTTGACATGATTTTTCATTTTTTTTTCATCTGATTTCACTAACTATTACAATTTTTTGACACATACCAAACTTGACCAAAACCAGACCAAAATCGGTCAGATTTCGGTCTAGTTTTTTCTCCAGGGCAGTTAAATCTACAACTTGAAGTTAGACAGCCTGCATAATTTGAAAGGAATTCAACCGATAGAATCTCTTTAAATAACATATTTTAACATTTTATATTAATATTTAATGGCGACAACTTTTCGATAAGTTAGAAAAGTTCATAAAAAAGGCTCGTCAGAAACAATTTAAGTAATTATAGTGTTTACTTATTGTGTTTCTGTGATGTAAATAATTAAATTTTCATAAAAATGTATTGATATTAAGTTGCTTTCTACCAAAGAGTACAAAACTTTAAGAAATTTAAGAACCAGTATAGTGTTTATATTATGTAAAAGAAGTATTCTTTTTTAATCTTGTACCTAAAAAGTACAATTCTGCTCAAATTTTTTATATTGTTTTAATTAATAATATTTTTTTAGTAAAAATTTTAAAACCTGAATTAATAATTAAATATAATTTGAAATGAATTAATAAAAATATTAAAATTAAAAACTTGAATTTATCTACTAAAATTTCTTTTTTTTTAAACTTTGTCATTTCATTAAAATTTAATATTATTTTTCAAAAGTTAAATATATTCTTTTTTGAGAAATTTATTCTTTTTTTTCATTAAAAAATTGTATTCAAAGTGAATTTTATCTAAATTATAATATATGTTAATAAATTTGAAATAAAAAATTATTATGTGTCGTATAACAATAACAATAATAATGATGATAATAATACTAATATAAAAATGTAAGTTCATACTTTTTGCTTACCTGTATATTTTAAAGTTCATGAGTTAAATATTAAAAATTATCATAATAGCTACTAATTGGACAATTAATAATATCTCTAAAATTATGTTCTAAATAAGAAGTTTAGAGTTCTATTTGATAATTTTATTTTGATTTGAAAAATAATCAAACACTGATTGTTTGATAAATCTTATGTGGTTTTTTGTGTTTTTAAATAAATAATATATTTTTTACAGTTTATACAGTTTGAAATCTTTTTAAGTTTTCATATCTTTGTTTCAATAATAATAATAATAATAAAAATGTAAGTTAATATTATTTGCTTACCTGTATAGTTTAAAGTTCGTTAATTAAATAATAAAAATTGTCTTCAAAGCTACTAAATAGTGCAATTGAACCGCCGGCGTTCAAAATTATGTTTAATCGAAGTCTCGATCATTTCTTTCAACTGGTGTGTTTGAAATAAATATAAACAGATTTTAAACCTAATTTTATTTAAATTTGTAAAGAACAATCAATAAGATTCTTTGTAATGGACTAGATAACATCACAATGATTACGACGAATTTTACACGCTTAAATAAATTCCTAAAAGAATAATGTTAAATTTAACAGATTTTCAATGCTTTGATTTATTTTTTGAAATTATTTTATAGGTAAGGATTTTAACTTTTGATCTTTAGTTTAAAACATCAAAAATTTGTAAAAAAAATTAGTAACAAATAACACTTTTTAGATGTAGTCAATTTCAGTCTTAATAAAATCAGTTTAATTCAACTACAGATGCAGAAATAACAATTTTGATCTTTTATTGAATCTACACAAGTTTTGACAAAAAAGAGTTGAATAAAGTTATTCTAACTATTTTAAAAACGATTATTTATAACAAAGCACTTAAGTAGTTTTTCCGGCGAACTATAAAAAACGAAACAAAAAAAACTATTTTGTTGAAATACACAAAATAAAATTATATATTTAACACACAAAATTTGTCTAAAATATTTTTAAATAGTTCTAGGTACTAACCAACGATTTTTAATTTGTTTAAACAATCTTAGTTAACAAATAAATAACTTCAAAACTTTCGCTTTCTTTCATTTCGTTTCTTTTGTGAAATTTATTAATTACTATTGGCCTACAATTTCAATACAGACGAAAATCTTTACTAACAAATAAATAACTTCAAAAGTTTTGCTTACTTTCATTTTGTTTCTTTTGTGAAATTAATTAATTACTATTTGCCTAGAATTAAAATACAGAAGAAAATGTATTCAACTAATTTTAAATTATTTAAACAATCTTAATTAACAAATAGAGAACTTCAAAAGTTTTCCTTACTTAGCTTTCGTTTCTTTTGTGAAATAAATAATTTACTATTGGCATAGAATTGAAGTACAGAAGAAAATGTATGCAAACAATTTTTAAATTGTTTAAACAATCTTAATTAACAAATAAAGGACTTCAAAAGTTTTCCTTCTTTGATTCCGTTTCTTTTGTCAAATTAATTAATTTCTATAATTGGTCTAAAATTACTACGAAATCTAAGTTAAGAAAATTTTCGAAGTTATTAATTTAAACTATAATTGTTTAAACAACTTAAAAATGGTTCGCAAACATTTTAAACTGTATTGTAACTCTAGGCCAATAGTAATTAATTAATTTCACAAATGAAACGAAATCTAAGAAAAGAAGACTTTTGAGGTTCTTTATTTACTAAGATTGTTTAAATTATTTAAAAATTGTCTGTTAAACGTTGTAGTACAAACATTTATAAGTATCTAAAAAAAATATTAAAATCAGTTCACTTTTGAGTTATCGGCAGATTTTCGTCCAAAAATAGTGATTTTGGTCATATTATGCGCTGCGCCTAGCCTGGACGTGGTACTTGCGGGCGCGCTTTTGGTCGTTCTCGCGCACTTAAACTCTTCATCAAATCATAAATAATGGTTTTAAACTTCGGAAACTTAACAGATTTGTTCTATATACGTTGTAAATTACGTAGATAACCGAATTTGGAAAAACCACCTAAGTCGACTTATGTGGTTCTTTGAGCGAGCGGCTCAGGTAGTCTCAACTGCAAATTTTAAAAGTAAAAAGTTAATGTCTTAATAACTCAAGAAGCTATTTTCCTAGAATTTTGGAGTAACTCACGAACTTTAAACTATACAGGTAAGCAAATAATATTAACTTACATTTTTATTATTATTATTATTATTGAAACAAAGATATGAAAACTTAAAAAGATTTCAAACTGTATAAACTGTAAAAAATATATTATTTATTTAAAAACACAAAAAACCACATAAGATTTATCAAACAATCAGTGTTTGATTATTTTTCAAATCAAAATAAAATTATCAAATAGAACTCTAAACTTCTTATTTAGAACATAATTTTAGAGATATTATTAATTGTCCAATTAGTAGCTATTATGATAATTTTTAATATTTAACTCATGAACTTTAAAATATACAGGTAAGCAAAAAGTATGAACTTACATTTTTATATTAGTATTATTATCATCATTATTATTGTTATTGTTATACGACACATAATAATTTTTTTTTCAAATTTATTAACATATATTATAATTTACATAAAATTCACTTTGAATACAATTTTTTAATGAAAAAAAGAATACATTTTTCAAAAAAGAATATGTTTAACTTTTGAAAAATAATATTAAATTTTAATGAAATGACAAAAGTTTAAAATAAAGAAATTTTAGTAGATAAATTCAAGTTTTTAATTTTAATATTTTTATTAATTCATTTCAAATTATATTCAATTATTAATTAAGGTTTTAATATTTTTAACTAAAAAAATATTATTAATTAAAACAATATAAAAAATTTGAGCAGAATTGTACTTTTTAGGTACAAGATTAAAAAATAATACTTCTTTTACATATATAGCCTTGTATTAAGTTTATAATATAGTTTTGAAGATTGAAATAGAATGTTATTGCATATATTTGATTAAATAAACATTATAGTGTACGTTCGGTCCAATTAACATTCTATGGCACACAACTTCAACAGACATTTAGTGAAACAAACAATTGAATACAAATCATATCTTACAAAATTATGAATAAAAATGATTTTCGACTGTTTTTTAAATTAACATTTTATTTCATTTGCTTTTTAATAAACATGTTATCAACGGGGGGCGTCGAATGTTATTTTATTATTTATTATTAATTATTCTGTTAGCATTCATTTATAAAAAATACTTCAAGTTATGTTTGTTATATCCGGAATTTGATAAGCTTTACGTTAGTATGCCCAAAATTATCAAAAGTTTATTTGTTTGTTCAATATTTCATTTTTTACTAATTTTTTACTAATTTTTATTAATTTCTTAATTAATAATTCAAAAACAAAGAAAAAAGACATTTTCTCTATAGCGTGTATTTAAAGTGCACATAGTAAGCTTTATTTTAAATGAAAAAAAAGAAAAAAAAATGACTTAAAAAAAATAAAAGGTTAAATTTTGAAAATTTTTAAAAAAATTTTGCAAAATTGAAAAGAGGAGGAGCAAACCTTTCGAAAACATACAGGTCAATTTTTTGTCAACCTTGTTGCATAATAGTTATGATTTTTCAAAAAATACCCTCTTCACACTTGACCAGAATCTTCAGCACCCACCCCTTCCACAATTTTCATTAGAATTTCATAATAATTGATGGTTTGAGTACTGACAACAGTGCCGTAACTAGGGTGGTGCCGTCGGTGCCGTGGCACTGGGCGCAGTCCTCGGGGTGAAGGGGGGCCGCAAACTTGGAGGGACGCAACATTTTTTATATATATTTTTTTTTTAATAAAAAAAATTATAAAACCAAAAAAATTAAATTACTTTTTTTAGTCAGTTCGAAGTTGATTATTATAATTAGAATTGAAAGAAAAATTTTAAATAATGATAAGAATAGATAAAAATTGTAGCAAATACCCAAGTAGATATCGCCACAGTTTTGCCATACTTACAAACAGGGCCCATACATGGAAGCCATCGATGGGCCATCCGAGTTTTGTAACATTGCTCCGCACTTTTGCCCGACATTCCAATTTTATGGAGATACTCATCCTGGTAGTTTCTTACGTTGTTCTAACGTTTATAATCCATCCTGCGTTGTCCAGGAACTAAGAAAAACATCTTTTACCAAAATATAGAAAATTATGATCAGGATGTCTGCACCAGGTACTAAATTAATACCTTCTTCTGGTATTTCTTGTTCAAAATCAAAGAGAAGACAACATTTAAGGGGTACAAGATGACGCCGTCATCCTGATAAATATTTCCAATGATCCAGGTGTGAAATTAACATCTTCTCCTAGAATTTTTTAAAGAAATTAGAATTTTATATCTTGTCTAATGTATTTAAATAGATGTCGTCATCCTGATTCATTATCTTACTGCTCTAGGTGTCGAGTCAACATCTTCTTCAAGGAAATTTTAGGGAAACTTAAATTTTACATCCTTACTTGTATTTTCAAATGGATGTTGTTATCCTAACACACAATTTTATTAATCTAGGTCATAAAAAAATAAGTTCTCCTGGAAATTTTTGCTGAAAAATAAAAAATATAAAGCATCCATTGTGTGCAAAAGGTTGACGCCGTCCTTACAAATGACTTTAGTGATCTAGGTGTCAAATTAGTATTTTCTCCGAGAAATGTTTTTGGAAACATAAAGTTCATATCTCTTCTGAAGCATTTGTACAGAAGACATCATCCTGGCACTAAAAGTTCAATAATCTAGGTAAAGGTTGTTATGAGTGTCCGTTTTTGCTTCTTGGTGCACAGGATTTAAATATTTTTATTTTTTTAAGATAAATAAAAGCAATTAAACATTTTGCTGGTGTTATCCTTGAAATTTATAATTTAAAATTATATCAAGAAAGTAAAATTAATATAACCCTAAAGATAGAGATTTGTAAACATTGAGTTGTCAAATAGGTTAAAGGGTTAAGTTAATTTATATTTTCCCTTTTCTAGCATGTGCAACAAATTTTGATAAAAATACGGTTAAAATACTATTACTTATTTTGTTCTACATCAATTTTAATAAATTGATTTAAGATATCTGCGCCTGTTAACATAACATTCATACCTTTTCTTAGAAGAACATTCCTATTTTGTAGTTACAGCATTATACCGATAATATTTTTTATATTCTCATGCAGAACTTACTTATTTCATATTTAGATCTTCAGAATAAACTGTGAAAATTACCTTTTTAAAATAGTTGATCATTTATAAATGTTAATATTTTACAGAAATCCTGGAAGAAATTATTTTTCCAATTTTATTTTATCCTTTTTGACGTATATATCTGAAATAATTTTCATAAATTTAATGCCAAATAAAATAAATAATCGTATTTTAACTATATTTTTATCAAATTTTGTTGTATAAACTAGAAAACAAGAAATATAAATTAACATAACCCTTTAACCTATTTGACAACTCGATGTTTACAGTAATCTCTATCATTATGGTTATATTAATTTTACTTTCTTCACGTTATTTTAAACTATTTTTTTTAAGAATAACACAAGCAAAATATTTAAAAGCCTTTTATTTACCTTAAGCGAAAATAAAATATTTAAATCCTATGCACCAAGAAGCAAAAACGGACACTCATAACAATCTTAACCTAGAATATTGAACTTTTAGTGCCAGGATGATGTCTTCTGTACAAATACTTCAGAAGAGATATGAACTTTATGTTTCCAAAAACATTTCTCGGAGAAAATACTAATTTGACACCTAGATCACTAAATTCATTTGTAAGGACGGCGTCAACCTTTTGCACACAATGGATGCTTTATATTTTTTATTTTTCAGCAAAAATTTCCAGGAGAACTTATTTTTTTATGACCTAGATTAATAAAATTGTGTGTTAGGATAACAACATCCATTTGAAAATACAAGTAAGGATGTAAAATTTTAGTTTCCCTAAAATTTCCTTGAAGAAGATGTTGACTTGACACCTAGAGCAGTAAGATAATGAATCAGGATGACGACATCTATTTAAATACATTAGACAAGATATAAAATTCTAATTTCTTTAAAAAATTCTAGGAGAAGATGTTAATTTCACACCTGGATCATTGGAAATATTTATCAGGATGACGGCGTCATCTTGTACCCCTTAAATGTTGTCTTCTCTTTGATTTTGAACAAGAAATACCAGAAGAAGGTATTAATTTAGTATCTGGTGCAGACATCCTGATCATAATTTTCTATATTTTGGTAAAAGATGTTTTTCTTAGTTCCTTGACAACGCAGGATGGATTATAAACGTTAGAACAACGTAAGAAACTACCAGGATGAGTATCTCCATAAAACTGGAATGTCGGGCAAAAGTGCGGAGCAATGTTACAAAACTCGGATGGCCCATCGATGGCTTCCATGTATGGCCCATACATGGAACATGGCTTCCATACATGGGCCATAGATGGATTCTATGTTTCGTTTCTACTTGGGTAATTGAAATCATAATAGAAAAGAAAATTTTAAATAATTTTGAATTTATTATTCTAAAGGCGAGGATTAATCGAGGGATTAATTATAATTTTAATCAATAAAATTTTAAATTAATTGAAGTTCGAAGAAATATAATATACCTTTAATTCTAATTGTAGTCTTATTATCTCAGATATATTCTGTAATTCTTTCAATTATTCTTTACAAATTTTTATTATTTTCTTCATTTAACAATTAATTCTATCAATTATTTTTTTATTAAATTTATTTTTCCATTAAATTTTGTCTTTTTAAATTATTTTTTGATTTATTTTCGAATTTTTTTTATTATCTAACTCATATTCTAGTTATTTTTTTACATGCACATTTATTTTTATTACTCTGCAATAATTTTCTTTTCTTATTTATAACTATGTGTTGTAATTTTTTCAATTACTTTCAAAAAACTAAAATTATTGTCTTCAATTTTTCATTATTTTTATTACTTTGCAAATATTTTCTCTGATTTTTTATTACTTTCATTATTCTTTTAATTCATTTTTTGTTTTTAAAATATTTTTCTCAAATTTTAATAATTTTCTTCAATTTTGAATTATTATTGTTATGATTTTGCAATTAATTTCTTTAAATTTCAGTTATTCTCTAATTTCATACATCAATTAAATTCCTAAATTTTTAATTATTTATCTCATTTTTCAATTATTTTTTCAATTTTTATTTTCTTTTATATTTTTGCAATTATTTTCTCGACCTTTTAATTAGATAGATTTATTATTTTTCAATAAATTTCCTAAATTTTTACTTAGTATCTCAAATTTAAGTTATTGAATCCACTTTTTAATGTTTTAATCATTCTTCAATTTTTTTTTTCAAATTTCAAATACTTCGTCAATTTTTAATTTTTTTTTTTCATTTGCATTATTTTCACAATTTTTATATTATTTTGAATCTTTGTTGATTAATTTCCAACATTTCAATAATATATTTATTTGCTCATAAACGGACTTACAAAAAATTGCCCTTTCGTACAAAGTACTGAGAAAAAAATATTAAAAAAAGGAAGTTGAATATTTGATAGAATTTTTAATAAAAATTCATACTCTATTAATTTGCAGACAATAACATTTTGACTTATAATTTTCATGTTTTAATAATAACAATAATATTGAATAATAACAATATTAAAATATTAAAATAGACAACAATCAACCAATCAGTCAATAAACGAGATGCGTTGGTCGCAAATATTGTATTAACTAAATGTTTCTGAACTAACTTATAAAAATAGATATTCAATCATTAGAATCTAAACTAGAACGCAAGTTATTGTTCAGAAATCCTTGATCTTCTTCTTTCTTCCTCTACTTTGACCAACACTTCATAAAGTGATATCGCCGGGAACCACTTTTCGTATTTTGAAATTAATTGAAATACTCGTTTTTCGCCTCGTGATGAATACATGATGTCTTCTTTAAGTCGTGAGTTTACAAATGAGTTCCTCTTGATTAAAACACTGAATTTATACCTTATTCCTACCAAGTTTATCCCTACTATTCCTTTTCGCTCTCCCACCACTGTCAAAACGTTACTAATTCGCTATTTAAAATTTACCATTTTGCACAGTACTTTCCTGTTCTGGTATGATAAATTTTACAAATTGGCATGGTAAAACTCTCGACTTATTCACTAACCATTTCATCCCCAAAAGACAGAAGACAACAAAATAAATCGATACTCCGTGATTTTATTTTGTTTATATATATATATATGCGGCATTCTTTCTCAACGGGAGACCCCCTGCTCTCCAAAATTGGTTTAGGCGTAGAGGGTTGTATAATAGCTTAAAATTTCCGGAATTTTATCTACTTTTAAAAGCAGAGTGGCATATTGATGATTTCAAGATGGCGGATTTAATATGGCGGAAAATGTGAACAAAATTGTTAAAATTAATTCTTATTTCCTGTGCCAACAAAATTCATTTTGACATAAAAAGTTGCACAAGGTCTTAAAATACAGCTGCTTATGTTAACTTTTAAAGACAAACCAGAGATATTAAACAATTGAAGATGGCGGCTTCAATATGGCGGATAATGTTTCCAAATTGCTTCAATTCGATTGAAACTTGTTACTCGGAGGTTTTTGGGGTCGCTGATTACAAATCTAAAGCCAGATTTGCAAAATTCAAAATGGCAGATCCAATATGGCGGATGTCATTTGTAAAAAGCGATTGAATTCGCTTGTGAGTTGAAAATTTTGACACAAGGAGATGCAAAAGTTCTTAAAATTCAGCTATTCATGTCTACTTTTAAAGACAGACATACAAAAAAATTAAAAATCCAAGATGGCGCCACCAATATGGCGGATGATTTTTCAAAATGCTTAAATTTGATTGGAACTTGTTACTCTGGGGTTTTGCGGGTCGCTGATTCCGAATGTAAAGTCAGGTTTGCAAAATTCAAAATGGCAGATCCAATATGACGGATTTCATTTTTAAAAGCGATTGAATTTGATTGTGAATTGAAAATTTTGACACAAGGAGATGCACAAGTTCTTAAAGTTCAGCTATTTATGTCTACTTTTAAAGACAGGCATACAAAAAAATTAAAAATCCAAGATGGCGCCACCAATATGGCGGATGAGTTTTCAAATTGCTTAAATTCAATTGAAAGTTGTTACTCGGGGGTTTTCGGGATCGCTGATTACGAATCTAAAGCCAGATTTAAAAAATTCATTAAAAGTTTTTCTAATACAATTAACCCAAAAATAATAAACCTTAAGACTAGTTTACAGTCCAGATTGTGAGAGAATCAGGACATTGTATAGTCCAGTCAGTGAAGGTAGGACAAGTTATGGTTCAACTCAAATGTACGACAAAAAAAAAACAAGACGTGCTATTGGTGTAATCAAGAAGGGTAATGCAAAAGCAGAATGTAAGTATAACTTAGTCAATGAAAGTACTTATTCAAAAAACTAAATAAAGACAAGTAACTAAATCTAATAGTTGAGTAAATTGCCACAAGGAGCATTCGAATACCTTTTTATAAATAACACAGCCCCACAAAAAAAAAAAAGTTTCATGTACTTTTGACCGGAATACCCTAGCCCTATGTATTTTGACGCGCTGAACACAAATCCGAAGTCAGTTTTGCTCCATCACGTCAGGATTTTTTCCTAACCTCAAAATCAATAAAATGACACTTTTTGTTCATTAGCATGTGAACCCGACTTAACATTAATACATGCCTAGGGCGAATAGAAAGCTTGGATTGTGACCTTTAAAACGCTTTTTTAAAAATTGTTCTACGATGATTTTTAACGAAGTTATGATGTTTTATTTCAAATCATTTTTTTTCATTACGCCATACCACATCAATAATTAAAGTGTTATTTACATTTGGAAAAAATTTATATTTTAAATAAAACATCATAACTTCGTTAAAAATCATCGTAGAACAATTTTTAAAAAAGCGATTTAAAGGTCACAATCCTAGCTTTCTATTAGCCCAAGGCATGTATTAATGTTAAGTCGGGTTCACATGCTAATGAACAAAAAGTGTCATTTTATTGATTTTGAGGTTAGAAAAAAATCCTGACGTGATGGAGCAAAATGGACTTCGGATTCGTGTTCAGCGCGTCAAAATACATAGGGCTAAGGTATTCCGGTCAAAAGTACATGACACTTTTTTTTTTTGTGGGGCTGTGTAATTGCTTATTTTCGCAGACAAAAAACATTAAATCTACAAAAATAATTATAATCAAGATCTAAAATGATGAAACATAATTAGGGGTAGTTTCTGGAGGTTCACAAATATTTTTTTTTTAAATTGGGAAAATTAGGGGACATATTTCTGAGTATGTTCCTTTATTTTAGAACTTGATTATAATTTTTTTGTATATTTTATGTTTTTTGTACGGATATTTTTCTGCAATTTTCCTTAGGGGTGGTTACTTGGGGTTGGAAATTATTTTTTTAATTAGGTAAATTAGGGGACGTATTTCTGAATATGTTCCTTTATTTTAGAACTTGATTATATTTTTTTTGTAGATTTTGTTTTTTGTACGCATCTTTTTTGGCAATTTTCCTTAGGGGTGGTTTTTTGGAGTTGATTGGGTAAATTAGGGGACATATTCATGAGTATGTTTTTTTTATTTTAGAACTTGATTATAATTTTTTTGTATATTTTATGTTTTTTGAACGGATATTTTTCTGCAATTTTCCTTAGGGGTGGTTACCCTTCTTGATTACACCAATAGCAAGTCTTGTTTTTTGTTTTGTCGTAAATTTGAGAGTTGAACCGTAACTTGTCCTACCTTAACTGACTGGACTATACAATCTCCTGATTCTCTCACAATCTGGACTGTAAACTAGTCTTAAGATTTATTAATTTTGGGTCAATTTTATTAGAAAAACTTTCATTTAAATTTTCAAAATCTGACTTCAGATTCGTAATCAGCGACCCCGAGAACCCCCGAGTAACAAGTTTCAATCAAATTTAAGCATTTTGAAAAATCATCCGCCATATTGGTGGCGCCATCTTGGATTTTAAATTTTTTTGTATGTCTGTCTTTAAAAGTAGACATGAATAGCTGAATTTTAAGAACTTTTGCATCTCCTTGTGTCAAAATTTTCAACTCAAAAGCGAATTCAATCGCTTTTTACAAATGACATCCGCCATATTGGATCTGCCATTTTGAATTTTGCAAATCTGGCTTTAGATTTGTAATCAGCGACCCCAAAAACCCCCGAGTAACAAGTTTCAATCGAATTGAAGCATTTTGAAAAATCATCCGCCATATTGGTGGCGCCATTTTGGATTTTTAATTTTTTTGTATGTCTGTCTTTAAAAGTAGACATGAATAGCTGAATTTTAAGAACTTTTGCATCTCCTTGTGTCAAAATTTTCAACTCACAAGCGAATTCAATCGCTTTTTACAAATGACATCCGCCATACTGGATCTGCCATTTTGAATTTTGCAAATCTGGCTTTAGATTTGTAATCAGCGACCCCAAAAACCTCCGAGTAACAAGTTTCAATCGAATTGAAGCAATTTGGAAACATCATCCGCCATATTGAAGCCGCCATCTTGAATTGTTTAATATCTCTGGTTTGTCTTTAAAAGTTGACATAAGCAGCTGTATTTTAAGACCTTGTGCAACTTTTTATGTCAAAATGAATTTTGTTGGCACAGGAAATAAGAATTAATTTTAACAATTTTGTTCACATTTTCCGCCATATTAAATCCGCCATCTTGAAATCATTATTATGCCACTCTGCTTTTAAAAGTAGATAAAATTCCGGAAATTTTAAGCTATTATACAACCCTCTACGCCTAAACCAATTTTGGAGAGCAGGGGGTCTCCCGTTGAGAAAGAATGCCCCATATATTTTTTTTTTAATAAAAAAAAACGTTATTATTTATTTTCGGTTCCTGTTCGGGCGCCATGTAACGAAGTGAAATTTTGATATGCTCCGAATTTGCTCGCCGGAGCCAAGGTTCTCGGATTATATTCACTTATGCTGATAAAACTAGATTTTGGCCATTAAATAATTAACTTCATTTCTACTGTCGTTTTGAGGTTAGGAATAGTCAGTAAAACTCTCAGAATTTCTATTGGTAAGAAATAACAAAAGAATATATTTACAAAATAAAAAGTGTACAAAAATAAAATAATATAATACTGAATAAAATTTAAAAGAATATAATCAAAATAAAAATAAAAGAGATTTAACAATAATAATACAAATAAGAGAATAAACAAACAATAATTAGTTGCTTTAAGAGCCGGCATTGTTAAATCAGAACAAAAATGAATCGAGAAATCTTCCATCAATCAAAAGTTTCACCCTGCCAGAAACTGGTTAAGTTCGGTTTCTGCGGAATCTATAAACAGATTAAAAAGTATAATGTTGATTACATAATAATATCATTAATTCAATAAGGATTATCCGGTATAATCTTTCGCAGATTAAATCGGTAAATAATAATAAACTCCGTCTCCTATACAATATAAGTTACGGACGAACCGCTAAAAAATATTGTCGCCGTCATTCACCGTGATGTTAAGTAATAATCGGCCATTTAAACGTATTGTCGATTCGCGGATACGCACATAAAAATCAATTATCAGGTAGAAAGAATATTAATTAATCTTTTATGCCACGTTAATTACGCGTTTCAGTCCGGTAGAAATATTTATATCTGAGCGCGTAATTTCAGGTGCGTGGTGAAATTATCTGGAGAACAGTTAAACGAATGCGGGTATTCACCTACCATAGAGTCTGTTCGCCAGTGACGTAGCACAGGGGAAGCCCATGCGACAACCTACGTCATAACACGAAGCGGGAGATTTGAAATTGCTTCGAACACCTTACTCTGGTCATGAGTGCTCTAGCAATATCTCTCGAATCCCCTGATCATTCGTGATGGACCACGACGATGATCAGGAAACTCGTCACGGAGTGACTTTACTCCAGCCAGGATTCCTTCGTCTACGAAGTAGATGTCCAGAACGTTATCGTTCCTGAGACTCCACGATGAACCGTGACAAATCTCAGGGCGATCCTGACTAGAGGAAAGTATAAGTTTGTTCTTTCGATTTTCATTGAAGGACCAATGCTAAATCTCCAGAACGTTCTCCAGGAACCATTCTTGAAGGACCAAGTCTATGGTAACTGGAGGAGTCGATTTTACTATAACGCTCCAACTCGTGGGCCGGTATTTTCTCGACTGAAGGACCCCTACTGAAAAATCCTATATAGAATCCTACATAGGATCCTATATAGAATCCATATGGATTCCTATGAGAATCCACGTAGGATCCTATATAGGATCCTATATAGGTATTGTCCTATAGGAATCCATGTAGGATCTCATATAGGATCCTACATAGGCGTCCCAAAAAAATTTTTGTACACCCCCCTACATAGGATCCTACGTAGGTTCCCATATAGGATCCTATATAGAATCTTTAATGGGCGCCCAAAAAAAATTATGTACAGAGAATTAATTGTTTTTTTTAACAACTTTTTTCAAATATACATTAAGCACCATTATAAGGACGAAAAATATTTACTGCGCAGGCGTAAGTATTGTAGAATACGTAAAAGACGACTGCGCATGAGGAAGGGGTACAAAAAATTTTTTTGGGGGTACCCATGTAGGATCTTATATGGGAACCTACGTAGGATCATATGTAGGAGGGTGTACAAAAATTTTTTGGGACGCCTATGCAGGATCCTATATGAGATCCTACATGTATTCCTATAGGAGAGTCCACATAGGATCCTATATAGGACTTGTCCTATAGGCGACCTATAGGAATCCACATAGATTTCTATGAGAATCCACATGGATTCCTATAGGACAATACCTATATAGGATCCTATATAGGATCCTACGTGGATTCTCATAGGAATCCATATGGATTCTATAGGATCCTATATAGGATCCTATATAGAATCCTATATAGGATTTTTCAGTAGTGACCAGTCCCAGAAATCCAGCACCCACCAATAGTTAATTTCTGAAGGACCAGAACCTTAACTATTTGCTGAGTCGGAGAGCTATAGCCCGAGGTGGGCCTCGGTGCGCTCACGGCGCGAGACTAACTCAAAAGTTATCAAGTCGGTCAATATATTGACTCGGCTCTCCGTAGAGCTGCGAGTTCGTACTACTTGGCGCTGTACGCGCTGCCTCATGCTTTCCACGCCATCTTTCGTCGATGCGTGTGTCAGGTTGCGCGGTTGACCAGCAAATACTTCTGCTGACCACGTTTTTGACAGTTCCAAAATAAGACGAGAGTGAAACTTAACCTCAAAGTTAAGTTTAATTTATTTTACTATTTTAAATAAATTCAAATGTTTAGTTTAACGTCAAGTGCAATTGTGGGTTCGTCACAAATTAATTCTATCAATTATTTTTTTATTAAATTTATTTTTCCATTAAATTTTGTGTTTTTAAATTATTTTTTGATTTATTTTCGAATTTTTTTTATTATCTAACTCATATTCTAGTTATTTTTTTACATGCACATTTATTTTTATTACTCTGCAATAATTTTCTTTTCTTATTTATAACTATGTGTTGTAATTTTTTTAATTACTTTTAAAAAACTAAAATTATTGTCTTCAATTTTTCATTATTTTTATTACTTTGCAAATATTTTCTCTGGTTTTTTATTACTTTCATTATTCTTTTAATTCATTTTTTGTTTTTAAAATATTTTTCTCAAATTTTAATAATTTTCTTCAATTTTGAATTATTATTGTTATCATTTTGCAATTAATTTCTTCAAATTTCAGTTATTCTCTAATTTCATTCATCAATTAAATTCCTAAATTTTCAATTATTCATCTCATTTTTCAATTATTTTTTCAATTTTTATTTTCTTTTATATTTTTGCAATTATTTTCTCGACCTTTTAATTAGATAGATTTATTATTTTTCAATAAATTTCCTAAATTTTTACTTAGTATCTCAAATTTAAGTTATTGAATCCACTTTTTAATGTTTTAATCATTCTTCAATTTTTTTTTTCAAATTTCAAATACTTCGTCAATTTTTAATTATTTTTTTTTCATTTGCATTATTTTCACAATTTTTATATTATTTTGAATCTTTGTTGATTAATTTCCAACATTTCAATAATATATTTATTTGCTCATAAACGGGCTTACAAAAAATTGCCCTTTCGTACAAAGTACTGAGAAAAAAATATTAAAAAAAAGGAAGTTGAATATTTGATAGAATTTTTAATAAAAATTCATACTCTATTAATTTGCAGACAATAACATTTTGACTTATAATTTTCATGTTTCAATAATAACAATAATACTGAATAATAACAATATTAAAATATTAAAATAGACAACAATCAACCAATCAGTCAATAAACGAGATGCGTTGGTCGCAAATATTGTATTAACTAAATGTTTCTGAACTAACTTATAAAAATAGATATTCAATCATTAGAATCTAAATTAGAACGCAAGTTATTCGCCTCACTACATATAATCATTATGAAAAAAAATACAACAATCTAAACTGCAAAGATAATCGAAATCTAAGCCACTGGGGTATCCTTCGTCTTCAGGATGCAAGGCACTCCCTGACGAAATGTGATCCGCAAATTCGATTCTCCCTGTTGACGACGGCGACGTAAATCCTCCTTCACTCTCGAAATTTCTTCTAGCTGAGTTTTAGTCTTATCGAAATACATCCATAGATTCTTAAAATGCTCGGCTGTTTCTGGTTTCATTTTCGCAGTCAGGAAAGAACGATGGAACATAAGGGCCCCGTCTAATGATTCGCAGCTGATCCTCAGTGGACGTGGTTTCGTAGACGTCAGCGAAGTTTTTTTCCCAAGTCTCGTTATCTGCGTATTTGACAGCAGATTTTCTGGAATATATTTACTTAAAAAATTACTGACAATTACTTTTTCGTCAGCATTTGCTCTATTAGAATTAATTGCCACATTGTTGTCAGCTGAAATTATGTTTTGATCCACAATCAAAGAAGAATTAGAACTTGACACAGAATTTAAGTTTAAAACATTATTTTCCGGAAAACCAAACAAAATGAGATTATTCTTCTTTTTAAGTCTATTGTCGATCTCAGTGACACAGTTGCCTGTAATTTTACTAAATACGAATTCAGAGGAAACACTTTGCTCATCAAATGAATTAACTTTACTTTCAATAGACAGCAATTTATTAGCCATCACATCAATTTTAATGTTAGAGCTGTCAATTCGTGAATTAGTGTTTCTTAATTCTACATCGATGTTGTCAAATTTTTTGGAAAATTCACTGATGGAATTTTTAACCTCAATCAGATCGGACTGTATGGAAATTTTAAAATTATTTATTGTAGAGGTTATGTGGGACTTCACTGATGCCATAGCCGATTCACCTATTTTTTTCAAAGATTCAGAAATAGATCCTAAATCAGACCCCGATCCATATCCTGATCCAGATCCAGATGCTTCCTGAATTTCTGATACTGAAGTGTAACTTAGTGGTGCCTGTTCTGTCGGTGAGCGAGCACGCGAGATTCCACAGCATTTACTAAAAGAGCCAGTTGCCTCTTTTCTGGTACGCATAGCACAACTCGGGTGATAGACAGATTGGCATCCTGGACATATCTCAGGATCATACACTGCTGCCTTATTGCACACCTTGCATACATTATCATCAATTAATAATTTTGGAGCCATTATTAGACAAGGTATAATCACGTGTATTTTGAGGTTAGAAATCCAATCGAATACAAAACACTACAAAAAGCACAGAACCAAGTCAATATGAACTAAAGAGAATTAACAGTCCAAAAGAGCAATTGTTTAACTAAAAATGAGCAAATCACAAAATATTCCAACAGCCTCGGAACCAACAAAAAACAACTGATAACAGAGACACCGGCAAAAACACGTGCGTTCAAAATTATGTTTTTTTTATCTAATATATCTAAAATTTTCATTTTCTTTAATAAATTTTCGATTATTTCTATAATGTTATAATTATTTTCCTGAATTTAAAATTCTTGAAATCATTTTGTAATACTTTTACTTTACAAATATTCTGTATTTTTTAAAATTATTTTTTTATGTGTAATGACTCACTAAGTCGTATCTAAATTATCAAATATAATTAAATCAAATTCTATTAAAATTTACTCAAGGACACTAAATAAAATACACGATAATTAAAATGAACAGTGATACTCAATAATTTATTCAAGAAACAATTTAATCATTTAACATTAATTTCGATATAACGCAACGCGGATTCCCTACTATAATTGTACGCCCCGTATTCGATCCTTACACTTACTCAGAATCATACACCTACAGACACACTACAATATAACTGTTAAGATCATTCACACTGAATTGTTACTTACAAAATCATGAAAGAGTTCTACTACAATTTTCCTCGGAAAGATGTCTATCGGCTTCAAAGTCTTTATGATTATGAGAATATCTCTCCAGATATTCCAGTGATGATGCAGGGGATGAAAACATCGAGATGCTGGACCAGCCTTGGGGGTACTTCCAATTGAAATCACGTGCAATTATCTTGTGAGATATATCAATCAACAGATGTGCTCACTAAATCACCAAACGTTTAAAAAACAGTTTAATTCCCGCGGGAAACAATATCACACAGAATCGCGGATCCGCGAGTTGTCAAAAGACACACCGTGGAGGTATTTGCAATCTCACACGGGTCACAATAAACAAAGTTCAATTAAATTAATTTAGTCGACTAAACACTACCGGACTCACCGGCAGTCCTCTCGAGAGTATCCTCTAATTTTTCTCCCTCTCCTTCTGCACTTGCTTCTCCTTATTCCCTTATCAAATATGACTCACGTCATATAGTCATATATTCCCCCCCCCTTTTTGGGGTTGCTGGTGTAGACAGGTCCTCAAAAAACCATCTCTTGTCTTCTTTTCTTCAGAATTGTTTTTTTTTTCAGGTATTTCTATTTCCACTCGTTGCCATTTCCCTACTCAGATTTTATTTACATTAAATTTACTACATCAAATTTCTTTCATTCCTTACATTTTTTTTTTCATTCGTGTCACTTTCATACTATATATATATATATAATCACTCACTCGTTTAAATATCAGTCATTTTCTCTTATCATCACTTTTATAATTTTTTTTTTTTTTTTTTTCATTAACTAACATTTACATTTTACAATTTTAATATCACATTTAATTTCTGCTCAGTCAATTCCACAAAATTAGACTTTTCTTTTTCTCTTTGATAATATTTTCTTAAGTTTTTCCGATTATATATGCCTTTAATATTATTTTCGTCATGAACTTCTACCAATTCGAACGCATTTTTATAAATTTCTTTTTTGATTTTATATGGTCCGAAAAAAAGGTGATAAAATTTTTTTGTTTCTTTTTTATCCGCGTTAGATATATGGGGAACTCTCACCAAAACTAAATCTCCCTGTTGCAAATTTATTTTAGAAATTTTTTGTTGATTATTTTTTCTCTTTTGTGCTTTTAAATTCATATTATTTCTAGCCATTTCAAGCATCACATCTCTCGATACTTTTTCTTCGTTTGGGAAAATTATTACTTTTTGTACTTCACTCTTTGGAGCCTGGCCGAAATGGAGTTCTATTGGGGAGAATCCCGTGCTATCGGACACTATTTTATTTATGCAATCTTCTATATTTTGCACATAATTTGCCCACCCAACATGGCTTTTTGAACAATAAGTTCTAAAAAATCTACCCAGTTCTTTCATCGTCCGTTCCACTGGGTTTGATTGCGGGTGCCTTATACTTGAAAATCCTATGTCCACTCCCGATTCTTTCAGTTCTCTTTTCCAAATAGGTGAAGTAAACTGAGTGCCATGGTCGGAAATGATTTTTTTTGGTATCCCTACTTTTTTAAAATAATGTCCCTTAAGCTTTGCTAGACACGTGCGGGTATTCGCTTTTTTAATTGGATATAATTTTATCAATTTCGAAAAATTATCTTTAATTACGAATATGTAATTTGTTCCCGATCTACTTTTCGGTAATGGTCCGTAAAAATCCACCGAAACCAGTTCATTTGGATTTTTTGGTAATATTGATTGGAATTCTCCCTCCATTACTATATTTAAATTTTTGGTTCGCTGACATAGATCGCAGGATTTTATCCGATTTTTTACTTCTTTCTTTAGACCCCGCCAATAGAAATCTTCCTCAATTTTTTTTATCGTTTTTTGAACGCCTAAATGCCCGATACTTTCATGCGTGTTATCTATTATTCTTTGTTTAATTTTATTCGGTACTATTATTTTCCATTTCGTTTGATTGTTCGGTTTATGAAAAATTATTTTATTTTGTATTTGAAAATTTTCCATTAGTTCATTATTTATCAATCTATTATAAATGTGCTTTATCTTACTATCTTCCCTTTGCATGTTCGAAATATTTTTTATTACTGTCACGATTGATTCCTTTGCTTTCATTGTGTTTATTATTGCATTTATTGTTAGTCTTCTCATTGATTCTTTCTCTATTCCCTTTTCTAGTAAAGCTATTGTTAATTTATTATTTGGCTAATCTTGAAAATTTTCCCCAAATCGGCTAAAAAAATCCGCGACTGTATTCTCTTTTCCCTTACAATGTTTGATTTTAAATGAAAAATTTTGCATAATCATAGACCATCGCGACAGTCTCGAATTAAAAAAAGGTGTCTTTAGTAGGAATAGTAATGCTAAATGATCTGTGATTATATGAAATGTTGATCCCAATAAGTATTTCTGACATTTTACCAATGCATAAACCACCGCTAATAACTCCAACTCAGTAATAGAATAATTTATTTCATATGGAGTCAGACATCTACTTATTAACGCGATTATTCTATCGTGACCATCTATTTTCTGGAACAACATTGCGCTTATTCCCTGTTTACTTGCATCTGTTTGTACATAAAATTTACTATCAAGCCTATAATGGTACAAAACCACCGACTCTATAAAATTTCTTTTTAGATTTTCCAATTCTTTTTCGTGGTTCTGAGTCCATTCAAACTTTTTGTTCGCGCTAAGTATGTCTCTAAATGGGTTAACAAATGTCGCGTGATTTTTCACGAATCGGCTAAAATACCCGCACATTCCTAAAATGGCTTGCAATTCTTTTCGGTTTTTTGGTGATGGAATATTTGTTATTGCGTGTATTCTTTCCTCGTCTATTTTTATACATTTCGGCGTTAATTTGAATCCTAAGAATTTTACCTCTGGTTTGCACCATGCTGATTTTTTTAATTTTAATGTCAGACCCGCTTCGCCTAATTTTTGAAATATTTTATCTAAATGTTCTAGATGTTCGGAGAATGTTCGTGATGTTATTAACATATCATCGACGTAAATGGTTAAAAAATCCGCAAATTCGTCGTCAAAAATTGAATTTATTGCCCTTACAAACCCATTACTCGCTGTTTTCAAACCGAATGGAATTCGCGTGAATTGATATGCCTTCCCGTCTACCACAAAAGCCGTAAACTTCCTCGATTCTTTTTCTAAAGGAATTTGTAAATACCCTTCAGTAAGATCTGTTATCGAAAAATATTCTTTACCTACATATTTCTGCAGAATATCGTCTATTTCCGGTGGGCCCTCGTGTTCTTCTAAAATTATTTCATTTATCCATCTCGCGTCCAAACAAAGCCGAATTTCTCCGTCCCCTTTTTCTACGACTCTTAATGGATTCCGGTGTTTGCTCACTGATGGTTCGAGTATCCCATCTTTAGGTACTTTTTTATTTTTTCATTAACCTTTGCTCTTTTAGTTAACGGTATCGGGTAGCTTTTTCTTATTATCGCTTTATCATTTTTGACTCGAATTTTATATTCAAAATTTTTTATTCGACCCGGATTATTCGAAAAAATATTTTTATGTTTTATTAATACATTTTTTAATTTTTGTTTTTCGCTTTCTGATATACCTTCGATCTTATTGACCAGCTCTTCGATTTCTTTTATTACCTCCTTTCCTCGCGTTTTTGTGTCATTTTGTTCCGTAATTGCTTTAATCTGTATTTTTTGTAGATTCGACTCATTAAATTTTTTAGGCCTTGTAGGAATGTCTTTTGTTATTTCGTCTTGAAACTTTATGATTAGATACGTCACTGTCTCGTCATTTATCGTTATTGTTTTGTTTGGATAATTAATTACCACCTTATTCCGTCCGCACCAATCCGTTCCCAGAATTGCGTCGAAACTTAATTTAGGGACTACTAAAAAAATAGTATTTATTTTTTGATTACCAATTTTTACTTTTGTCATTATTTGTTTTTTAATTGTATGGCCTTTGTCGTCAAAAGCCCCAGTCAATGTCAATTTGCTAACGGGAAGCTCCGCTATTTTGTCCTTATTCAATAAATTAAACTTCTCTTCTGAAATACACTCAACTTCGGCCCCAGTGTCAATTAAAGCTTTAAGATCTTCTCCTGTTATTTCAACTTGTGCTTTTGGGCATTTATATTTTAATTTTCCCGTCCCCGATTTGTTTTCGTTTGTCTGTCCTTCTATATCGTACGCAAGGTCCTCAATAATCATTCCGAGCTGTTGACATGTAACTGGACCGTCATTACTGTCGTTTTCAAGTTTAAAGTGTTTTTATCTACAAATTCTTCAAATTCATTTTTCGATTCATCTGAGTGACTTTCCCTTTCCCTATCACTCTCTCTATCACTCTCTCTATTTGTTTCTTCAATCATCCCTACCTTATGTTTTCTTTCAGTATATAACCCTTTCTCTCTTAAATTATATTTATCTTCTCTCCTTTTGTCATTATTTGCCCTATATCGATTTTCTCTATTTTCGCGTTCTCTATTTTCACGTCTCCAATTTTCCCTTTCTCTTCGTTCTCTAGTCTGATATTTACTATCTCTGTTCCTATAACTGTTCTCTCTCTTTTCTCTATCGTCATATCTCCAATTCCCTTCACGTTTGTTTTCTTCCCCCCTTCCTCTGTCGCTTCGTCTAAACTGTCTTTCGTCCTCGTCACGCGTCCCTCTCCTGTATTCCCTATATTTTCTGTCTTCGTCGTCTGTTCTCTCTTGTTTCTTTTCCCATTCTACCTTTTGAATTTTATATCTATTCTTTTCGCGCTCTTTCTCGTACTCTTTTTCCGTTCCATCTATCCATGCTATAGCTTTTAAAACTTTTTTTGTGTCTTGCAAATCGACCGGTGCAAGTGAATCTTGAACGCGCTTCGGTAATTGCCGGATAATTGAATAATTTCTCATGTATTCTGACATAGGAGGTTCAAGGTAATTTGCCCGTCTCATTTGGTCATAAAAATATTCCGCGAGTGTACCATCGTTTCTCATATATTTTCTACATCTCCATTCATTCCCGATTTCGGCCTGAACTTCCACCGAGTGAAATTCTTCGAGAAATTGTACCCTAAAATGGCTATAATCTTCAAAATTATTTGCGTTCGCCATATACCATGCACGGGCTCTACCTTTCATTGCAGATTTTATGATCATTGGTTGACATTTCGCGAAAATATTTTTTATTTGTAAATATTGATCAAGGTCTTCTAGAAATTCTATTGGATTATTTTTGTATTCATTTTCAAATGTAGGTAACTCTATATTAATTTTAACACTCGGGGTATTTTGATTTTTTCCGGCTACGTTCGAATTGATATTTTGCATTTGACTAAATGTTTGCGTAATTGTCTTTAACAAATCTGTTATTAAATTCACCTGGTTCTGTGGTTCGTTTGTATTACTACCTTCTATGCTATTTACAATTTTCAGTTCTAAGTTCTGTTTTTGACCTTGGTTATTCGTACCATTATTTATTTTCGAAGAATTCACTTTGTCCTCAAGGTCGTCGTTTTTCCCGTTGGGTGCCATTTGTAATGACTCACTAAGTCGTATCTAAATTATCAAATATAATTAAATCAAATTCTATTAAAATTTATTCAAGGACACTAAATAAAATACACGATAATTAAAATGAACAGTGACTACAAAATCATGAAAGAGTTCTACTACAATTTTCCTCGGAAAGATGTCTATCGGCTTCAAAGTCTTTATGATTATGAGAATATCTCTCCAGATATTCCAGTGATGATGCAGGGGATGAAAACATCGAGATGCTGGACCAGCCTTGGGGGTACTTCCAATTGAAATCACGTGCAATTATCTTGTGAGATATATCAATCAACAGATGTGCTCACTAAATCACCAAACGTTTAAAAAACAGTTTAATTCCCGCGGGAAACAATATCACACAGAATCGCGGATCCGCGAGTTGTCAAAAGACACACCGTGGAGGTATTTGCAATCTCACACGGGTCACAATAAACAAAGTTCAATTAAATTAATTTAGTCGACTAAACACTACCGGACTCACCGGCAGTCCTCTCGAGAGTATCCTCTAATTTTTCTCCCTCTCCTTCTGCACTTGCTTCTCCTTATTCCCTTATCAAATATGACTCACGTCATATAGTCATATATGATTGCAATTAATATCTACAAATTTTAACTATTTTTATCATTTTTCAAAAATTGTCTTCAACGATTCTCATTATTTCTCCCCTATTTTTTAAATTCCCAATTTCTGCAAGTTTCAATTATTTTCTTTAACTTTTTCAAATAAAACTTTTTCAGTTTAAATTATTCCTTCAATATTAAATTAGTTACATGATTTATTAATTTACTTTCAATTTCTTTTGTCATTTTTCAATTATTTTTACAAAATATGAGTTTTGTTTTTTGTATTTCTCAAGTATTTCAATGATGTTCTTGGATTTTGAATTTATTATTATTTATTTATTTATACATAAACGGGCAAGTACAAAGAAAAGAAAATAGCCCTTTCGTACAATGATGTACTCATAATAAGAAAAATTACAATAAATATAAAATTAATCAATCCATTCAAAACTAAACCAAGTCGCCGAGGTAACAACAATGAATAAAAACTATGAAAGTGTCATTTTTCACAATTTATAAAAATTTTATAAAAACTGAAAACATTAGTATCCACATCAGGATAATCGGGAACAGACTTCCAGTCAATACTATAAGTCATTTTGACATTACTTAGCAAACGGAAAATTACAATCACCGCATACAAAAAGTAACTTTTAAATAATGGTTATAAATTCCTTCAATAGTTCGACACTTGCGTTGATCTTATCAAAACAGTAAACAAACAAAAAATTTTAAAAAACCAAATTCAGAAGAATCAAGGCAATCGCTTGACCAAGTTTCTATCAAAATAAAAACACCATGAAAAATCAACTGCAACTGCAATACCTGACGTAAATCAGAAATTTACTATAGGTGCGTAAGCCTCTGACGTTTCGCTAATATCAGAGAGGACAGAGGACAAAGACGGAGACATACCTTTATTGAAATTGGAGAAGAGTGGATCGGGGGAAATAGAAGCATTTAAGGAGGGAGAGCGCCAGTCTGAGCTGTGGTCAGCTGAGTGAGATCAACAATATTCTGATTCACACTGTGAGTCGACTTTTTCACTTGAACCAGAACAGGGTTTTCTTGGCGGTAAACTATCCGTAGATTTTGTTCTCCATTCCTCTGCCGAAGGAATTACTTTCTTTTACATCAAATAAATTTTGTAATTTTCTCCATTTATGTTCTTAAATTTCCATAATTAACTTTAGTTTCCAATTATTTTTATCCTTTTTTAAGTAGTCTTGTTTATCTCAAATATATTCTGTAATTTTTACAATTATTTTTTCACAAATTTTTATTAAATTCTTCAATTTCTAATTATTTTTATCATTTTTAAATTAATTTTTGTCATTTTCAAATATTTTTTAATTAATTCTCTAACTTTTTTTTATCATCTATCTCTAATCTCAGTTATTTTTTCAATTCCTATTTATTTTTATTATTCTGCAATAATTTTCTGTTACTCCCTGTCGATAGAAAGTGACTAGAAAATGACTGAAAAATGTCTAGTCAGTCATTTTTCAGTCATTTTTATTTTTAAATATATGGAAAATAATTTATTTAATAATAAATTTGTTGAATACTATTTAATGTGCTTTTAGGATTATATTCGCTTCATTCTTTTAGAATAATTAATGAAAATTTTTAATTTTTTTATTATTTAATTAAATTTTTTGTTAAATATTTTTTTTATTGTTTTAATGTCATAAACTATTTCTGAAGTGCACTTGAACACTTTTATAAAGAATCACGAAGCTCGGTGGCATTTAAAATGGTCTAAAAGCGATTTTAAAAAGAAAAAATCATTTGACATTTTCTAGGTACGAAATCATTCAAATCGTACCTCAAAAATGACTGAATCCATTCAGTCATTTTGGCCAGTCATTTTTTAGGTATTCTCTATCGGCAGGGCTATAACTTTTATAATTCAATTATTTTCAACAAACTAGAATTATTGTCTTCAATTTTTCATTATTTGTATTACTTTGCAAATATTTTTTTGGAGTTTCTATTACTTTCATTATTCTTTAATTAATTTCCTAGATTTTAAAATATTTTTCTCAAATTTTAATAATTATCTTCAATTTTCAATTATTATTGTTACCATTTGCAATCAATTTCTTTAAAGTTTAGTTATTCTCAAATTTCATTCTTCAATTGAATTCCTAAATTTTTAATTATTTATCGGATTTTTCAATTACCGTCAACCGGGGTAATAGCCCCCAATGATGGGGCTATTTTGTGCATCAAAGTTTGTTCATTTATAAAGTTGTGTAAAAAAAATTTTTTATGGTTTTTACTGTATGAAGTATTTTTCTAGATATTCTGGAGTGCGAAAATAGAAACCAAAGCTAGAAATATACTTTTTTGGAGAAATTGTGTAACTAATTTGAAAGTAAAATACTGAAATTTTACAAAAATGTATATTTGCAAAAAAATTAATTTTTTTAATAAAATGTTACTTAATATGATTTCTACTACACTTCTTGAGTTATTTTAAGAAAAAAAGTTTTAAAATTAACTTAAAAAGCATGCAATTATTAAAGTTACTTTTTTGAGGTTTTTATGGCACCGCGTGTAAAATTGAAAGTTTATGCTTATTTCTCGTTTTTTATAACAAACATTAGACAAAAATGTTTCAAAACTAATTTCTAAAGTATTTTTTACTAACTAGAAAAAAAATTTTAAAAAAATAATTGATTTTAAAGAATGCACAAAATAACCCACCAAATTCTGATGTTTTAGTTTCCCATACTTTTTTCTTAAAATATGCAATAAAAACTTAGCGCATCACGTATACACCGTCACAACTAAATTGTCAACAAGTATTATTAATACTTTTATAAACACTTTTAAACTTCCGGAGGTCTGAACAGAATTTTGAGAACTTTGAGATTTTTTAGCTTAATTTTCACGACTTTATCGATTTTTTTTCTGATTTCTGATAAAGAATTAAGTAATTTCATTTAGTAGTCTCTGTAGTCTAGGTATCAGAAAGTATTTATACCAAGTAGCAAACTTAAACAACTGAATATAAAGATTTTATTCAATTAAAAACCACGCGTGCACAAAATAGCCCCAGGGCGCACAAAATAGCCCCACTTGACGGTAGTTTTTTCAATTTTAATTTTCTTTTATCTTTTTGCATTTATTTTGGCCCTCTTTTAATTAGATATACTAATTTGTTTTCAATTTATATCCTAAATTTTCATTTATTATGTCAAATCTAAGTTATTGTATACACTTTTCAATGTTTTAATCATTTTTCAATTATTTTTCTCAAATTTCAAACAAGTTCGTCAATTTTTAATTTTTTGTTTAATTTGTAATGATTTTCACAAATTTTATATTATTTTGATTATTTGTTTATTAATTCCGAAAATTTACTCGAAATGAAATAATTTGTTAACTTTTGCGTTACAATAATTACGATAATTAAGAAACTGTTTAATTTAATATTATTTATTTCTCTTCCTCTCCCTCCCTCCACCGGTCAAGATTAAGTGTGCAGATGGCAAAAATTTACAAGTCTCTGCCCCTGATTAAACATATTTTATAACTTTTATTTTTCTATGGAATATAGGGGGGGGGCGCCAAAATATTTATCTTGCACCGGGCGTGAAAACCCTAAGTTACCGCTCTGACTGACATAGAATACTATATTTTCGCACACTATACGGAAAGTTAGCAGTTCTCGCTACCTATTCTCGCACAGCGAGAACTGCTAACTTTCCGTATAGCGTGCGAAAAAATATCGTATGACACGCGTGCGGATAATTTGGCGCACGGCGTTCTTGAACACGCTGAAAGTTTCAGTAAATTGTCAACCAAACCTGACTGCAGGACCTTTTTTCTAATGTCATTTTAGGTGACAATTAATGTTATTTAAAATCTGATCTGCTTAATTGCTCATAAAATTCGAAAAGAACGTCAAAAATCATAAGTGAAAAGAAAATTTTGTTACTATAATTTTTATCGTAAAGCTTATTAGTTTCTTCTTGAAATAAAAGTTGAAAATTATCTTTTTTTGTTCAATTTAATTGATTTAATTTTTAAAATATGACAGTGCCGGCCTTAGGGTAGTGCGCGCCTGTGCGGCCGCACTAGGGCGCTGAGTCTTAGGGGGCGCCGTGATTTTTAAAACGGCGGTTTTAGAAAAATTTGATAACTAAAAAAAAAAAAAAAAAAAAAAGTAGAAACTGACAACAATGAGAAAAACTACTAAAATGGGCGCTATACAAATTCTCGCACAGGGGCGCGAAATACCTAAGGTCGGCACTAGAATATGATTCATATATAACACAAAGTTTCATAAAACATCATTCGTAATTAAGAACATTAGTTAGTAAAATGCGGATGTCCTATGAGTAAGCCGACAAGAAAAAAATGTTTGTCTGAGATATAGAAACTTAAAGTTGTGCACAGAATGGAACCCATGATGGGGCTATTTTGTGCATCAAAGTTTGATTGTTTATAAATTTGTGTAAACAATGTTTTTGATCGTTTTTGCTGTATGAAGTTTCATTTCTAGATATTCTAGAGTACTATAAAGAAAAACAAAGCCAGAAATACTTTTTTTGTAGGAATTGTTTAATTAATTTAAAAGTAAAGCACTACAATTTTACTAAAATTTTGATTTAAAATAAATTTATTTCTTTAAGAAAATTTTACTTATATAACTTTTATTAAACTTCTTAAGTTATTTTAAGAGAAAAAGTTTCCAAATTAACTTGAATAGCATCTAATTATTATTAATTTTACTTTTTTGAGGTTTTTATGGCACCACTTGAAAAATTGAAATTTTATGCTTCTTTCTCGTCTATTATAACAAAAAGAAAACAACAATGTTTCAAAACATATTTCTAAAGTATTTTTTACTATCTGCAAAACAAATTTTTAAAAAATAATTGATCTTAAAGAATGTACAAAATAACCCACCAAATCCTGGTTTTTTAGTTTTCTACACTTTTTTTTTAATATATGCAATAAAAAGTTAGCGCATCACGTATACACAATCACAACTAAATTGTCAACAAGTATTATTAATACTTTTAGAAATACTTTTCAACTCCTGGAGATCTGAACAGAATTTTGAGAACTTTGAAAATTTTTAGCTTGATTTTTACGATTTTTTCGGATTTCTGATAAAGAATTAAGTAATTTCATTTAGTAGTCTCTGTAGTCTAGATATCAAAAAATATTTATACGATGTAGCAAACTTAAACCACTGAATAAAAAGTTTTTTATCATTAAAAACCTCACGTGCACAAAATAGCCCCACTAGACGGTACTAAAATTTCTAATACTCAATCCAAACCTTGTTTCCATACATGGGGGATTATTTCTAAAGTGACACAGGTCCGAAAAGCAAGTTTATTCTATCGGGCTGAAACTTGGACAAAATGTTGTCCTATTGAATAGTAATGAATACAAAAATAATATTGACTATAGAAGAAATATTTAGCGTGGAAGAGGGGATGAAATTTTTGACTTTTTTAAGGAAACTGTTTACTTTAATAATTTTTTGTTCTTATAATTTAAATTTTAAAAATTCTTGTAATACCAGTTTTGATAGATTTTTTTCACGCTCTTTCGATTGGTCATATTGTTTTTTACAAGAAAAAACTTTTTGATCCCTAAAAATGGAAAATAAAAATAAAAATGACTTTTTCTTCAAAAAGGACAATTTTTAATTTTTTTTTTAAATGAAAGCCCTACTATTTTCCTATAAAAAGTCTTTGGAGTAAAATATTGGATGAGGACTCCTAATCATCGAAAATAAAGGTTGCATAGAACCTAACGCCTATGACGCTCCCTGCCACTAGCAGCGGCACTGGTGCAGCGCGGCGGATCACTGCGCTGTACCAAAGTGCCAAAATTTTATTGTTTATTTACGAAATTGTAATAGACTTAAAGTTACATTTAAACGCTCTCTGGATTTACAGGGTTGAGATTGTCATTACTGGAATTTATTTTCACTTTATGACTATTTTGAAAAATACTTTTTATTGTGCAAATTAAAAAATATGTTATTGTTAAAATTATCACTTTCTAAGCAAAATTAAAACCAAATTTATTTGATTTGAACCTAAATGAAGAAAATTGCTCTTACGTCACATTAGAGAAACCTTCTACAGTTTACTTAAAGTTAATTTTTTCACCACTTTTAATAAATAAATTAATTAATAAAAATGTTAAATTTTCATATGATTCTTATTAAATTTTAAGTATTTATTAGATTTACAAATAATTGTTTAAAACTGTTAAATTTAGATGTTTTGGAAAATACAAAATGTTTGCATTAGTAACAACATGCAGAACAAATTTTTGTTTTTTTTAAGAATTATAACTTTATAATTTAATGCATTTTTTAAGATAAATTAGCATGAGAATGGCAGCGGAATAAGCTAAGATTAACGTCATCAAGATAATATAAACATTAAGAGTTTTTATTATTTGCTTTCTAAATCAAACAAAGTTTCCAAAAAAATTGTTTTTAATTTGCCTTAAACGAAAAATATTTTTTTTGGCTTTCAAACTTGTCTTCATTTGTTTTAAATATAGCGTATATTTCAATTTAAATTAGGAATAATTATTTAAATATTTATTTGTTTGGGCAAAAAATATTGTCAAATGACTGAAATCTTTTTTAGTAGCAAGAAAGATAAAAAATAACTGCTAAAAAACTTAAAAGTAGATTTGATGCAACAGAGGCGGTCAAAGGAACTCTACACTATCACGCATTTATACCAACTAAAGATGCAAGACTGCAGTTAAAAAAGTTTTCCTTGGACACTAAATATGATTACTTCCCAAAAGATAAAAAGCGTTCTAAACGCCAATAGATTATAGATTATAGATTGCCAAATAGATTATAACTCAGATATTAAAAAATCCAGGAGTTTTAATACATGCAAGTATAAATATAATTTTCATTTTTTCGATCAAATTTATTTATTTTTCGGAATAATTTTTTATCAAACATTTTTTAATTTGTTAAAAAATTTTATAAAAATTTTTTAGTGAATGTAATGCAGGCATTCCAGTAATGACAATCTCAACCCTGTAAATCCAGAGAACGTTTAAATGTAACTTTAAGTCTATTACAATTTTGTAAATAAACAATAAAATTTTGGCACTTTGGTACAGAGCAGTGATCCGCCGCGCTGCACCAGTGCCGCTGCTAGTGGCAGCGAGCGTCATAGGCGATAGGTTCTATGCAACCTTTATTTTCAATGATTAGGAGTCCTCATCCAATATTTTACTCCAAAGACTTTTTATAGGAAAAAAGTAGGGCTTTCATTAAAAAAAAAATTAAAAAAATTAAAAATTGTCCTTTTTGAAGAAAAAGTCATTTTTATTTTTATTTTCCATTTTTAGGGATCAAAAAGTTTTTTCTTGTAAAAAACAATATGACCAATCGAAACAGCGTCAAAAAAATTTATCAAAACTGGTATTACAAGAATTGTTGGAATTTAAATTATAAGAACAAAAAATTATTAAAGTAAACAGTTTCCTTAAAAAAGTCAAAAATTTCATCCCCTCTTCCACGCTAAATATTTCTTTTATAGTCAATATTATTTTTGTAATCATTACTATTCAATAGGACAACATTTTGTCCAAGTTTCAGCCCGATAGAATAACAATAAACTTGCTTTTCGAACCTGTGTCACTTGAGAAATAATCCCCAACATAATCTAATATGCAAACCAGTACTTAGTCTAGTGTAGTACTTAAGTAGCAACTGCAATATTCCTTCAAAAGAAATATTCAGTACATTTGAAGAAAGGTAACGAAGAGTTTTCGTATCCGAAAAAATTTTCTGGATTACACATTACACGTATTTGATCACGAACGATGTTTAATAAAATGTGTTATTATGAAATGTAAAGGATATTATGTGAATTAAGCAAATTACAGTAAGACCTGGACCAATTGATTCTCGTGTCAAGTTTTTTTTAATATAAAAGTAATTGTTTATACTCAAAACATCAACTAATTGGAATCTTTTGTAGGGCTTCCGTTTCCGGTACCGATGAGTAGTTGACGCGTTTTGTAAAGGGGAGATAGTTTTTTGAAAATCTGTTAATAGTAAGTAAAGGGTGGGTAGTGGAGTGATTGGTGAGTATAGAGTGAAGGGCTGTGAGGTGAATGGAAGGAGTGTATGTGCAAGAGTGTGAGAAATGAATGGTAAAAAGATGTGAGAAAGGAGGCAAAATTGTAAGGTTAGGATAAAAGCGTGTTGAGTGAAAATGAGAGAGCGAGAGAGTGACAAAGATAAAAGTAGTGCTTCTGGGTAGATAAGGTAGAATTTGACAATGTCGAATAAAGAGGAAAGCAATGACGCAAGTGGTAAAGGCGGGAATGAGTCTAAGGCGCGAAAATTTGAAAAGGGATTGGACAGGAAAATTTTTGAATGCAAGGATTGTCAAGTTTTACTAAGTCTAATCAAAAGGACAATGAAGGAAAATGATGAGCAGTTTGATGAAGCATGGGATAAAATGGAGGAAATTAGGAAACTGGAGAAAAAGAGGTTTAAACAAATTGAGGGATTACGAAAGGCAGTGAAAGCAATTTTAGAGAGGGTTGAACAGTGGGAGGCAAGTTGGGATAAGGAGACGAAAAATATGTGGAAGAGAATGGAGGAGTTAGAGAAAGATATAATAGAGAGTGAGGAGAGTAGGAAGAGAGAGTTCGTAGAAAGGGAGAGGGTAACATTAAATGAAGGAGTAGAAGAAAGGGTGGGGAGTAGAGAAAAAGCAGATGACGATCTAAAATTCAAAATGGGGGAATTATCGATGAGAGTAGAAGTTATGGAGAAGGAGAAAAGAAAAAGAAATATTGTTATTAAAGGTATGAAGGTAGAGTGGAGAAAAGGCAAAGAGGAGGTAGAAAAACTTTTGTCAAGAATTGGAGCTAAAGTTAGGATCAAGAACGTTAAGGAAGTTCTACCGTAAATCGAATAATCAAACATATTTTGATAAAACTTGGTGTACTGATAGATAAAGTTTCTAAAATTTTGTAGTTAAATTTTTGAGACCTGTAGGTTCTTGGGAAAAAAGTTATGATCGATATATTTTTTCACTGTTTAACCTGTTTAACATTGATTCTTATGAGAATTCATTACTCTGTCACATATATTTTCGTACTAAAAATTATTAAATGACCAGATAGTGATCAAAGTTTGTATAGTTAAACACAGATATCTAATGAGCCGATATTGTATTTAAAGAAGGACAATGGGTTCTTGTGAGAGTTGCAATAAATTAATTTGTAAAAATATTTCACGTTTTACACGATACAGTTCAGACGTTCTGACATTTTAAAATGTTGATTTTGATCGCACATGAAAAATAGTCATATTTAAAAAGTAAATAAAGTTAAAAAAGTTAATAAATACAATTATTTAATTATATATTAGTAAAATTAAATTTAAACCTAGCTTTAAAATAATGGTCTCTGTTTTGGCTAGTATTGTCATACGATAGAACTTCCTTAAGGGAGTAAGAAGAGAGGATGTGGAAAAACCGAAATTGTGGATTGTGGAATTAGAAGATGAGAATGCTAGGATGGAAGTAATGAGATTAAAATGTAGGTTGAAAGGAAGTGTAGAGAGGATAGATATTGATAGAACATGGAGAGAGAGAAAAATAAAATGGTTGTTGGAACAAAAAGTGTGGGTGGAAAGAAGAAACGGAAGGGTAGTGAAAGTGAATAGAGAAAGTATTTGGGTGGATGGAGTGGAATGGCTGGTGAAAGAAGATACAGAATGGGTTATCAAAGTGGGATTGGAAATAGGTTAGAAGAGGAAGGGAGAAGCTAAAAAGTGCCAGAAAAAAGGAGGAAAGTGTGTTAGTGGATGAATGGAGATGTTGGTAGGATCGGATGAGAAATATATGGAGAGAAATGAGTGAATGGTTATGATTAGAATGTGTGATATGACCGATAAAGGAAAGAGTGAAAATAAAGTTTTATAAAAGGGTGGGCGATGAGGTGGATAAACCCTGAAAAGATAAAAGGAGCAGGAAACGGAAGCCCAGGCACTTGGCAGTAAGTTAAGTAAAATATTAGAAGAGCGACGATAAGGTTAAGTTGATTATGTATTTAAAGTTAAGTTTGAAGAAGGATAAATGTAAGCGTTGTTGTACTTAATTTGTATTTGAATGTAAAGGGAGCGGAGGCCCTCGAACCCGTAAGGGATGAGTAAATAAAGTATATAATTGGAATCTTTTGTATTTTTTCGGGAAATAAATAATTTTTAATATTAAATTGAACAACAAAAGTTAATTTTTAACTTTTACTTCAAGATGAAACTAATAATCTTTACGACAAAAATTATTGTAACAAAACTTCTTTCTACTCTTGATTTTTTACGTTTTTTCGAATTTCATGAGCAATTAAGCAAATCCGATTTTAAATAACATTAATTGTCCCCTAAAATGACATTTAAAAAAAGGTCCTGCAGCCAGATTTGGTTGACAATTTACTGAAACTTTCAGTGTGTTCAAGATCGCCGTGGGCGATTCCTAAGAGTGTGAGCTACCACACTCGCCTTCGGCTCCTGTTGTAAACCTCGCACTCTAGGAATCGCCAAATTACCGCACTTGTATCATAATGTACTGTTTTGTGCAAATATTAGCCCTTTTCATTTTTTCGATTGGTACACTTGAGAAATTTTGCCCCATATTTAAAAACTGTAATACTCAAATAAATCTTTAGAAAATACTCTTTAAAATTTATCTGAATTATTTTTCTATAAAAATTATTAATAAAATGGGAAAATATGTTTAAAGATTTTCATTTCTTTTTTTTTACCTGCTTTTTGTTTTTAACTTTTTTATTATTCGAGTTATGAAAAAGAGGTTTAAATAAAGGTTGTAGATTACATTATTTTCTATATAAAATGTCTGTACAAAAATTTTGTTATATTGATAATTACTGAAATATTTTTTAAAAAAAACTTCAAACTTTAAATCAAAATGGCGGCGATCCCGACCAAAATTTTTTGGGGCAACAGGGCTCTTTTGACTCGGGAGAAGGTCCTCTACATAATCCAATTGTCAAATATCCGCCCTCATTTGGATTAAAATATATTCCTACGTTTAGCGTGTTACATCCGAGCGAAGGCGAGGTTATTTAAAATAATATTTAAATAAGAAAGGAATAGCAACAATCTGATCAGCTAGCAAGAGGCTAGCTTTTATATTTATTTTTATTAGGGAACGTTTTCACTAACAGATCTATGGGATCTTAGTCAATAAATAATCAAATATTTCTTACATGATGTTTATTATGGTAATTCATATTATGTGACAGGATTACAGAAAATACACAATTTAATCTGATAATATAAGATTGTCAAAACATGAGAAAATCAATCATAACAACTCCTAATATTCATAGTTTTATAATAGACAAATAATAAGTGCTTTTACTGAATGCCAGTATTGAACAAGTGTTCGGCCGATACTGAGCCAGTATTGAAGAGAGTGATTCAAATGAACAAGACAATGTATATGTTTTCTTATGTTATCTAAATTGATATTAAACTGTTTAAAGTTCAAATAAAAGAGGCCAATACTGGACCAGTATTAGCCAGTATTGGCTAGATCGAATTATGAATATTTTGTACTATAAGCATTCAATATAAGTAAAATGTTATTCTAGTTATAATTCGTACATAATCGTAATGCGCAGTCATTCATTCGGTCCAATCGTCATACGTAAATCAATATTCTTTTATAATTTTATGTTATTAAACAATATTCAAGTCAGTTATTAGATGCGAGATACTTACATAAGATTGTTGGGTTTTTTGGAGACAATAGGAATAGCGTAGGATCGTTGTGATAACCAAGATGTCACTCAATCGATGCCGTATCGTTGATATAAACTATAATGATGTACACTTCACCAAACGCTTTTCTTTAAAGTTATATCTCGTTGGATATAAAGTCTACGGTATCACTTGTGATTTTCCTAGCAATACGTGATACAAGATGCTGCTTTTAATTTCGATTCCGACGGATCACTTTACAATTAGTTGTTCACCAAGACACTTCCTTAAAAGTGCTCGACTCGGACTAATACGGCGGGGCCAATACTGCTTTAACCGGCTCACGGCAACGGCGATTATAACGCGTATGCCAATTTGTAGGCTTGGGTGTAGAAAGCAGTTCTTTCTACCGGTCTACAAATTGGGCAACACAACAGTTACATACTGTTGTTACCGCAAGTCTTACGGTGAAAACAGTATATGACGCCCGACGGGTCACTCGACGATATCGCGCTTTCAAAGCTACCGGAGTATTAGACAAATTATTCTAAGTGTCGCTTGTATTTAAAGAAAATAGCTACCCTTTCCTAGGAACAAGCGTGTCAATGATTTGAATGGTAGGAGGTAAAAAGAATATGATTTTTACCCTTTCCTAGGAACAGGCGTGTCTTTCATTCAATTGGTAGAAGATAAAATTGATGAAGCTTCAAAAAGTGCACATGCGCTCGCACTCGCGAATGACATCGATACTCTCTTGTTTCATATTTCTTACTGCTTTCCAGAAATGCGGTATTTAATATAGTTTAAACAACTAGCCAAACTCTCATAGACTCGTCTAGACTTTGTTTTGCTTATTTAAGGAAGAATGCACGTGTGATCTTTTACAAAAGTCACGTACATTCCTCACGGTCGTAGGAACGGATAGTATCAAGTTACTAATCGTTTCTAGACGATATTATGAGAATATAAACCTTTACATAAAACGGTAAAATCAACTGGTTTGTCAACAACTTGCATTTTTAGACTAGAATATTCTTGAGACTAAACAATGGATTGATATCATTTGCATTTGCTAATATTGTAATTTCATCTATCTTTGCAGCTGTTAAAACATATTAAACTAATTTGCAAAATTAGTGAATATAATGTGAAATTATATACTGCTGAGTAATTTATCTCGCAGCTGCTAAGATGTTTTCAGAAATATAAGATTTATAATGACATTAGAAAATAAAAATTTGGTTACTGGGATGTAACATAGCGTTGTGTATTATCAGACTTTCAGGGTAAGCGGGCCTTTGATAGCCTTTTTTTCAAACTAAACTGCCTTTGCGGCTCTGTAAAATCTACAAAAATGAAGATCTTTAAAAACTATATCACTCAAATGAATCGTTAGAATATACTCTTTAAAGTTTATCTAAACTATTTTTCTATAAAAATTATTAATAAAAGCGTAAAATAAGTTTAATCAATTTCATCCCTTTTTTTAACCTGTTTTTTTATAACTTTTTTATTATTCGAGTTATGAAAAAAAGTTTGTTGTAAAAGTTGTAGATCACATTATTTTCTACAAAAAATGTCTGTACAAAAATTTTGTTGTACTGTTAATTACTGAAATATTTTAAAAAACAAATTTCAAACTTTAAATCAAAATGGCGGCTAACTCGACCAAAATTTTTAGGGGCAACATGGCTTTTCTGATTTGGGGGAAGGTCCTCTACATATTCCAATTGTTAAATACCCGCCCTCATATTTTGCATACTCAAGTCCACCCAGCGTCTGCACTATAACTCCTAAACCAATCAGCGAACAGACATGGTCCTAAAGTAATTTTTAGTCACTTTTACCCCCTCTATCTCCCCCATATAATGCGCGAGTTAGTTCAGAAACGGTATGTCTGATATTGACATGTTGCGCCCCCCATAGCACCTAAACTTGCCTTAACCTGGCCAACCTTGCCTCAAGTTTCTAAACTTGCAGCAAAGTTTCTGAAAGTTGACTATACTTGAGGAAAGGTTGGCAAAGTTGAGGCCAGTTTAGGTGCTGTGGTGGGCAAAAATTAGGACAAAAGTAAGTTTTTGCCTAAATTTTTAAAACATCATATTTTTTTGATTTTATAGATATTTGAAATATGCTTTTTGTAATTTTGAAGCTTCATTATCTATCTTTAAGTCGTAGGGGAGAGTCGCTAGTTGTGAGACGGGTTTTATTTTTGACCTATATATTGGAAATAGGTAAACGAAATCGTAAATAAAATACACCGTTCAAAAAGTAACTTAAATACGCAACTTTTATTCATAGAAAGTGTAGTGTTCAGATGAACTCGAAAAATTTTATGATCAATTTTCCGAGCACATCTTTTTAGTCAAAAAAAAAGGGGTCCAGTTGTGAGACACTTATAAAAAAAATGCTAAAATTTAAAAAATTTGGCATGAAACATTATGTTTAATATAAATAACTAAATATATTGATAATACATATTATTATATACTAAATAAAAATATTTATTTTTTAAAATATGACTATCAGTTTTCTTCATCGAAATCGCTGTAGCAATGTAGGCAAATGAAATAACTTGTGCTCATGTTCCCACACTTTAAATAATTGTTGTGTTATCAAATGTACGTAACGAACTAAACTGAATAGAGCGCTTTATGCTGCAAAACGAAAAATATAGGCTATTCCAGATGGGCGGCGCCACCGTCTCACAACTGGTGACTTGCTTTGTCTCACAACCGGAAATTGGCGCTATTTTGAAAAAGGAAAAAAAAATATTTCCAACTGTAGATTGAAACAATGCAATATTGCATTACAAAATAGAAGGAAAATACTAAACAAAAATGCATAACATTCACACACAGTGTTGGCATCTAACACAAACAATACATATATCCGCTTCGGTGTACACGCAAAATTTGGCTCGTATAAAAAGAAATGTTTTTATGTATACCAATCAGCCTTTTTATATTTCGTGTTAAAAAAAATGGACTGTCTCACAACTGGAGCCGTCTCACAACTGGCGACTCTCCCCTACTAGTGTATAATTAAAAAATATAAAATACTTTTATGTAATTTCAAATTGTTTTTTGAAATTCAAGGAAAAGAGGGGATAGATGGAAAGTAACACTTTGTTACTTTCCTCCTCATCTAATGCTTTATTTTTACAGACCTCCTCCTTTTTTATAACTATGTGATTTTATATGTTTATTTTATATTTTAAAGATTAAATATTGGACTTTGGATTTAAATTTTTTAAGAAACGATGCTTTTTTAATGTCATTGCTATACAACGAATACTAAATAGATAAAAAAACTTGATTACAAAAAAGTGCAAAAATATCTGCTAATTTTGTGCAAAATGTAGTTAATATTGCTTTGTGGTTTTATTACCTCAGGGGTGAGGTGGAAAGTAACAAATAAAGAGCTGATTAAAAAGTCCTGCTGTGAACAATCTAATTATTATTGATGTTTAATTTTAATTTTATTTAATAGGTGAAAGTTCAAGCTTTCGATACGTATGTTTAATTGTTTACAGAACTTATGAGAGTTTCCATACCAAAAAGATTAAAGTTGCAAGTCAAGTTTTTGATTTTGATCAAAGTTGGTCAATTTGTAGCATTTAGGGGTAGTAATAACTTAATCAAGTATTTTTGAAAAATATCCAAAATTTTAGGAATTACGTCACTTTGAATTTTTTACCCTTTATTTTTTCAAATTCTTTTCATTTAAAGAGTTTTTAACCGATTTCAATGAAATTTATAGGGTTTATATAGAAGAATATAAGGTTTTAAATAAATTTGAAGTAGATTTAAAACCTTCAAAAATTCATGTAGAAAAACACAAAAAAAATTTTAAACCTTTTTTTCTATGTGTGCTAATTCATAATTTTATTTTCGTCACAATATAATGAAAGCTTTTTATTTTACCTTTATTTTAAAAAAAAATTGATGGAGTGTCTCTTATAGTTCTCGAGATATCGGCAAAAGAGTATTACGCTTCACGTCTTCTATCCTATGAGCATAACGATTTTTGAGTTTCATTTGTTTTTTAAAATATTGTAAATGAATAAACTACAATGATTTATTCCTGACTACTATCTATGAATATTCTAAGAAATAAATAAATATTTATAAATAAATAACCAATGGTAGTGTCAAAAAGTTTAAAAGTAGTTTTCATTCAATTAATTTTACCGCAAATAAGACAGAAATTTAAATGCAATTGAAGGTGATAAATTTGATGATCTGAATTAATAGTCTAACAATTGTGAAATAATGAATAATGTATAATACAAATTTTTCTTTGTCGACAGTAACAGGTACGTAGCTAGGGAGGGCCCTCCGAAAATTTTTTTACTATTTGAAATTTTTTTTTTTTTTTAGAAAGATTTTTTTGCTATGGGAGATGCGGGCATGGAATTTTGGCCCTCCACCCCGACAAAAATTTCTGGCTACGGGCCTGGACAGTAACTTAAAAAACTGTAAGGCATAAAAAAGCGTTGCAGATTAATTTAATCTTACTTTACTACTAAACTCCAACCATTGGTTTTTTCTGACTTACACTTTAAGCCTAGTAGTTAATCCTATTAATTTATTTTTAAAAATTGAAAAAAGTACAAAGAAAAAACTGAAACAATATTCTGGTTTCGCTATTGTTGAAGCTCATCAATACTACGTAAATTATTGTTAAAAACAGACCAAAACGTATTTACAATTATACATATATATATATACATATTTACAAGATTATTCGACTTCATATGGTTGCCGGGACTATTTCATTGTTTTGCTTCTCGAGTAAACTTCTTTTATAGAGCAGATTTCTGTATATCTACAGAGTTTGTGTCAATGAAAGCAGAAAATCGTTTGCAGAGTATCTTGGAAAATTTTTTGCAATTAATTTTCTGCTTCCATTGATTCAGAAACTGGTAGATATCCAGAAATCTGCTCTAAAAAAAAGGTTGCTTGAAAAGCAAAACGTTAAAATGGTCCTGGTAACCACATTAAGTCGAATGATTTTGTAAATAAGTATATAGTTATAAATGTATAGTTGTAAAAATTTTCTGGTCTACTGCTAACAGTTATTTAGGGGAAACTGACCTATGTTGGATAGCCATTCCAACAGTAGATAACTATAAATATATTAAAAATTATTCATTTTACCGAAACCAATCTTAGAATTTAGAAGTAAATTTAGACTAAATTAATCTGCAACGCTTTTTCGTACCTCACTGACAGAAACAGATCTTCAAACTTACTATCCACGATATTAAAATATACTAATTTTAATATCTGGGTATTATGTTTAAATATCTAAATATCTAAATACTAAGTTTCAATATGTGGATGCTAAATTTAAATATCCACGAATATCCATATTTTCGTGCCTTACAGTTTTTTGTGTTACTGTTGACAAAGAAAAATTTGTAATATACATTTTTCATTGTTTCACAATTGTTAGACTATTAATTCAGATCGTCAAATTTATCCCCTTCAATTGCATTTAAATTTCTGTCTTACTTGCTGTAAAATTAATTGAATGAAAACTACTTTTAAACTTTTTGACACTACCATTGGTTATTTATTCATAAATAATTATTTATTTCTTAGAATATTCATAGATAGTAGTCAGGAATAAATCATTGTAGTTTATTCATTTACAATATTTTAAAAAACAAATAAAACTCAAAAATCGTTGGACTCATAGGATAGAAGACGTGAAGCGTACTCTTTTGCCGATATCTCGAGAACTAAGAGACCCTCCATCAATTTTTTTTTTAAATTAAGGTAAAATAAAAAGCTTTCATTATATTGTGACGAAAATAAAAAATATGAATTAGCACACATAGAAAAAAAGGTTAAAAATTTTTTTTTGTGTTTTTCTACATGAATTTTTGAAGTTTTTAAATCTACTTCAAATTTATTTAAAACCTTATAGTTTTCTATATACACCCTATAAATTTCATTAAAAGCGGTTAAAAACTCTTTAAATGACAAGAATTTGAAAAAATAAAGGGTAAAAAATTTAAAGTGACGTAATTCCTAAGATTTTGGAAATTTTTCAAAAATACTTGACTAAGTTATTACTACCCCTAAATACTACAAAATTGACCAACTTTGATCAAAATCAAAAACTTGACTTGCAACTTTGATCTTTTTGGTATGGAAACTCTCTTATCCGACAAATAGTTTTAACGCTAGCATCAAAAAACTGATTTTTGTTACTTTCCTCCTCGGTCTCCCTTACATTGAGTTTTATGGAAATTGAGTAGTTTGTTAAATATATTTATACACGAAAAAAAATGAATTGTCTACAGTGGATAAAGAATATTTGCTACTGAATCTAACAAAATTAGTAACCACAGCAAATTATTTGCTGTGACAATGAACAAAGTTTGCTGTGATAAGCAATATTAGAAAAAAAAATTAAATTTACTCTCACAGCAGACTTTTTTACTCTCACAGCAAATTTTTTCGCTGTCCCTATATTTGCAAACTTATTTTGACGTGGCAGCGAATACTTTACTGCCACAGTAAACTTCTTCTATGCGTTTATATTTACATATATTTTCAAAAGTACCTTGAGGTCTCAAAAATTTAACTGCATCATTATGAAACCATTACACAGGCCGAAAAAATTTTGTTGCCCAATCAATGGAAGCTAATTCTTATAGGATTTTGTTCGTAGAAATCAAATTTGACGTTGAAAATTTTGAATTGGTTCTAGTTTTCAAGCAATTTCGGTTTAAATGTGTAAAAACACGCATTTTTGGTATTTTTTGATTGTATGTAAAACAATAAAGCAAAACAATAAATCTGTCAGAATTGGTCCAAATGATGGCTCAAACATTACCCTTTTAGACCCAAAAACAACAACCTAAGTATTATACATGACCTTTAATATCCAATGTGATGTACGCAGTCCCAGAAAAGTGATTAAAACAACATAACTTTTGATCATGTAAACCAATTTACGTAAAAATTTGTATCAGGGGGTTTCTAGGGTCGCTGCTCACAAATCATTTATCAAAATTTTAAAATTCAAAATGGCGGATCCAAAATGGCCGACAATTTCTTTTTAAATTTATATTTTTATGAAACTTGGTATATAGGGGTTTTTGAGACTGCTCATTGTAAATCTGTTCTAAGATTTTCAAAACTTAAATGACGCACCCAATATGGCGGATAAATTTTTTAAAAAATCACATCTTGATGAAACTTGGTATTTGGGGGTATTGCGAACACAGATTACGAATGTGTGATCAGGTTTTCAAAATCCAAAATGGCAGATACAATATGTCGTTCACCCGTACAGTAAAGGAGAGATAAAAATGTCTTCACCCAACCAACAAAGGTAGGATAAAGTTGTTGTTAGCCGACCATTTAAGGTAAGAAAAAATGATTTTACCCATCCAGTACAGTACTCCCAAGTAACATGTTTCAATTAAATCCGGCAAATTTTTAATCCTTTGTCAGCCATATTGGATCCGCCATTTTAAATTTTAAAAATCTGATGTTAAATTCGTATTCAGCGACCACAAAAACCCCCAAGTAACATGTTTCAATTAAATCCGGCAGATTTTTAATTTTTGTCCGACATATTGGATCCGCCATTTTGAATTTTAAAAATCTGATGTCAGATTCGTATTCAGCGACCGCGAAAACCCACCAGTAATATGTTTCAATTAAATTCAGCAGATTTTTAATTCTTTGTCTGCCATATTGGATCCGACATTTTGAATTTTAAAAATCTGATGTCAAATTCGTATTCAGCGACCACGAGAACACCCCAGTAACATATTTCAGTTAAACCCGGAAGATTTTTTATTCTTGGTCTTACATATTAGATCCGCCATTTTGAATTTTAAAAATCAAATGTCAGATTCGTAGTCAGCGACCCCGAAAACCCCCCAGTGACACGTTTCAATTAAACCTGGAAGGTATTTTAATTCTTTGTCCGCCATATTAGATCCGCCATTTTGAATTTTAAAAATCTAATGTCATATTCTTATTCAGCGACCACAAAAACTATTGAATACATTCGATTAAAAAAAAAATGTTTTGTATGAAAATGTGTTGTATGTTTTTGATTAAGAGAAAGTTTGCGGACAAATTTTGCCTATACCAGTGACGTCATTCTCCATTACATGCTGTTAAAGTATGCAATACTTAAATTTTTTTGTTTTGGGTCTCAAAGAGCAATGTTTAAGCTTGCATTTGGTCCTATGCAGGCAGATTTACTGTTGTGGTTTATTATTTTACAGACATTTAAATAATGCCGGAAAGGCATTATTTAAGGCATTATTTCTACGGACAAAATCCAATAAGAATCGGGTGTAACATTTTAGGCAAACATGCAGTTAATGAAATTTTGTCGGCCTGTGTTATCAACCAGTGGACCAAATTTGATTAAAATGGTAATGTTAATTCTTTTTACGATAGAACCTCTTTAAGAATAAATTTAGCAAAAATTATAATTTTTGGTGTTAAATTATACGATCAACAAAACAGAAGTAAAATTTGAAAGAAAATTTGAAGCATACAAACCTTTGTGTTGAACGTATACTCCTAGGTTGTAGAGTTTTCCCGAGTCGAAATTTTGATCTCTGTAAATTATGATGCTCTGTTGATCCTCTGTCACACACAAAAAACAAAGTCTTAAAGTCATGATTAACTACTTTTAAGATTTGCCTGAAATTAAGTAGATAACTGAATTAGAGTGCTAAAATTTCTTCATAACATACATCTTGAGTCTTAAAATGAAAATTAGTTATTGTATGTCCTGGTTTCTAGTTGTCGATGCTTAAAACCAGACACAATTGAGCTGTTCTATTAGTATATCTTAGAATGCTTGAAAGTAATGCTTACGAAGATACTTTTCAGCCTTTCCAGAGGCTGAAAAGTAGTCCTGATCGCCTGACGTTACCAGAAAGGATTTGCACATGAGCAAACATCATATGTTAATGTGATTTGTGATTATGTGATTTGTGATTATGTGTATAAACAAACTTTAAGTGCACTTCAGAAAATCTTCTGAAATTGTCATCATATCCCGGCTAAATTAAACTCTTAAATTTCGTATGATTTCACAAAATATTTTGGATTTTTTATAAAAAACTGAGGCTAATTTACAGGTTTTGAATAGAATACCAAATTACACATAAGTTTTTGAGCAGAAATTTGATAAAATATGTCTTTTATTCCTAACTTCCAGCCGTCATATAATTAGATATTTCAAATGTTTTAATAACTATTTTCTGATTCAAATGTAGGTTTAATTGCAGCTTTCTTAATAATTGACAATAGAATAATACAGTATGAGGTTTGAAATTCAGCCCATTTATTGGCTTCAGGATAAATTTTAGTTTTTAGTGTTGCTTTTTTTTAGCCCACTGTGTGTATTGCTTTCATGTTATTTTCTTTTGCTGAATTTCAGCTCACAGCGGCTTCTTTCGTTTACATCTTAAAAGAAGTCAAAAATTTAGACTCGTTTTAATACTTTGTTTTTTGTGTGCAAGACAGAAACAAACGCATTGAATTTTGATGCTCTCGATGCTCTGTGGATGCTCAAATTTTGCGGAAATTTCCAAATCTGCAACTTTAGAGACTTACAGAGGATCAAAAGAGGATTAGCAGAGGACTAACAAAAGAGGAATCTATTTTCACGGATAAAACTTAAATCAATATGAATAAAATTAGAAAAAAAATATAAAATAAATATTTAAAATTCTCCTGTGACGTTATCAAAAAACAAAGTATTAAAACGAGTCTAAATTTTTGACTTCTTTTAAGATGTAAACGAAAGAAGCCGCTGTGAGCTGAAATTCAGCAAAAGAAAATAACATGAAAGCAATACACACAGTGGGCTGAAAAAAAGCAACACTAAAAACTGAAATTTATCCTGAAGCCAATAAATGGGCTGAATTTCAAACCTCATACTGTATTATTCTATTGTCAATTATTAAGAAAGCTGCAATGAAACCTACATTTGAATCAGAAAATAGTTATTAAAACATTTGAAATATCTAATTATATGACGGCTGGAAGTTAGGAATAAAAGACATATTTTATCAAATTTCTGCTCAAAAACTTATGTGTGATTTGGTATTCTATTCAAAACCTGTAAATTAGCCTCAGTTTTTTATAAAAAATCCAAAATATTTTGTGAAATCATACGAAATTTAAGAGTTTAATTTAGCCGGGATATGATGACAATTTCACAAGATTTTCTGAAGTGCACCTAAGGTTTGTTTATACACATAATCACAAATCACTAAAATTAATTGTACGCAAGAAAATTTTCTACATGTTTCACACAAACAAATAAGCACCACAAACACAAAAATTCACTACCAAATTGTTTAAAATTATCGCGTCGCGAAATATCTACTGGATGCATCGCCATTAACATATGATGTTTGCTCATGTGCAAATCCTTTCTGGTAACGTCAGGCGATCAGGACTACTTTTCAGCCTCCGGAAAGGCTGAAAAGTATCTTCGTAAGCATTACTTTCAAGCATTTTAAGATATACTAATAGAACAGCTCAATTGTGTCTGGTTTTAAGCATCGACAACTAGAAACCAGGATATTCAATAACTAATTTTCATTTTAAGACTCAAGATGTATGTTATGAAGAAATTTTAGCACTTTAATTCAGTTATCGACTTAATTTCAGGCAAATCTTAATAGTAGTTAATCATGACTTTAAGACTTTGTTTTTTGTTTGTACACTTTTACAATTTATCACACTTAATCCCAGGTGCAAATTTTCGGTCGGCCCATGGTTGGGCCAACCGTGCAGTAAGTTGGCCCACCTTTGGCTCATAGGTCGGGCCAACCTGTTAGATGATCACCATGGCCGACGTTGGCTGCCGACCGTCGGCTACTAAGGTTGGCCCAACTCTGGCTGCCGACCATCGGCTAAAAAGCGCTTAAAAGGTTGGCCCATCTCTGGGTGACAAAGTTGGCCAACCTTGGAACCCAGAGTTGGGCTAACCTGTTTTGTGATCACCGTGGCCGACATTGGATGCCGACCGTTGGCAACCAAAGTTGGGCCAACCTTCTATCTCAAGTGCAACCTCACAGTTGGCCCAAGGTTGGGCCAACTGGAGACTACTTGTACCAAATTATTCTATTAATGAAGACACATATAATTACATAATTCACATGTTATAAATTTAGTTACACAAATGTAATCAGATGAGAATGTAGAAATTTAATATTAATGAAAACCTGAAACAGAAAAATTTCATTAGTCATGAAGATTCGAACCCGGGTTTTCCAGATACCAGTCCAGTAGGCTAACCACCAGCCCATCAGAGGTATGAGTGAACAATACCAGATGAACCTTATAGCCAGACAGTAGAGTAACACAGTAACACAGTTGGCCCAACTATCAGCCCCAGATTAGGCCGACCTTCTAGTGTTGGTTTTGATTTAGTTTTATTCATATTATTATTTTATTATATCATTTAAGAGACAGGGTGTAGCTAACGGTCGGCCCAACTCTGGCCACTGTTGGGCCGACCGTCGGCATTTGGTTGACAAAGTTTGGTCGGCATGCTTGGTTGGCCAAACTTAGGTATTTCTGGTCGGCACCTAAAGTTGGCCCAACTTAGGTATTTTCGGTCGGGCCAACCTTGGGTGCCAACACTCTGGCAGCCAGAGTTGGGCCAACCAAGGGCCGACCATTCAACTCTGGCAGCCGACCGCAATTCGCACCTGGGATACACACAAACTGAAAATAGTCTAAATTTATTAGATAAATTATAATAACGCATGTGGGGATTCGAACCCACGACCTAACGCATTTATAACCTAACGCACTAACCACTACGCTACCGATGCTTATGATAAGAATATATTATTTTCTCAGTGTCCTTATGATACAAATTATGAATTGCACTATTGATTTTCCACTGTTGCATTTTCTGGAAAGAAGAAAAATTACTTTTTAATTTTAATGCGGAATATGTATATCATTTTCATCATATATACACATATATATATACTCTCTAAATCTATGAATAATTCTAAAGTCTTCCACTTTTTCAATATAAGTGTATACATGCACTTACAATAAGTGAAAAATTCACTTATTTAGAGTGAAAAGTCACTTATTGAAAAAATGGAAGACTTTTGACATACAAATAAGTGAATATTCACTTATTCAGATTTAAAGAGTATATCTAAAAGTTTAAATTTAATTGAAAATATAAGATAAAAATTTAATTGTTTTAAAAAATAATAGTTCTTAAAAATTTCCAAAAAATAGAAAATTGATTATTAGGTACATTAAAAAATTCATTAAAAAATCAAAGAATGATTTCTAAATGATTATCATTGAACTATAATACTACTGGAACAGGCACCACGCTTGTTGAGCTGAAAGAGAGCAGCGGTTGTGAGACAGACAGATGCTTTCTATCATGCAGAACGCTTCATTTCAGTGAATGCTAAAACTTTAAAACTAATGCGTTGGTCAGTTTTGCGTGTTGTGAGTGTTTGGCACAAGCAAACTTTTCAAGCGGACTGTACAGAAAGAGACAACATGCCCCTCCAAAACTCTCTCTCTCTATGCCGCTTTTGTAGCGCTGTGCCTGTTCCAGTAGTATTATAGTTCAGTGATGATTATAAATAATCATAAACATATCATGATATTTAATTGAAAAAACACACAAAAAACAAAGTATTAAAACGAGTCTAAATTTTTGACTTCTTTTAAGATGTAAACGAAAGAAGCCGCTGTGAGCTGAAATTCAGCAAAAGAAAATAACATGAAAGCAATACACACAGTGGGCTGATAAAAAGCAACACTAAAAACTAAAATTTATCCTGAAGCCAATAAATGGGCTGAATTTCAAACCTCATACTGTATTATTCTATTGTCAATTATTAAGAAAGCTGAAATTAAACCTACATTTGAATTAGAAAATAGTTATTAAAACATTTAAAATATTTAATTATATGACGGCTGGAAGTTAGGAATAAAATACATATTTTATCAAATTTCTGCTCAAAAACTTATGTGTAATTTGGTATTCTATTCAAAACCTGTAAATTAGCCTCAGTTTTTTATAAAAAATCCAAAATATTTTGTGAAATCATACGAAATTTAAGAGTTTAATTTAGCCGGGATATGATGACAATTTCACAAGATTTTCTGAAGTGCACTTAAAGTTTGTTTATACACATAATCACAAATCACAAATCACATTAACATATGAAGTTTGCTCATGTGCAAGTCCTTTCTGGTAACGTCAGGCGACCAGGACTACTTTTCAGCCTCCGGAAAGGCTGAAAAGTATTTTCGTAAGCATTACTTTCAAGCATTCTAAGATATATACTAATAGAACAGCTCAATTGTGTCTGGTTTTAAGCATCGACAACTAGAAACCAGGACATTCAATAACTAATTTTCATTTTAAGACTCAAGATGTATGTTATGAAGAAATTTTAGCACTCTAATTCAGTTATCGACTTAATTTCAGGCAAATCTTAAAAGTAGTTAATCATGACTTTAAGACTTTGTTTTTTGTGTGAAGCGAGCACGTTTTCCAGTATTTTTTAAGACTTTTGAATGCCTTTTTTATAATTCGTTTCTATTTTAAGAATTTTCTTTTTTTTATATAATTTAAAACTTTCTCTCACTATTTTAAATAAAAATACCTGAAAAATTAAATTTTTTAAAAAAAATTGTATTTTTTATCTCAAACTGCTTATTTTTTATTACGTGAGTAAATTATTAAACTTATTTAATTTATTCTAATTATACTGTAGGTTTGAAAGTAGGGTCAATTCTAATTTTAAACAACTTAATTGAATAACAAAAAATAAGATTGACAGAAATATAATTTTCACTATATTACAGATTTGTCAAGCTCATCAGGCTAGAAATTCATTGAAATCAAGGGTCCCAAAATAGATCACATAGGGGAGACTGGGACTAAACCGGACGGATTTGGTCATTTGCAAAAAAAAACATATAAAGACATATTTTTTGACAAAGTGTAATATCCCAATGGGGAAAAAACCATTGGTGCGTTAATGGACCAATATCGGGAGCCAACAGACTATCACTGAACCATTATTGGCAACCATTAATGGTCCATTATTGGTTAAATCATGGGATGTCCACGTCCCTGCCAATAACACAGCCCCCAAAAAAAAAAAGTTTCATGTACTTTTGACCGGAATACCCTAGCCATATGTATTTTGACGCGCTTAACACAAATCCGAAGTCAGTTTTGCTCCATCACGTCAGGATTTTTTCCTAACCTCAAAATCAATAAAATGACACTTTTTGTTCATTAGCATGTGAACCCGACTTAACATTAATACATGCCTAGGGCGAATAGAAAGCTTGGATTGTGACCTTTAAAACGCTTTTTTAAAAATTGTTCTACGATGATTTTTAACGAAGTTATGATGTTTTATTTCAAATCATTTTTTTCCATTACGCCATACCACATCAATAATTGAAGTGTTATTTACATTTGGAAAAAATTTATATTTTAAATAAAACATCATAACTTCGTTAAAAATCATCGTAGAACAATTTTTAAAAAAGCGATTTAAAGGTCACAATCCAAGCTTTCTATTAGCCCAAGGCATGTATTAATGTTAAGTCGGGTTCACATGCTAATGAACAAAAAGTGTCATTTTATTGATTTTGAGGTTAGAAAAAAATCCTGACGTGATGGAGCAAAATGGACTTCGGATTCGTGTTCAGCGCCTCAAAATACATAGGGCTAAGGTATTCCGGTCAAAAGTACATGACACTTTTTTTTTTTGTGGGGCTGTGTAATTGGCAAGCCATCATTGGCCCTTTATTGGTTGCCATTAATAAGCCAATAATAAAAAAATCTTTAATAAATTCTAAAAATAAATTATTAAATATTAAATTGTTTTAAAAATAAAATATTTTCTTTTCTTTCATTTTTAATAAAAAATATTTCTCAGTAACGAAGGGAACTTGCAAAACAATTTCCATTTTGCCGTCTATCCCAATATAGGAGAGGCAGGAGGTAGTGAGTCTTCGGAAATATCGAAGATTTCTACGAAGAATTAAATAAAGCTGACTCCTTATATAAATATAATGCTGCACTTCAGTTGCGAGAAGCATAGCATGGTCGCCCTCCCTACACGGCGTTGAGTAAAACTAAAATCACGCGCCGCGCCGCTTCAAACCGGATATTTCAGGAAAACAAAAACCGGCTTACACACGGAAAGAATTAATTTATTAAATTTTATTCAAATAGTCGATGAAACTCAGGACATAGAGACATTTGTATAAAACTTAAACTTGTCGAGTAAAACTTAAAGACAGTCGATTAAAACGTGCAACACGTCGGTGAAAATTTGAGATTGACGTTTTAAAAATAAATTCAAACAACTTTTTAACGAACTTTTCGTCTTTTCTAGATCGCACACATACCATTTCCTCCCCACCTCATCACTTTCACACATTATATAGAAACAGATTTACAGAATTCCTATGTTATCCTAATATAAACGCAAATTTTAATTTATTAACGAAAAATCTCGCAACCGGTTTTGGAACGCGGGTTCTAACGCACGACGATACTTGAGACGGCGCCTTATACCCCTCGGCCATTCAAGAATACGCGAGAGTCTTTGGATTGAACTGAGTGACACTTAACTATAGCATAAAAGGCGTTACGTTTTCTCGATTCCTCGACTGTTGAATAAATTTTAAGTGGTGGAGATCAACGTTTGGAACTATTTCGAACATTTCGTAAACAGCCTTTGGTTACTTACTAATCAATTATTTCTCACTCTGTTTCACTACACCAGAATTTAAGTTTAATCGACTGCTTGACGATTCTTTCTATTGTGCTTATGAATAAGTATGCAATAATATTTCAAGCTTTATGAAAATGTCTCTATGTCCTGGTTTTCATCGACTTTTGAATATATTTTAATAAATAAATTTTTTCCGTGCAGTCATTTAAATCTTTTAACTGCAAATAAATATGATTTTGACAAAAATAAACTTTTTATAACTGTTAATAATAAATAATAGTAGCTTGTAAATGTTTTTTATTAGAAACTTTTTATTTTGTGAATATTTATTTCATAATTTAATAAAAAATTCCAAAAGATATAGAACAAAATTTTCTTCTATTCCCAGTTAAAAATTCCTACGTAGGATCCCACGCAGGATCCTACGTGGTATCCTTTATAGTATCCCATATAGTATCCCACATGGTTTCCCATAAAGGATCCTTAGAACAAGGGAACTTGTATACGATCCTTAAGGGATACTGTACCAAGATCCTCCGTGGGATCCTATACTATAGGATCCTATATGGGAACCTTGAGAGGATCCTATCGCCAAATTTTTGTTGTTGAAATTATCAGGATATGGGATCCCACGTGTGTACCTATATAGGATCCTACATATAAATCAGGTAACTTATCAGGTAGGGTTCCCTTATGGGATCCCATGTGTGTTCCCATACAGGATCCTACACATCGCAAAGGTTAGCAGGTGGGGTTCCTTTACAGGATCCTTCATGTGCCAGAGGTTAGCAGGTGGGGTTCCCGTGTGGGATCCCATATATGTTCATGTACAGGATCCTTCATGTCCCAGAGGTTTACAGGAGGGGTTCCCGTACGGGATCCTACGTGTGTTCCTGTACAGGATCCTTCATGTCCCAGAGTTTAGAAGGTGGGGTTCCTGTACGGGATCCTACGTGTGTTCCTGTACAGGATCCTTCATGTCCCAGAGGTTAGCAGGTAGGGTTCCCGTACGGGATCCTACGTGAGTTCCTGTACAGGATCCTTCATGTCCCAGAGGTTAGCAGGTAGGGTTCCCGTACGGGATCCTACGTGTGTTCCTGTACAGGATCCTTCATGTTCCAGAGGTTAGCAGGTGGGGTTCCCGTACGAGATCCTACGTGTGTTCCTGTAGAGGATCCTTCATGTTCCAGAGGTTAGCAGGTAGGGTTCCCGTACGTGATCTCACGTGTGTTTCTATACACGATCCTACAAAGCCTAGGTGTTAGCATGTGAGGTTCCTGTATGGGATCTCACGTGTGTTCCTGTACGGGATCCTGCTCGTACCAGAGGTTAGCAGGTGGTGTTCCCTTACGGGATCTTATTAAAGTCATATATCTATATGACGCGGCGTATATTGACATGTGAGGAGTTGTATCCTCACTAATTTCCTGGTCTGCGTGGACTCACTCTTCTTATAATCTTTACGCCTTAAGTTAACAGTGAGAGACACTGATAATAGCACTGCCATGCGGCGAGTATATTAACTAAACAATGTGTTCTTATATGGGATCCTTTATGATTTCCTATAAGTCATTTAAGGGCTAAAAGCGTCTTTTTGCCATATAGGAAATCATAAAGGATTCCATATAAGAACCCATTGTTTAGTTAATATACTCGCCGCATGGCAGTGCTATTATCAGTGTCTCTCACTGTTAACTCAAGGCGTAAAGATTATAAGAAGAGTGAGTCCACGCAGACCAGGAAATTAGTGAGGATACAACTCCTCACATGGCAATATACGCCGCGTCATATAGATATATGACTTTAATAAGATCCCGTAAGGGAACACCACCTGCTAACCTCTGGTACGAGCAGGATCCCGTACAGGAACACACGTGAGATCCTATACAGGAACCTGACCTTCTAACATGTAGGCTTTGTAGGATCGTGTATAGAAACACACGTGAGATCACGTACGGGAACCCTACCTGCTAACCTCTGGAACATGAAGGATCCTGTACAGGAACACACGTAGGATCTCGTACGGGAACCCCACCTGCTAACCTCTGAAACATGAAGGATCCTGTACAGGAACACACGTAGGATCTCGTACGGGAACCCTACCTGCTAACCTCTAGAACATGAAGGATCCTGTTCAGGATCACACGTAGGATCCCGTACGGGAACCCTACCTGCTAACCTCTGGGACATGAAGAATCCTGTACAGGAACACACGTAAGATCTCGTACGGGAACCCCACCTGCTGACCTCTATACTGTGTAGGATCCTGTATAGGAACACATATAGGATCCCGTACAGGAACCCCACCTTCTAAACTCTGGGACATGATGGATCCTGTACAGGAACACACGTTGGATCTCGTACGGGAACCCCACCTGCTGACCTCCATACTGTATAGGATCCTGTATAGGAACACATATAGGATCCCGTATAGGAACCCCACCTTCTAAACTCTGGGACATGAAGGATCCTGTACAGGAACACACGTAGGATCCCGTACGGGAACCCCTTCTGTAAACCTCTGGGACATGAAGGATCCTGTACATGAACATATATGGGATCCCACACGGGAACCCCACCTGCTAACCTCTGGCGCATGAAGGATCCTGTAAAGGAACCCCACCTGCTTTCCTTTGCGATGTGTAGGATCCTGTATGGGAACATACATGGGATCCCATAAGGGAACCCTACCTAATAAATTACCTGATTTATATGTAGGATCCTATATAGGTACACACGTGGGATCCCATATCCTGATAATTTCAACAACAAAAATTTGGCGATAGGATCCTCTCAAGGTTCCCATATAGGATCCTATAGAATAGGATCCCACGGAGGATCTTGGTACAGTATCCCATAAGGATCGTATACAAGTTCCCTTGTTCTAAGGATCCTTTATGGGAAACCATGTGGGATACTATATGGGATACTATATGGGATACTATAAAGGATACCACGTAGGATCCTACGTGGGATCCTACGTAGGGATTTTTAACTGGGTTAAGATAAATATATCACTCTAGTCACTTGAAAATTTCGGAATATCTAAATCAAAATTAATAAACGATATAGAAAATTAAGCAAAATAAAGCAGTTAAAGAGATAAAAATAGAACAAAACAATTTAAATTTATTAATAAGATGTACCTATTTATCACCTATAATAGTTATTTTAATAAAAATTTTGATAATTGATGCTATTATCGAAATTTTAAATTTATTTAATAATAAAGAATTATAGCAATTTATTAAAAATATATTTACCACCTTTTTTATATGTAACAGAAACATTAACTTTGATAAAATGTAATAAAAATTATCATAATTAATTAATTTTTAACTGAAGGTTCCATTGAAAAGGCCAAATATAAAATTGCAGAAAGTTATTTTAATGAAATAATCAAGATCTAATAAATTAATTGACAAGTTAATTGATTAATTAATTAATAATTTTTAAAATATGAGTATTATGTAACTGAGTAATTTATTTATATTAATTTAATAAATTAAAATAATAATTACTAAGCATTTACAAATAAATATTTTTTTAAAAATCGTTGAAATTCCTACTTTTAATTAAATTATTTTTATTTACAACTTTTAAAATTATCAAATTAAATTATGGTTTTTATTTTGAATTTTTTTTTCAAATTATGAGATATGGGTACATACATTTAAAGATAAACACTACATTTTATTTTACTTTATTTTTTCTTTCTTTTACTAAAATAGCACTAAATTTTAATTTAAAAGAGAAATAAACATAATATAAACTATTTTAAAAAATTTTACTAAATTAATTGTTGTTAGGAATTTTTATAAATTTAACATTTAATTTAAGAATTAAAATTACCAATAAAATTATTTAAATACTAATTTATTGACAGAAATTTTTAAAGACCAAAATTAAAGTCAAAAAGTTACTTTAAGAACATAATTTAATCTAAGAAATAAACAAATAATTGATAAATAATGAAGGTATATTTTATGTAATATATGAGTTATATTGTAGTTGAATAAATTAATAATCAAATATATATAAGTATAATTAATAAATATATAATTTTTAATCAAACTAATTTAATTAGAATTAGTTAATTATTATTGATTGGGGTTTGCAAAATTTTCAAGGAAAGTATTTTCTTTAGTAAAAAATAATTTAATAAAAAATAGAGTTGTCTACTACTTTAAAAAAAAAATATATATATAATAATAATAATAATAAAACAAGTATATATCTTACAATTCCAAAAAAAAATTGCAAAATAAAGTCGATAATTCAACTTAATAACTTCGAAGGCTCGAATAATAATAAAATAAATAAAATTAATAAAGGTTTTTTCATCAATGCTTAGTAATGTATAATTTATTAAATTACTATAAACATATGACTCAAATGTAATTCTTATATTAATATTAAATTATTAATTGACTTATTAAATTGTTTATTTAATAATTAGATATTAGTTATTTCATTAAAATAACTTTTTAGAATTTAATCTTTAGTCCCTTCAATTGAACGTTTTATTAAGACTTAATTAAGAATTAATTAATCATATATTAATTTAATTGTAATTTATCGTGGAAGATAAATGTGGCGCGTCGCGAAAAAAAGCACCTAAGAAGCAAAAAATCGATTTTCGGATTTTGATAATATTAGGTTAATAAAATATCCCTTTTTCATTATCTAAAATCAGAAAACAGTTTCATTGAATATTTTTCACGTATTTAAGACTTAAGCATCAGCGATTTGTACAGAATCCAATGGCGCGCGCGCCGCTTCTTTTCACTCTCCTGTAAAATTGCCGTTTGGCTTCTTACCCAGGCGAGAAAGGACAATGGAACCAGGCTTGCCCAAGCTTAGTTGAAGCCTGGTCAATATTGATTGAGGCTTGGTGGGGCAGTGGAACCAAGCCTGTTTCAAGATTGAAATGTAACATGGATTTAAGCGTGGATCGCCAAGCTTGATTCAAGATTGGCAACCAAGCTTGGATCAATCTTCACGGATTCAATAATTAAATGTTCTGCTTTTAATGCTTAATAAATAATAATAACAATATAGTAATAATAGTAATAATAGTTTAATAATAATATGTTAATAATAATAATAATTATGCCAAAAAAATATTAACAATAATAACAATAGTGATGCATGTCGAGCAAACGATCTGATCGACTTCACATCTGATCGTCTACTGTTTGCTCGATTATGATTGAATTGAACAAATTACTTTTTATTAATCTTTTAATAATTAGCATAATTTTTGAAAATATCTTTAAGTAAGAATCATTTCTTTTTGTTGACTTTTTTTATCTGTCACGTGGGTAATTTCATTGACTTTCGTCTAAGGGATGTTGCTGCCATAAGTGTTTCAAAAATAAATTTGTTTTATAAGTCATTATTAAACTCCATAGAATTCATTTCTAATAAAGATTTTGATAATATTTTCTTTTTCACCCAAACAGCAACGGATGTTGCTGAAACATCCGGTGCTGTTCGGGCATTTACAAAATGTTAATTAAAGACGTGAAAGTATAGCGTTTTGAGTTTATATTTCAAACTTTTTTAAATTACTAACTATAGGTTTAAATAAAATTCCGCTAAAAAAGAATGTCAATATATATTTTAAAGATTTGTGTGTGGTAATTTATTTTTTATATAAAGCATAATTATAATAAGAAAAATGGATTTAAGATTGATCTATAAAGACTGTCAATTTTTGTGATATTTAGAAGCATATTTTTTATAAAATTATTTAATAACAAATTTGGATACTTACGAGGTTTGAAATTAATACATTAACTTTTCTTATTCAGAACAATAATTTAAAAAAAAATTTGTTTATTATAAAATTAAATTTCAAATTCATGAAAAATGACATCTTTCAACACATCGTATCTTTCTTCTGTAAGCTTTTAAAAGATTCAAACTTAACACATATTTAAGTTTGTACAAAAAATGTAAAAAATTGTCAAATAAATTCTATATTCAAATTTTACGAGGTTATTTTGCTTAATTTGTAAAATTTTTAAGTTTGCAATTAATCATAAAAGAGGTTACTTTTTTAAAATTTCGGTATGTCAGTATATATCAACAAACAGAAAGGATTCTAATTTAACGATATTCTCAAAAGTTATGCTAATTATTAAAAGGTAAATAAAAAGTAATTTGTTCAATTCAATCATAATCGAGCAAACAGCAGACAATCAGATGTGAAGTCGATCAGATCGTTTGCTCGACATGCATCACTAAATAACAATAATAAAAACAATAATAATAATAATAAATAAATAAATACAATTAATTTTAAATTTATTTTAAAAAATAAAAAATAATCTTATTCAGACACTATATTTTTTAAGTTTAATTAATTTAATTTTTATATTGAGGAGGATATTTATTAATTAATTGATAATTTTGTTTATATTTCAATACTTTTTACAATTTTAACGCAACACATCACATATTTTAGTTAAACACTTTTTTTACCTAAACACAAACATACACTTAAGAATTAAAATATTTGACGGATAGAGGATTCGAACCCTCGACGCACGCACACGAACTAAGCGCTGTACCACGGGACCACGCAAGCTTAGGAAAGCAAACTGGAAATCGCATTCTTGAACCTCGTACTTGTCAGGGACGAATCATTTTTTTATTTGCAATGTGTTTCGTACTACATTAAAATTTTTATAAACAGTTATTCAGAAATCATTAAATATATTATATATATTGATTATTGAATTCGACAAATAAGCAGTTTATATTTTTTCAATTTTTGTTTAATTAAATTTGAATAACGTTTGAAGCACTATATTTAGAAATTCGTTACAATACTTGTATTAACATTTAATTTCAAAATGTTTAACAATAATTTAAAAAAATACATAAATGCATAATACATAACCACGTAATATGTAGAAAAATTGATTAATTTAATTTAAACTACAAGAACTATAATATTCAAATTACAAAAAACTGTTTTAAATTTATATGATGAAATATCTTATTTTAATTTAGTTTTAAATTTTATTTTAACAGGTCAGTTTTCTGTTTTACCTACTGTCGATGTATCATACGTTTGTTAGTGTTCGTTATTGTTTTGATTTTGTAACATGTGACTACATAAAATTTTTTAATTGTGATATTTATTCTTTTTATTTTAACTATTTTGTTTAAATTTAAAAAACAACATAACAAGTTATTTTAATTTTACGTGTGATACATATATAAAATTGTTTTAGTTAATTTTTACTTATTATAACCTCAAAATTTGGTTTTGTCGTTTTGTCGTTCTGTGACATGTGAATTGTTTTTAGTTTATTTATTTATAATCATATAATTTATATATAATCATTATATTGATTTTCATTTGTTTCCTTTTTTTAAGTAAATTAAATGTGAAATTAAACAAATAAATAGGTAAATTCTTGTTTGTGTTTAAATTGTATTTTTAATTTTTATAATTTAAAAAATGTTTTCTTAATGTTGAAAAATCAAAAATTATTTTATAAATAATCCACTTATTAAAAAATATAAAAATATAATTAACAGATCAAGGATTATGAAGAATTATTGATTTAATATTATGATTATATTATTTGATTACTAAAGTTCAGTATTGGATCAAGATTGATACAAGCTTGGCCACCCAGTTTGGGTTCACCAATATTGAATCAATCTTGAAACGAGCATGGAATGAACATTGGTATCCAATCTTGAACGAAGCTACGTTGACGATGGATTCAAGACTGTTTCTAGCTTTGGCAACCCAGCCTGGGCGTTCAGGCCTGAACCAGGCTTCAATCCATGGTCAGTCTTGGTTTATCTCGCCTGGGTAGGTGCTTTTCTTCGCAACGCGTCACAAATACATCTTATAATAAATTTAAATTGTTTTGTTCTATTTTTATCTCTTTAACTGCTTTATTTTGCTTAATTTTCTATATCGTTTATTAATTTTGATTTAGATATTCCGAAATTTTCAAGTGACTAGAGTGATATTTATCTTAATAGAAGAAAATTTTGTTCTATATCTTTTGGATTTTTTTATTAAATTATGAAATAAATATTCACAAAATAAAAAGTTTCTAATAAAAAACATTTACTAACTATTATTATTTATTATTAACAGTTATTAAAAGTTTATTTTTGTCAAAATCATATTTATTTGCAGTTAAAAGATTTAAATGACTGCACGGAAAAAATTTATTTATTAAAATATATTCAAAAGTCGATGAAAACCAGGACATAGAGACATTTTCATAAAGCTTGAAATATTATTCCATATTTATTCATAAGCACAATAGAAAGAATCGTCAAGCAGTCGATTAAACTTAAATTCTGGTGTAGTGAAACAGAGTGAGAAATAATTGATTAATAAGTAACCAAAGGCTGTTTACGAAATGTTCGAAATAGTTCCAAACGTTGATCTCCACCACTTAAAATTTATTCAACAGTCGAGGAATCGAGAAAACGTAACGCCTTTTATGCTATAGTTAAGTGTCACTCAGTTCAATCCAAAGACTCTCGCGTATTCTTGAATGGCCGAGGGGTATAAGGTGCCGTCTCAAGTATCGTCGTGCGTTAGAACCCGCGTTCTAAACCCGGTTGCGAGATTTTTCGTTAATAAATTAAAATTTGCGTTTATATTAGGATAACATAGGAATTCTGTAAATCTGTTTCTATATAATGTGTGAAAGTGATGAGGTGGGGAGGAAATGGTATGTGTGCGATCTAGAAAAGACGAAAAGTTCGTTAAAAAGTTGTTTGAATTTATTTTTAAAACGTCAATCTCAAATTTTCACCGACGTGTTGCACGTTTTAATCGACTGTCTTTAAGTTTTACTTGACAAGTTTAAGTTTTATACAAATGTCTCTATGTCCTGAGTTTCATCGACTATTTGAATAAAATTTAATAAATTAATTCTTTCCGTGTGTAAGCCGGTTTTTGTTTTCCTGAAATATCCGGTTTGAAGCGGCGCGGCGCGTGATTTTAGTTTTACTCAACGCCGTGTAGGGAGGGCGACCATGCTATGCTTCTCGCAACTGAAGTGCAGCATTATATTTATATAAGGAGTCAGCTTTATTTAATTCTTCGTAGAAATCTTCGATATTTCCGAAGACTCACTACCTCCTGCCTCTCCTATATTGGGATAGACGGCAAAATGGAAATTGTTTTGCAAGTTCCCTTCGTTACTGAAAAATATTTTTTATTAAAAATGAAAGAAAATAAAATATTTTATTTTTAAAACAATTTAATATTTAATAATTTATTTTTAGAATTTATTAAAGATTTTTTTATTATTGGCTTATTAATGGCAGCCAATAATGGGCCAATGATGGCTTGCCAATTATTGGCAGGGACGTGGACATCCCATGATTTAACCAATAATGGACTATTAATGGTTGCCAGTCATTGACCAGCAAAAAATCATTGCCTGCCAATATTGGGCCATTAATGTACCATTGGTCAGTAATGGCAGTTTTCCATTGGGATACCATTTTAAAGCTTGTTCCTTTAACAAAAAATGCAGTTGTTCCATTTTAAAAATAATAGATAGTTTTGTTGGTAAGTCGTTTTGAATATGACCACCTCGAAAACGAAAATCCCAAAAATGTTGGTGTTAAACCGGACAACCTATGGGGCTAAGTCGGACACTTCAAATTTGGCCAAGGTTGAAACTCAAATATGCATTCTTTCAATTTAAAAATTCAATAAGAGTCTTTCCTGATACATATTTAACTCATTTAATACAAAATATATTATTTTCTTAGAAATATTATTGAAATTAATGACTGATAGTAATTGTATGAAAAATGTCAGTAACAAAAAATGTCAAAAAAGGCTAAAAAAAGCTTTCCTTGTTTTCAGTCTCATTATTTGGATCGATGCAACACCTTTTTTTAGAAATTATATTATTAGTGGTACACTGAAAATCACTGTGAGTTTTACGTCAACATTCAATAGGTATAGCAATTCTGATTCGTCCTGTTTTGCCCTACCCGGTCATCTCATAGTAATGACGCAATATTTTTATTCTTTTAAAAGTATTTAAAAAAACTTTATTTTAACTAAATTCTATATGCCTTAAGCTATAAAAAACAGTTAGCAAATAATAAATATACTTTATTTAAAGTGTCAAAAACCCAAAAAGTATAAGAAAAAAAAATTTTTCTACCACACATGCATGAAAACCTCGTGTTTTCGTTCGCCTTAAGCGGGGCAGAACTCACAGTTTTTAGGTCAGTGAACGTTAGAGGTAAAAAAACTCCCGAACAGTGAAAAAAACTCTCATCGCGCAGGCGCGCCGCAATGCGCCTGCGCGATGAGAGTTTTTTTCACTGTTCGGAAGTTTTTTTATCTCTAACGTCACTAACCTAAAGACTGCGAGTGCTGACCCGCTAACGCGAACGAAACACGAGATTTTCGTACATATGTGATAGAAAATAGCATATGCACCTCGGGAGGCCGATTTTTTGTCTCGCACAATGTTCTCCGAACATTTGTGCTTGACAAAAAAACACGGACTTCCCTCCCTTGATGCATAATATACTATACTTTTAGCGAAAAAACACGATTTTTTACACTTAGACGGACTCTATACTTTTATTAAAGTAATGAAATGTCATTAAAACCTATTGACGTATATAGGGGAGAGCGGGGTGAAAGTGCCGATTTTGATAAAATGCAAAATAAAACAGGTAAAATAAGAGCTAATTTTTTTAGCTTATACACTATTTAGTGCGTAATTTAATGTAGTTTTTAAATTTATTTATCATTTTTGATTAGTTTTAATAGTTTATAACAAAACCTGAATTCTTTGCAAAAAGAGGATGCGGCACAACACGCCCCACACAGCGGGGCGTGTTGTGCCGCATGTGGGGTCGAAAGTGCCGATCACTTTTGTTATGTAATTGTTAAAGAAACTAATGATTTTAAACTTGAAAATAATAAATTTCTTATCATTTATAACAGCTGAATTTATTATTCAAGTAATATAAACATTTAAAGGTTTCATTGAGCCGACAATTATACACCAGAAAAAAAAGCTATTGAATCAATAACGTTTCATCCAAAACCATGGAAATAATTTATTTAATAGCATTTTCGTTTGAATAAAAAATTTTAAATATCTATGTTTTACTCATACTTATTATAATTGTAATTATAACGCATATAATATATACACTGAGAAAAAGAAACTGTTGAATCAATAGTGCCGATGCTATTGAATTCAATTCTTTTTAATCAATAATATCTGTAATCAATTATACTAATACATATGAAAATATAACAATTCATACTTTTAAATTAAAATCATGATGTTTTTAATAGAATTATTTAAAGTAGTCATAAGATAGAGAGAAATAGTTAATTTTAAGTTATTTTATATGGTTTCAAATAAATATAACTTGTTATATCAATAAATATTATTTACAGTTTGTACAAATATATATTTCAGATGATGCAGTATGCTTTTGAATCAATAGCACCTGTCTTTGTTATTATAAACGTCATATTCACATACGTTCAAATGCAGATGCTATAAAATTGAAAGTACATTTAATAGATCGGTAAAACTATTTATTGAATTGTATTATATAAAATATAGAAATAATAAAATGCATTTTTGCATTTTTTAATTTAAAACCTAGGAACTTTATAAATAAATAAATAAAAAATAAATAAAATAAAATAAAACAAAGTACATTATGTAACCGCGTCTGAGAAAATGGTACTTATGACCAAAAAAATCGATTTTTGGTTGTTGACGGTTTCGTGTACTTCAAGGTCTTAAAAATGTAATGCGATCAGTCATGATCGAAAACAAACTTTTTTTTACTTTTTTAAGCAAATTTAAAAAAAAATGTTTACCCCGACAAAATTTTTAACTTTTACTACTCAACTCTGACAAAAATTTTTTATGAAAATATAGGTCTTTTTAAAAGAAAAATGATTCTTGGTATTTTTGATTAAAATCAATAATTAAAAGGTTATGAATTTTTTAAAATTGTAAAATTGTTATTTTTTTTCGAAATTTTTGATACAATTATTCCTGCTTTAAACAAATAATTATTGCATTGAACCTTAAATATGAATATCAAAACTATCTGAGAAAAATTAAATCTTAACTCTCGGAGACGAGTTAAGATGTATACCCGTCATTAGCGACCTAGTTAAATAGATCAATAATAAATTGTGAATTATGGTATTGTTGTTAGTTCTGAATGTGCATATAAATTTTCAGATCTCTAGATCAATTAGAAATTGTTTAAATTCGATTTGAAATTTTAAGCATTTGATTTTTGCAACATAATTTGTTTATAACAATAACAGCGATGTTTAAACAATTGTTTTATTACGAAAATCGTATTTGGCGGAAAAAATTACATAAGAAACATCTATCTGGGTAATTATTAATATGCAACATTCCCAGTAATCGAGTATATTTTAATGAAAAGCTTTAAACTCATTTTACTTGAAAGACGCGGTCACATATATTCAAAAATACAATTTTTAAAAGGGTCTTTAGAGAAAACGATAACTTGACGAATGAAGGGGCATTTTCATAAACTATTATAATTATTAAGAAAATCTTGAGGACATGGCAAAATAATATTCTGAAACCGTTAGCTTATATTAAAGATAAAAAAGAATTATTTCAATCCTCAATACCAGGTTGCGGAGCGGCTCTGGCCTCGCGATCACGAAAGTTAAGCAAAGTCAAGCGTGGTTACTGGTTAGAGATTATATGGGTGACCGTCTCCGTGATATTGCTACAGCTAGATATTTTTCACTAAAATTAAAAATATTCTGAAATAAAAAAAATATGTACGGCGAAATAAGGTAGTGTACAACAGTTCAAGACTGAGGAAGGGGTTGAGCCGGTGTAAAATAAAGCTGAATAAGAAAAAGACCGATATTTTTTTTTATTTTACAGTTATCTTTTGCTTTTGGTTCAATAAATTAATTTTCTTAAATGAAATAAATAACTATTTCTTTTTAATGTAACAGTCAATAAAACTTAAAATGCAGCAACATTCATTTTATAGCATCATGCATATAAGCAATAGTATATGCTATAATTTAATAATATTAAAAATGAAAGTACGCACTATTAAAATCATTACATATTTGTTCGAACGATATTGAATATGCCATTTGTTAGATCAAACCAATATGTAATTGATTTAATAGCATTTTTTTCTCAGTGTAGTTTATATTGTATTATATATATATATATATATATATATATATATTATCATATTATTATTACATATAACATGTTATAATATATTAATATTTATATTTTTCAATTTTTATATTAATCTAAAAGTATATACTTTTGAATTAGTTTTTCTAATAATCATTTCCTATTGTTAACTTACAGTGTTAAAAATATAAGGGTGCACCTACATAGTAAATTATGTAGAAATAATTATATATAAAGTAAATAACACATAATAAAATTATATTAATAAAATTTTATTAAGAATTATTTGGAATTTTAATAAGAAAATATATACTTAATACTTTTTACGTCATTATAAATTTAGTGCTTGTGTGTGTATCTTCTGACCGCGGCACTTTGGACCCCAAGCCAGAGGCACTTTACGCCCCGTTATACTAACATCCACTTTTTATAAAAAAATAAAATAATCAGTTAATTAAATCGGTATTGGTTATATATTATTTAATTCTTAAATAAATTTGGATCATTTTAGTGAAAAATTTGCACCGAAAGCTTTAAAATTGTATTAAATAGACCAAAATGTATAATTGAGAAAATATGTTCAAATGTTCCACAAAAAGCGAAAATTCACAAATACACTAACAGCTAACTATTTTGCATAGCAGATTAAATCAAAATGACTGACAGCGAGTCGCATTCATTAAACATTACTTTTCTCACTTCAACTTTATTTTTATCTCTTTTCATTTCCGAAATATACGCATCGGCACTTTTTACCCCCGGCACTTTCAACCCCGCCTTCCCCTACTTCACATATCAACACGTTGACAGAGTGTTTAAACGGTGTGAAACACTTCGCAGATTTAGAGATATTTGACTTGTCCGGTTTAGCCCCATTCTCCCCTACTTAAAAGAACTACATAAAATATTAAAAATTTATTAATTTACTTAATATTTATTTATGTTGAAAAAAAAAAATTTGAAAATTAAAAAAGAATAACTATAAAAGAATAATTTTTTTTTTGATACACTAAAATTGAAAAATTTTAATAATGTTTTAAAATAACAAAATAGCGCTTGTTTTACTAAAAAAATTGGAATTGAAATTACTCAAAAGCCCCACTGTCTTTTGGGTTACATTTTTTTTGCAAATTGCCGTCATAGTAAAGATTATTTTTCATAAGAATTTAATTTGTGCCAAATTTTGGTTGTTTCTTTTTAAAAAATTTAAAAAACAGTTTCTCTTGATATTTATGATTAAGTATTTCTCTAAATTTCTCTAAAAAATTTCTCCAAGTTTCGTCGAAATTTGAATAAGGGCACGTGACGGATTATGACGTCACTGTTATAACAAAAATTTTCCGTAACCTACGAATTACTGGGATTTCTTTAAAATTTCCGGATAACTTTCAAAAATTTTTAATCTTTTTATACGTCCAGTTTTTATATTTGATGTTCTAAATTACTAGCAATTTTTTGAATCATTAGATACCCTGACTTTAAAAAGATTTTTGTGGAAAATAGGGGACTTTTATAGGTAAAATAAGGGACGCCTATAAAGCCTGTATCTATGACTGCGGGAAAGATTGTTAAATAAATAAATAATCTCGTAACCTTATAGTCGGTTTTCTTTAAAAAAGCACAAAAAAACATAAAACACATATTCCAATTAGATCCACAACTTTGTCGAAAGCAATTTTAGATATTTTTTATATAAAGATGAGATAAAATTCAAAGAACCTAAAGTTTTACACATTTGAATATTTTAAAATTATTTATTTTTTATTTATTTAGAAAGTCAAAGTTCCTAGAGCTAATAAGTTTTAATTATAATTTATTATAGTAATATATTTATATACCCTAAATTATTAATCTATTGCTTTCTTAACGTTTTCTATTTTTATTTGAACACTAAAATAAATGTTAATTTGTAATTGTTTTATATTAACCCTTAGTTAACAAAAATAATATAAAATAAAAGTAATGTTTAAATTTTTAAAAATGTATCAAGAGGATCAAAAGAGGATCAAGAGAGAATCAAGAGAGTTAAAAATATTAAAGAATTGCAGAGAGGATCAAAAGAGCATCAAGAGAATTAAAAGAGCATAGGAAAAATTAAGAAAATTATTGAGAAGATAAAAAGAGGAAAAGGAGGACCAACAGAGCATCAAAAATAGTAAGAAAAAGTACACAGAGGATCAAAAGAGAAAAGAGAGGACTAACGGAGGATTAAATATATTAAGAAAAAATACATAGAGGACCAACAGAGAACCAACGGAGTATACCAACAGAGTAAAAGAAGGACCAAAATAGTAAAAGGAGGATCAAAAGTGCAAAAGGAGGACCAACAGAGCATCAAGAGGATCAAAAGAGCATCGAAATTTTGACTCGGGTTCGGCGTATAAACAGATCGTGAAAAATACAGAAACTCGATTTTCTTAAATAGTTGTCTATAAGTTTCTTTTTTTGGTCTTAAATTACCATGAAGATATTATTCAAATGAAATTAAAAAGAAAATTTCACATGCATAAATTTCAAGTAGAACGAACACTGAGAAAAATACGTAAGCTATTATATGGATAACTAATATTATCAGCTAACATAGCTAAAAAATTAGCTATGCCAGCAAGCAAAACAGCTGTGAAAGCTAATTATTACTTGTTAGAGCTAACAACAATTGCTGTCCATATAATATCAAATAGTGTTAGTTAAGATAGCTGACTCTTAACTAAGGCAGCTAATCTTTTTTCTCTCTGAACTATTATCATAAAAAGTTGGATTTTAAATCCTGGTTTGAAATTGATCAGAATAAATTGTGAAAACAACATTCATTAAAAAATGTGAAGTGCACAGACCTTTGGGTAGAACTTGGTTCCGACCCACTGTGGCTGAACTAGTCTTGGCCCAAATAAGTTTGTGCACACGGGATATTTCAATTAAAATTGTATTTCATTCAATATGTTGGAACTCATTTCTTTACAAAAGAATAATGTTTCATATCACTATGTGCAAAATTATTTATATTAATTTGCTTTAAGAATTAAAATCTCTGTAATTTAAGTCAAAAAATATTTTTACTTAATAATACTGAATATTAATTTTTAAAAGTAGTTTGTCTTATTTTGTCAAATATAATGTTTAATAGAATTAACTAACTATTTTAAGATCGCTTATTAATAGTCAATAATTAAATATTGTAGTTTTATTGTTTTTTATAGCTATGTAAGAATACATTATGTACTTCACAGAAAGATCTTGGGCGTGGTAGCGATTTTCTTCTAGGGCCTTCTTAAATTTTAGGCAGTCTTCTACAGTTCGTCGATCCCAAATTTTATCAAGGAGAGTGGTGGAACCCTATTCCCTTTCCTACCGACATATGCATATGTGAGCAACAGTGCAATGCACTATACGTATAATACACATATATCTTATAGTTAATGGTTAGCAATAGAAACCTTTTTTCTGGGTCTGCGCTCTACTCCACGCATAGAAAAGCAGGAGCGGATTTAATATATGTTTACTAAATAATTTAACACTTGCATTCTTTTATTAGTCAAAAATTAAAAAAAAATCTATTTAAAAAGTTAAAATATTTACTAGTTAAGTTAAAACTATTTAGTACAAGTCACTACTCACCAGAGCAAGAAATGTTAATTCACAAAAGTAAGTCATAAGATTCTACTCTATTTATTATGTATGTACTTTATTTTTAAAAATGACTAATTTCATTTTTTCATGACATATGCTATAAATAGTGTAATAAAATATAATTATATAAAATCAATAACAGAAAAAAATCGAGTAGTTAAATACAAATATGAGCGTTAAACAGGATAAATTTTCTTTGATTAGTTAAAAAAAATAAAGATTAGATTAATTGCTTTTTAATATCCAAAAATATTAAGTCATGACATTATAAGAATATGTATGATTGGCTGAGTTTTTGAACCTTAAATTCTTTGTTAATAATATCAAACCCGTATATTATCAGTAAATAAGCAATATAATTTTAAAAATTGTTATTATTTTATTTTTTTATTGATAAAATTAAACCCGAATATTGTAAGTAAGGAGATATAATTTTAAAAATTGTGTGTAAAATTGTATTTATTGTCAACATTATGTTCTTTTTATTAAATTATTTGTAATTATCATTGTTGTTAAAACACTTGTATTTAATTCGAGAGTTTTATTTTCTTTATTTTTAGCTGTGAATTTATTTATTCATTGGCTTTATTTAAAAAAGACTGGAAAGTACTTTAATTGATTATAATGGATGTCAATAATAGTAAATAAATTTATTAAATTTTACTTTAATAATCTTATTATTAATTACTACATCATTATGTATATTTATTAGTATATTTAAATTAATATTACCTTCTTTAATGCTACATTTCGTATACTAAGTTAAGGACAAAAGAAATCTCTGTTTACATTTTCCAAGTTTTTAATTATAAATATTCTGATATACATCCGATCCTGTTGTCGAAATACTACGTTGCACGCATAGAAGTACTCTCCACCCTAGCCCTAGCGAATATATCGCCTAGGCTTGCAGGAAATGACGGGATTGGCTACTATGATGGTGTGAGTGTTCCTGGATGATTCGTCCCACCAATGCTGTATTCCAAAGTGTGCGTTTTAGAATAGGCGAACTATGAGTCTACAAGTTATGCTATACCCTACCACCCTTGCATTATTCTCCACTCAGTTTGCACCATCATTCCATCCACATCAAGGCACAGAGTGCTCGCTGGAAAAGTTGAGGCTTTCCCATATTTAGTTGAAAAAATTGAATTTCAAATTTAAATTAATTAGTTTTTAAAATTTCAGTAAATATAAGGACAATACAATATACTTACGGTTGTAAGTGATCAATTTCAAATGTAGAACATTCTGTGGATTTTAAGTTTGTTTTGGACTTTTAACTTTTTATCTGAAACTTTCTTCGTTATCATACTAAAGCGCTGTTGGTTTTGATATAAATGGAACTTCATCGTTAACATTGAAGTGCAAATAAAAACTTGAAGAAAGGAAATAAGAATCTTTAAGCATTCTTTTGACTGACACAGGCGGTAAGTTCCACACATAAGAAATATGTAACTTACATATATATACAATTTTTCTTATTGTTTTAATAAAAATTCGTACGCTTTATTTTTATCAAATATTTTTTTTGTGCAAATATATTGTAATTATCTAAAAGTGTACCTTTTTTAATTTTTTCATCTATTTAGTATATGTATTTAATAAAAAAAAAAAATTTATAACACATTGCAACTTAAAACCTGATAGCATTAAATACTTTTTATAAATTGAATGTTTTATATGCAACTTATTAGTCAATAAAAAAGTAAAAAATATTGTTTAATTTGATCTTTAAATTTTGATCTTTAGCAGTAACAAACTATGTGTAGCATAATCTGATAAATCTTTTTCATCAGCGCAATGGACACTAAATTTTAAATTGAATGTGATCGTGGATATTTTATTCCACAAATTTCACTCTTTATTCTTTTTATTCCCGTTCTAACGAATAAAATTTTGTTTTATATCAAAAAATCAACATCCAATAAGGATCTAATAATTTCTTTAAAAAAAAAAAAAGAAAAAATAATTAACAAGAATGAAAAATAATAGAAGTAAATAGGAGAGACCGATGTAAGTTATAATAAAGGTGAGTCTCCTCGGATTTCTCGAAATCTAAGACCTTTTGAAAATTTTGAAAAACGTGTATTTGGATGATTCTCTACGAAACCGACAATTTGGTTACTGTTATTTTAGAAATTTTTTTTTCCAATTAAAATAAAAATCGTAATGTAACTTTTAAGGATGCTAGTCAAGAATGAAATATTTGTGATGTCCCGAACAAATTATATATAATTTTTTGTTTTTTTTAAACAAATTAGCTGTTACCGCATCCATGTACCATAATCGATTGCAGTGTAACAAAATTGACAGTTGGATTTATAGAAAAGTGAAATAAATATCATTCGCATTGCAACTTTAAAATTTTCTTTTTGTTAAACAATATTTGTTTAAACAAATTATAAAAAAAGTTATATTTATAAATGAAACTATGGATGACAATCGATTCTACAAGAAAAATTTAAAAGATTTTGTTATGATCATATTTTATTTTAAGGCATAATTTGTTGATAAAATCGCTATAAACAAATAACGAAATTCAGGATTTGAAAAACTATGTCATAAAATTTTGTAATAATTTATGGAAATTTATGGTAACTTATGCGATAATTTATAAAAAGTTTGAAGTAATTTATAATAATAATACAAAACAAAATTCAAGATTTAAAAAACTAATGCAGGAAATTTATTTCGTAATTTATGGAAATCTATATAAAATAATATTAAATCATAATCATATTAAATTATAATATTAAAGTTATGACAGTTAAAGTAACTTTTATTTGTTTAATTTTATTTTGACACAATCACTAAAATTGTTTTAATTGTACACTTGGTTGAATCACAAATTCGCATGTTCGTCTTTCAATTTAAAGCTTAATAAATTGCGAAAAGATCTGTCGTGGCCGATTTTTAAATTATTGCTTGTGTCGAAAATTATTAACAATTAAGCAATAAATAATTCAATTATTTTTTTAAAATTTTTTATAAAAGCTTTCAAATCCAATGAAATTATACTTTTTTACAATTTCATTTCAACACTGAGAAAAATGGATGTTTAGAATTAGATGTTTAAAACAAGATAGTAACGCATAACCTCTAAATATTAAAGGTTAACATCTAAGATATTAAATGTTAACATCTAGATATTGAAGTTTAATATGTAGATGTTAACCCTGAACATCTAGATAGCTGTCCCTATGTTAAGTGATAAATATGTTAAGCGTTAACATCCAGATGTTAAGGGTAAACATCCATTTTTCTCAGTGAAGTTAAACAATTTCTGTCATCAGTATTTGTTATAAAAAATGTTTATAAAAAATTAAGCAACAATCCATAATTTTTATGAATAAACATTTCTTTTTTAGACTAAGTGTCTGAATTTATTCATTATAAATAGGCATTTGCCAGAATGTGACCAAATGTTAATAATTTCATTTGTTATAAACAATTTTTATAAACAATTAAGCAACAATTCATAATTTTAATAAATAAAAATTCTTTTCAAGACTAACAATAAGTGTCTGAATTCATTCATCATGAATGGACATTTGCCCGAATATGAGTAAATGTCAACAATTTAATTTTTTATAAACAATTTTTATAAACAATTAAGCAACAATTCATAATTTTGAAGAATGACAAATTCTTTTTTAGATTAAGTGCCTGAATTCGTTGTTCATAAATGGGTATTTGCCAGAATGTGACCAAATGTTAATAATTTTATTCGTTATAGACAATTTTTATAAACAATTAAGCAACAACTCATAATTTTGATGAATAAACATTACTTTTTTAGACTAAGTGTCTGAATTCGTTTTTCATAAACGGACATTTGTCCGAATGTGAGTAAAGGTCAACAATTTAAATGATTATAAACAATTTTTATAAACAATTAAGCAACAATTCATAAGTCTAAAAACAAAACTTTTAATTCATCGAAATTATGAATTGTTGCTTAATGGTTTATAAAAATTGTTTATAACAAATAAAATTATTTACATTTGGTCCCATTCTGGTTAATGCCCATTTATGAACACCTAATTCAGGTGTTTAGTCTAAAAAAGAATTTGCAATTCTATAAAATTATGTATTGTTGCTTAATTGTTTATAAAAATTCTTTATATCAAATTAAATTGTTGACATTTACTCACATTCGGACAAATGTCCATTTATGAAAAACGAATTCAGACACTAAGACTAAAAAAGACATTTTAATGCATCAAAATTATGGATTGTTTCTAAATTGTTTATAACAAATAAAATTATTAACATTTTGGCACATTCTAGTAAATACCCATTTATGAAGAACGAATTCAGGCACTTAGTCTAAAAAAGAAATTTTTTGTCATCAAAATTATGAATTGTTGCTTAATTGTTTATAATTGTTGTTTATAATTGTCTATTTTTTCCACCTTAGGGAAAAAATAGACGCTATTTTCATACGGTCAAACAGACGAACGCATTTAGACCCTAACCTACAAGCATCTAAAAGCACCCCGTTTGTCACGGTGCTCTGGAGCGGATTTAAATAAAATTTTTAGGTAAATAAAATTTTCAAATGGATTTTGTTTCTAGGTGTTATTAGAAATAAAATAAACGTAAAATGAAAAAAATTCGCTTGGCGCTTTTTTTTGCAGCGAAAATAAGATTTTTTGCTTCATTTTTAAAACTTTGATCTATAGCTTCTTTTGAGAAATAATATTATTAACCTAGCAATGCATTTTAAGATAAGAGTTTCCAGCATATTTTGCAAGTAGTAAATGTCAGCTTTCAAAAAAAGCTTGTTTGTGGTACTAAAATTATGTTTTTCTGGAAATTTAGAATTTAAATCGTAAAATTTGCAAACGTTTTATCATTTTTCAACTTTTGGAACCAATTTAGTCAAGAAAATACGAGGGGCTACTCACTCTCGAATCAGTCAATTTTAACGTTCAAATAACGAATAGTTTACGGATTTACAGTAATTTAGTTCTCAATTTAGTGTCACTAAGTTAAACTCAGTATTTAAGGTATTTACAGTATTGGCAGTGTTTAATAAGGTACGAATCAGCAGTTAGTGAACGAACAGTGAAAATAACGTACGAATAGTGTCGAAATAGTGTAAATAGTGACGAGGCTATGTAGCGATTCTTGTCGGCTTGACCCAGGAATGCAATAAAAAAAAGTTGACCTGGAAGACCCTTTTCATTGTTATGTTTTAATTTCGTAAACGAAAAATAGAAATTAATAATAAATAATTTATTTAAAAAATTTGTAAGCCAATTAAGTAGGTTATGAAAAATGAAGAAAAATAAAAAAAAAATGATAAAAATCGGTTAATATTAACGAAATAAAGTTTGATTCTATTAGATTTAAAATTAATTTCTATAATTATAATCCTGTCATTTTAAACATTTTGTTTAACGTTGGAATAATCTGTATTTCATATTTTAAATTATATCTCTGTAATTGTAATTTCCTGACGACAAATTTTATAATAATCGACGTAAGAAATAAAAAGTGAAATTCATTTCAATACATTTTTTTGCAGCTTTTTCTATCTGTCAAACATAAACCTAAATATAATTAAAAAAAAGAAAAAGTTTCAACTTCTATAAATTGCAATGGAGAAGTGTGAACATTACAATAAAAACAAAATGGCTTACAGCAACATTGCAACTCAATATAAAAGACTTCGAATCATTAATTTTAATTATTGAAACAGTTGAAAAAATATAGTTATAACATTTGTTATTGGTATTTTTTTTGTCATACAATTATTCCTTGCAATGTCAAACGATAAAATAAATGTTATTTGAAGATTTTAATTCAACAATTTTCCACAAATAGATAAGAAATAGTTTCAAATATATAAGAATTCATAAGAAAATAAAAATCATTGTTTTGACAGTTTCCATTTTATGATATATTAGCATTGACTAAAAAGTTAAAAGATTGTAAAATGTTTTATAATACAGTGAGATGCTGTACTCTGTTCCTACAAGATAAAATACACAATTACATTATATGTAGTTACAATTTGCCTCATTGCTGTTAACGAAAAATGATGAAAAATTATCATTCCTTTATCAAAATTCCTTCAAACTATGCTTGTTGGGTCCGGAATTTAATAAACTTAACGTTACTAAGCTTAAAATTACCAAAAGTTTATTTGTTTGTAAAATATTTTATTTTTTACAAATTTTTATTAAAAAATGTATAAAAAAATGTTTTTTCTTTAAAAAAAATAGGTTAAAATTTTTAAAAAAAATTTTACCATTCAAAAGAGGAGGATAAAGACTTTCGAAAACATATAGGCCAAATTTTTGTTCACTTTTTTGCACAATGATTATGATTTTTCAAAAAATAGCCTTTTCACACTGGACCAGAATCTTCAACCCCCTCCCCCTTCTACAATTTTTATTAGAATTTTATAATAATTGGTGCTTAAAGTACTGACCTACAATACTACATTTTGTTCAAATATTAACCTTTTTTATTTTTTCGATTGGTACAGATGAGAAATTTTGCCCCATATATATATTAATTAAAAATAACTAACTATGTAACAAAAAGTCAGTTTGATTCAATAGTAAGATTTTTTTAATCATTTACTTGAAAATAATTAATTATTAGTGGAATTCATTTTTATGTTATGTAAAAGTAATTAAATAAGTTATTAAATAAAGATAATTAAAATTTGTTAAGTTTTGCCATTTAAACAATTTGTTAAAGAGTACAATTTAAAATATATTTAAACTATTTTAGTCCTCAAGTTAAGAATAAGTGAGTAAATTAATATCAAAGATTTTCCTTTCTTCACTTTCTTCACTTTTATCAGTTTTTTGTTTATAACTTTTTTATTATTTTAGTTAGAAAAAAAAGTTTTTAATAAAAATTGTAGATTCTATTATACTCTACAAAAAGTATTTTTACAAAAATTTTGTGTAATTAATATTTAATGAGACAGCAGAGACAAAAGAAATAAAGCACGAATAACGAAAATAAGGAGCGAATAGTGTAAATACTGCAAATACTGTATTTAGTGAGCGGATAGTGGGAATAGTGAGAGGTTAGTGGAAATAAGGATCGAACAGTGAAAATAACGCACGCTCAACGCAAACAGTGTCGTCTGTGCAAGATAAGTTATTTAACTTATTTAACTTAAATAGTAAATGCAATCAGCAGGAATCAGTTGAAATCATCTGTTAGTGTTTATCTGATTCGGACTGATTCGAGAGTGTTATTAACAGAAACATTAACTCTTTTCTAAACGATATACACGGTGGGGCTCGACGAAGTTCAACCCAAAGGTCTTATCACTAAAAGTTTTTTTACAAAAATTTGTTCAGTGATGAAGTTAGAAGATTTCAAGCCTATAATGAAAATAATCTGTCGAGGGTTTTTAAAATGAAATCGATTTTTGTCGATTTTTTAAAGGTTAACCGCTCTTATTTCAATAAAAATTGAGGTATTTAAATTTTCTTTTTTTAGATCTCTTCTTCCACGTCCCTTGAGCAATTTTCTTTAGTTTAAGACTTTTGTTTGTTTTTAATCGGCGTTAAATTTAAGAAAAATCACCAAAAAACGTGTTTTTTGGTGATTTTTGTGTTGTTTCTTAAAACAAATGAAGAAAAATGGTTTTCTAATCAAAAGTGTTTTAAAGCACGTACTTTTACCTTCAAAATAAAAAAAAATTATTAAATTTGCTGCAACTGTTCTAAAGTTACAGCATTTTTAAGCAGCAAAAACAAGGAATCAAAGGTGTTTCGAGGAGAACAAGTACATGTAGGTACTTAAATACGCTACGGGGTGTAAATATTTTGATATATTGGAAAAGTTCATTACAAATAAAGTAAAATAAAAAAAATTCTTTCAGAAATCTGTTACTTTCTCACAGATATTCTTAAATGTATGTAAGTTTCCGCAAGTTTCTATTTACGAAATAATCTTTTGATTGTTTTTATAATCGGTAAATTATATATATTGAAAGAGCAAACTTTTTTATATTTAAATCAAATTGTAACAAAACATATAACATTTAGAACGGAAATGTTATTGTTTTACAGACATTAAAACGAATGCAAACCGTTGAACTCATAAAGAGCTCGTAGAAGTCTTTGTGGATAATCGGGGTGGTTTTTCTGCACATTGTATTTTTTCCAGGTATTTTGGAAGTCAGAATGTACCGATTCCGATGCCTATTTGATTTAAATATAAAAAAGTTTGCTCTTTCAGTAAATATAACTTACAGATTATAAAAACAATCAAAAGATTATTTCGTAAATAGAAACTTGCGGAAACTTACATGCATTTAAGAATATCTCTGAGACAGTAACAGATTTCTGAAAGAATTTTTTTTTTATTTTACTTTATATGTAATGAACTTTTCCAATATATCAAAATATTTACACCCCGTAGCGTATTTAAGTACCTACATGTACTTGTTCTCCTCGAAACACCTTTGATTCCTTGTTTTTGCTGTTTAAAAATGCTGTAACTTTAGAACAGTTGCAGCAAATTTAATAATTTTTTTTTATTTTGAAGGTAAAAGTACGTGCTTTAAAACACTTTTGATTAGAAAACCATTTTTCTTCATTTGTTTTAAGAAACAACACAAAAATCACCAAAAAACACGTTTTTTGGTGATTTTTCTTAAATTTAACGCCGATTAAAAACAAACAAAAGTCTTAAACTAAAGAAAATTGCTCAAGGGACGTGGAAGAAGAGATCTAAAAAAAGAAAATTTACATACCTCAATTTTTATTGAAATAAGAGCGGTTAACCTTTAAAAAATCGACAAAAATCGATTTCATTTTAAAAACCCTCGACAGATTATTTTCATTATAGGCTTGAAATCTTCTAACTTCATCACTGAACAAATTTTTGTAAAAAAACTTTTAGTGATAAGACCTTTGGGTTGAACTTCGTCGAGCCCCACCGTGCATAAACTATCTGTATTATGAACAAAATCTCTTAAGGGTTTAATCGCAGTCATAACTTTCAAAAAATCGATTTTTTTTTGTTTATTAAGATGATTAATAAACTAAATTATTAAATTGAGGGAGTAAGCAAGTTCTTTATTGTGGCGTTGCGCAATAGATTTGTAACGAGTTGTAAGCTAAACTTAAAACTTTAAACTCGTTTTTCTCAAAACCATATTTTCAATATCGGTGAGCAAGATTACAAGAAAACCGCTTGACCGATCCTTCTCAAATTTGGTACTCTTTTTTTGTACATTAAAAAGCAGTCCTTAATCGAAGGATTTTTTATTTTGATAAAATCTAATTTATTTATTAACAATTAAACAGATAAATTTTTCTCTAAATTCAAAGTTTTTACTTTGACCTGCCGCCATTTCGTCAAAATTTTTTTCTATCAAATCGCTTCGATTAAGGACTAGAAAAACTAATAATTTATCAAAATCAATTTAAGTTTTTTATTTAAGATGACTCTGTGAAGAAGGAGAGTGCTCATCGCAAAACCCTTTTTGAGAGCATACCTTCGAGAAATTGCCGTTAACTCATAAAGTTTTAATAGTTTTTTAATTAAAATTACACGCAATATTAATGAAAATATGTACAATAGAATGCAAAAAGATTAATAAAGATTGACCCTATTGGTTTAAACGAAAAAAAAAATCTTAAAAATCATCGATTTTTTCGCTTTGTTACTGCGACCCTTTAAGATCAATATATTTTATTAAAGTTTTTTTACAATAAAATATAATATAACGCAACATAAAAGATAAAAATGCAAAAAAATTACATTATTTTTCATATCACATGTGATATTGTAAAAAAAAACTTTAATAAAAAATATTGATCATTAAGAGATTTTGTTCATAATACAGATAGTAATCTTATTTTTGCTGCCAAAAAAAAGCGCCAAGTGAATTTTTTTCATTTTACGTCTATTTTTTTCTAATATCACCTAGAAACAGAATCCACTTGAAAATTGTATTTACCTTAAAATTTTATTTAAATTCGCTCCAGAGCACCGTGTTATGCCTTTGGAATAAAAAGTATCGTAAGCAACAATTATTATTAATTATTCTGTCATAGTGAATCTCTTGAGGGAAGTCAATTGATGTTTATACTAAAGTGTAACTAAATTCGGATTTGACTTCTGTGAAATATTTCAATTTTTTAAAAAGGCTTCACCATAACGCATAAAATTGGGGACAAGATACATTGACAAGATATATTTGGGAACAAGAATATTGCAATATTCTGTAATATTCTGCAATATTACCGAAATTTTTTTTTTATAACCAGTTTTTTTTCTGAATTCTACACACTTGACAATAAAAAAATGTTATAATTACAGTCAAAGTCCGATAAGTTGCATAGTTCTGGGCTGTAGGGGTAGAAAATTGCAGACTTAACGAATGCCCCCACCAAGAGGTATATTCATTTGCGCATGTGCTTTCATATCGTCTATTAAATTAACATTTTTGTTAATAATATCATCTAAAAATATTTATTTACTTCCAAAGAATTTAAACATTTTTTTGTTTAAGAATTTAGCTATTTTAACATAATAATTTATAATTTGTGATTTTAGCGAGGTATTGAATTTTCTTTTTATATAGGAATATATATGCCTCTTATCGATTTGTTTGTGAGATGTGAGAGTATAAAAATTATACAATTTTGTAAATACAAAATATGTCATTAAAATAATTAATCTTATTAACATATTTTTTTTTTAATTGAAATCAGTTTGAGGTTAATTTTTGGTAATAATTTTAATGATTCTTTTTTAAATGCAGTTAAATTTTATTACTATTTTTTGTTTTAAAATTATTTTTATTATCAGAAGTACAAATTTAATGTTAAAATAACTCTAAACATTTTTTTCTTTTGTGTCTTTGAACAAATTTTCTAGACGAAAACCATCGTCTGCTTGACAAAAGTAAAATATTATCGTTTTGAGTTAAGGTCTCAATATTATTTAATTAGTATTGAACTTTACCTTTTGATTACTAAAATCAATTTTCAAAATGAAATTTACGTTTTACAACAAACAATTAAATGTAAATTACAGTGTTATTACCGTTGTTACTAAGAAATTAGAGCTTATGTTCAAGAATCGGATGACAGTTATTAAATCAACACGCGAAGAATGTTAAACTTTTACACAAAAAATTTAACAAGGACCGATTGTTGCACAAATACACTAAATTTTTAACGGTGTTCAATAACAGTTTTGATATTTAAAAACAATCTGATGTTGGTTCACGCTGCCGCAAAAATATTTTAAAAATTCAGAGAGGGGGTATTGAATTTGTGTGAGTGAAAATGTATGTGATCAAAGAAAGAGGAGAAGTACGACTTATCTTATAAATTTGGGCTGCCACACTAGGCCCCTGAGGTAAATAGGTTTTACAAAAATGAATGCAAAATCGACAACTGCTGGGGTCTGAATTGTACTCATTTACATTCTCAAAATCTGTTTAGAACGAAATCCTAGCTGCTCGGTTTTTCCAGAAATACACGTTTAACTAAATCAGTGAAACAGCATTAGTTGATTTGAGATATTTAATAAGTTTATTCGGGGAATTTATATAAAATATTTAAAAATTTTAAATATTTATATAAACTAACAACATCAAGCATAGGGGTGACCGGGGCTACTTGGCGCACTTTTTACTCTTTGTTGATTGGTTCTGCCAATTTTGTGTACATGAAAACTATATTGTACAGAAACTTTGCTTAACATCTCAGCTTTGATTTCAAAAAATAAAAGTTCCAAAAAAAGTTGTATTTTTTTTTTTAGAACAGACTTTTTGGAGAAAACCAAAGTGCGCCAAACAGCCCCGGCCCGGGGCTGCCTGGCGCACTACCCGGGGTTACTTGGCGCATGAATTAAAATGTGTGATTAATAATCAAGCAATATGTTTCATTGTTAAAATAAGTCTTCTAAGGAAATATTATCTTGAAAAAATGTCAATTAACTCAAAATGGAAGGTTCGTCTTGTTCAAAAAGTGAAGTTCACGAACCTAAAAACTACAAATATACCCAGTCAAAAAACATGACGTCATTTTTACGTCAAGTATGACGTGTTTTCTGACGTCAAAAAGAAGTCAAAATGACGTCAAAAAGAAGTCAAAAATGACATAAAAAATGACGTCAGAAATTGGGATAAAAAATGAGGTCATTTAAATTTTTTTTTAATTTTTATATAATTTTAAAAAAATTTATAAAATTTTTATTTTAAATTTAATATGAAAAATTTTGGTAAATTGAAGATTTCAATTAATCGAGAATTCTCTTGATAAAATGAATCAATTGCTCTAGACAATCGCAATTAAGTTAACATTAAAGAAGACTATGAAGGAAACCACTTTTTAATATTTACATAATTTTTAAAAAATTGACAAATTTTTTATTCGACATTTAAAGTACAAAAATATGAAAAATATTAAGAATTTCAGGAAATCGTTATATTTTGTTAAAAATTAATTTGTTGCCTCTGGATAATCACAATTATGTTTTTATTAAACAAAACCATAGACAAAATTAGTTTTAAACAGAAAAATCAGTATTTAAAAATTTATTTATTTTTGGACGCAATATTTAAGATGTAATAATAATTGTGAAGTATCTGAAGATTTCAAGAAAGCTAACTCTTTCTTGAAAAAATAATAATGCCTATTGATATTTGTAATCAAGTTTTAACAAAAATATTTCAAATTTAACTTTCAAATTAAATTTGATCCTTAACAATTTAAATATAATTTTCAATTTTCTTTTTTTCCTATTTCTTCTGTGCTTAGAAATGACTTTATGAGGATTTTTAGTAATAAATTGATAAAAAAATAAATTTAATATAATTTTTTACAATTTTTTTTTTATTTGACTTATTGTATTTGGGTTTAAGTATTTTAATTTTTATTTTGAATTTTACTTTTGTTTCAATTCCTCAATTAAAATATTCGTAAATTCACTTTAATTAAAGATTTCTTATTTACTGTTTTTTTTTTGTATTTAATTATTTTACTTTGAATTTTGATTTATTTTATTTTAACATTTTAACATTCTACGATTCTATATTTAGTTTTGTTTGTGTTTAAATATTATATAGGGGAAGTGTGTCTAAAACGGCCTAGTGTCTAATATGGCCAATTCTTAATAAAACACTTTAGGGGAAAAATTCTCATCAACTAATGTTAATTTTATATTTTTAAACATAAAATGTACCATCTGCAAGTTATTTGAGTTTTTAAATCTTTAAACTGATTAAATAAGATAAGATTATATTTTTTGTCTCTAAAGCTTAGAGTTTTTGCTTGCAGTTTGAAACCAATATTTGTAATGTAACTTTGTAATTATTTATTATATATTATTATTACCTTATCGTGCATTTATTCATCTTTCTATCAAGCTTTTTTATAATTCGTAATTTTACTATAATTGCTTTAAATAAAATAAAAAGTAAAAATATATCAACTTGTATAAAATGGCCTACCCCGTGTGTGTATACAACGGCCTATAGAAATGCGCGCATCCTAGCGGGAACAATAAGAAGTACCATCAGCTGCTAACAAGGTCTCAAATAGATTTTCAAATTGCCCGCGCCCACGCTGCGCTGTCAGTGAACTCAGTGAACAACAGAGAATTGATTTTGAGGTTAGGAATGCTATTTTTTCACAAATATCTCAAATTATTAATATTATAAATACATTTGATGAGTTATGTTGCACAAAATATAATTCAAAGAAATTTTTGAATTAAATAACTTTAGTTAAAAAAGTTTATTGAGAGTTTTAGAATATTGCAAACTGATATTAACAAGTTTTTATATCGTATCACTAAAATCGCATATTTCGAAAAATTCAACGATATTTATTAAAGCAAACGTGAGTATTTAATAAGAAAAACATTATAGAAAAATATTTAATCATTTCCTTTTTAGAAAATTCTTCTAATTTGTAGCAAATATTAAACTAAGAAAATATACATTAGGTAGGCCATTTTAGACTAGTATGTGTCTATTATGGCCAAAATGCAAGTCTTTAATTTATCTTATTTTTCAAATATTTAACTATTTCTTAATCGAATTGAATTGTATACAATCAGTTAATTAAATATCAAAGTATAATTTAGTATATTTATTTAGATTAAATAAACTATATTTTCAATTAAATAATATGATTTACGTTAGGTAGGCCGTTTTAGACACACTTCCCCTAATGTTAATTTTATTTTTTTATCCTTTTATTTTTTTAATTCAAAAATTAAATAAATTTAACTACAAATTTTTGAATTATAAATTTATTTATTTTGACTTAATAATGAAAATTTGAAAATTCATTTAATTCCATTTAATTTATTATTAAACTTTTTTATTAATTAAATATACAATTTTTCTGCCCTTTTTCAACTATTCGCATTTTCGATATCAAAAATTGTAAGTAATTATCTTTTATAATTTTTTATTAAAAAAATAAGAGTAAAATTATTATTTTCATTAATAATAATTAATATTACTCATTAATTACGCGTAATATTAATGTATATTGAAAAACGATATTCAAATTTACCGCATTCAATGGAGATTCATTGTCGGTAAAGTAGAGCACAGTACTTTTCACTACTTCCAAACTTTAGGTACAAAATGATTGTTTTTTTCTGCAAATATGAATTTCTTTTATAAAAAAAACTTCTTTTATTTGAGAAATAAATTATGATTCGCTTCTTTGTTAATTCGAGTAGTGATTGTTTCTTAAAATCCCTACAAAACTCATACGTATACGAGAGATTGTTATCCCGTGCAATTGCAAAGACTCATGTAATTCTATATTACTTCTGTATAAGGAATTATATATTATACGAATCATTAAACTAAGTATATTTATCTTTTGTAATATGCCGCTCAGAAAAATGTTTTCCTTGGTTCTCGAAATCAATTGATTGAACTGCAAATATTTTCAATGGCGATTTGGTGTAGCGCAATTATGCGCATATCCCAGCAGCCTCTGGATGCCTCGAGTTTACCCTCTCGTCGGGTGGACAGGGGTTCGAGCCCGCTGATCCTCGAGCGCCACAGGTTTTTTTTTTTTTTTATTCAAAATTAATTTTTTATTGCACGACAAAACATAATATGAAGTTTCTTTATTTTTTAAACCCTTTTAAACAATAATTTTATTAGTCCAAGAGCGAACGTCCAAAAATGACGTCAAAAATGACGTCAGAAATGACGTCAAAAACGACGTCATTTTTTATCCCAATTTCTGACGTCATTTTTTATGTCATTTTTTACTTCTTTTTGACGTCTTTTTGACGTCAGAAAATACGTCAGAAAACACGTCATATTTGACGTAAAAATGAGGTCATGTTTTTTGACTGGGTATGGAAACGTAAAATTATGAGATTATAATAATAATAATAATAATATATATTAAACACTTCTTTATCTTAAAGGGTTATTCTTGGTACTGATAATAAAATAAAAGTGTTACCACATTGAATTTAATAAATTTTTATTAGTCACTAGATGTAGCTTATAAACTTCTAGCGTTCCGAACGCGCCAACCAGCCCCGACCCTACTGCGCCAAGTAGCCCCGGAGAGACTATTTATACATTTTCTTCGTTTTTATAAACACTGTAAATATAAATCAAAAAATTTTAATTGTTTCTTAAAAGCAACTGTTCAGAACACAAAACCTTAATTTTGATTTTTTTCTGATTGCATTTTGTAAAAAGATATAACAAAAAAATGAAGGCGTTAAAATTTACTTTTGAGTACCAAAATTGGTTTTTTGAATTTATAGTCCAGAATAATCAATCAATAATAATGAAATTATGTGTGAAGTTACAGTTTATCAAGTACATTAATTTGACCGAAGAGAAAAATTAATTCGACTTTTCACTTTTGAATAACCTCAAGTGCGTCAACCAGCCCCTGGGGCCGTATTCTCGAAAGCACGCGAGAATTCTCGCATGCGTAAAATGTCGAATGGTTAATGTCGCATGCGACTTTAAAACTGTATTCTCGACGACCGTTCGAGATAGGTTGTTCGGAAATTTCTGTGTGCGACATTTAGACAGTGTTGCCGTCGTTTCGAAATACTATTATACCAATAAGAATGAAGGTAGAAGAAAAAAGTGATCTTACGGGAAAAAAAAACAATTACGTTCTTTAATGCTTGCAGATTGCGGGCATTGAATTTATATAAAAATACCTTACTGATGTAAACAATAATTTTTAAACATTCATAAAATATGTGATTACTCTTCATTAAATCAATAAATATACAAAAATTACGTATACTTATATTTTTATAAAGAATAAAAATAATTACTCAAGGAACATATATATAATCCTTAAATGAAAAAAGCATGTACCACACATGTATTTCTTTTGGCTGTCACCGCTGTCACTCTAACCTAACCTAATATTATAACTTATATATTATTCACGAATTTCATAAGAAATTATTGGTTGATTAAAGAAATGCTGAGTTCCAAAAAATGTTTTTGACCAATTTATTCCAATTTCAATTATTTAATCAATCGGGATTTATCTTGTCTACATGATTCTTTTACAAGACAACATAAATATATTAAAAATGTTAAAATTATCGCTTGATTTAAAGCTTTTTTCACTGATACTTATTGAAATAGCGTCATAAAATAATTTAAAAAATGTTTATATAAAGCTTTTGATTTACAATACTTATGCTTTTGATTTTTAATTTCGGCATTCAGGTTATTTTTAATTTTTTACTTTAGTTCATGCCCGCTAACACTACTTTGCATTATATACGTTTATTACATGTATGACACACAACCTTATTTCTCACTAGCATTTCGTATTCGACTTTGCATCTCGAGTGTCTACTACCCACTCGAGACGAACCATTCGAAAATTATCGCATACGACATGAAATCTCGCATGCGACACACGTTCGAGAATAGCTTTTTCAATCTCGCATGGCATGTCGCATGCGACATCTAGGGTCATCGATTCGAGAATACGGCCCCTGTGCCAAACAGCCCCGGTCTCCCCTAACGCAATTAAAATTAGAATATCTTTTTCAAAGTGATTATATAAGTTTATAAGTATATTTTTAATAGACCTTTTTATTTAATTTTTCTGTACCCAATATCAAAACCAATTTTTAAGTTAGGTTAATTTTTGGTGTAAAATTATATTATGTAAATAAATAAAATAATTCATTTTAAAATTATATTATCAATCTTGTAACAAATTTGTAAATTAATAAATTCCCAATTGATCAATGGATTTTATATTTATTAAAAGTAAAAAATATTTGTAGTAGTTGATTCGAATTTCGAACTACGCTGATTCGAAATCTTCGAATAGTTCGAATTCGAACCTTTGTGATCTTGGGAATCTTGGGAGATTCGATTCGATTTGATTCGATTCGAATTCGAATCATTCGCACATCTCTAATAAATTTATGAATTAATTACTTCATATTTAAATATGTTGCGAAAAGAATTCGACTTCTACCTATTTTAAATTAGACAAGTATCTGTTAACTTCAACCAGGTTGATTATGAATAGGTTTTAACATTTTTTTAAAAATACGTTATAAACTGCTTCACAGTTTGTTCCGACCATCCCTACCGTAAAAACGAACTCATGTGCGTCTACACGTACGAACTCATATGCGAACACACGAAAGTACATTATTAAATTAAACATATTAAACAATATTAAATATATTAAATCAAATATATTATTAAAAAAAAAAAATCTCGCCAACGGCATTCGAGCCGATCTAACCTAAGCCTAAGAACGCCTTAAGCTCCTCGGTCACCGTAGTTATAGAAACAACTTTACAAAATCTTTGTCATGTTTAATACATAAATTTCTCAGGAAAGACATGAGTAAGATCTAACTCAGGTTAGATGGGCTCGAATCCCGTTGGCGAGAATTTTTTTTTTAATAATATATTTGGTTTAATATATTTAATATTGTTTAATATGTTTAATTTAATAATGTACTTTGGTGTGTTCTCACATGAGTTCGTATGTTTAGACGCACATGAGTTCGTACATGCGTACGCACATGAGTTCTCATGTGGGTTCTCACGTGTGTTCGTAGGTGAGTTTTTACTTGAAATATTTAATAAGTAAATTTTCGTTGAATAACCGACACGATATTGCATACATTTTTAAATACGAATTCACATACGTTCTTACATATGAGCCGCTCGCTCAAAGAACCACATAAGTCGACTTAGGTGGTTTTTCCAAATTCGGTTATCTACGTAATTTACAACGTATATAGAACAAATCTGTTAAGTTTCCGAAGTTTAAAACCATTATTTATGATTTGATGAAGAGTTTAAGTGCGCGAGAACGACCAAAAGCTCGCCCGCAAGTACCACGTCCAGGCTAGGCGCAGCGCACAATATGACCAAAATCACTATTTTTGGACGAAAATCTGCCGATAACTCAAAAGTGAACTGATTTTAATATTTTTTTTAGATACTTATAAATGTTTGTACTACAACGTTTAACAGACAATTTTTAAATAATTTAAACAATCTGAGTAAATAAAGAACTTCAAAAGTCTTCTGTTCTTAGATTTCGTTTCATTTGTGAAATTAATTAATTACTATTGGCCTAGAGTTACAATACAGTTTAAAATGTTTGCGAAACATTTTTAAGTTGTTTAAACAATTATAGTTTAAATTAATAACTTCGAAAATTTTCTTAACTTAGATTTCGTAGTAATTTTAGACCAATTATAGTAATTAATTAATTTGACAAAAGAAACGGAATCAAAGTAAGGAAAACTTTTGAAGTCCTTTATTTGTTAATTAAGATTGTTTAAACAATTTAAAAATTGTTTGCATACATTTTCTTCTGTACTTCAATTCTATGCCAATAGTAAATTATTTATTTCACAAAAGAAACGAAAGCTAAGTAAGGAAAACTTTTGAAGTTCTCTATTTGTTAATTAAGATTGTTTAAATAATTTAAAATTAGTTGAATACATTTTCTTCTGTATTTTAATTCTAGGCAAATAGTAATTAATTAATTTCACAAAAGAAACAAAATGAAAGTAAGCAAAACTTTTGAAGTTATTTATTTGTTAACTAAGATTGTTTAAACAAATTAAAAATCGTTGGTTAGTACCTAGAACTATTTAAAAATATTTTAGACAAATTTTGTGTGTAAAATATATAATTTTATTTTGTGTATTTCAGCAAAATAGTTATTTTTGTTTCGTTTTTTATAGTTCGCCGGAAAAACCACTTAAGTGCTTTGTTATAAATAATCGTTTTTAAAATAGTTAGAATAACTTTATTCAACTTTTTTTTGTCAAAACTTGTGATTCGATAATGCATCATCAGTTTAAAAAAAAATTTCAAGGTAATAATTACGTAAATTATACATGTAATTTGTTTCTAGATGTTTAATTTAAGTTTTTTGTCCAAAACCTAAGTCCACTTAGGTGGTTCTTTGAGCGAACAGCTCATTATGAACTCATATACTAACTCATATAAGAACGCTGTTTCAATTTCATATTGAGTAACATTATACGCGGCGCATGACGGAACTTAATATAAGGACTTACAAGCGTTCGTTCCTACGTTCTCATATAAGATCTTATAAGAGATCTCGACTATGTCACCCACGGAAAAAAATTAATATCTAAATTGGATATTTAACATGAGATTCAAGCATAAATTATCTCTAAAAACAAGAGTAAGATGTAATAAAATCTTTAAAATTAAAATATGGATTTATATCAGATTAAAATATTACTATTGTAAAGAATATATATTCTTATGCCTCAAAATAATATTAGAAATCTCTAATTCTGTGATATATGGAAAATACACAATAAAAAAAGCAAATGACTGATCCAGCCAATGCATCGCAGCAACATTCACAATTATTATGCTTTTTATCTATTTTTTCAATTCTTTGGTAAAAAATTTTAATTTTATTATTAGAATAAGAAATAAAGTAATATTTAATGTTACACATTGTAATGACATTGTATAATTCTTCATTTTATGCATAGCCCATTATGAATAGAATTTAAGTTATTGAAATTTAGAGCAAACGGATTACTTAGAATGTATGTGTTTAAAAATTTTTAAAAAATAGTAAAACGTTTTGTTTAAAAGTATTCGACAAAAATTATTTTTTAGAGCAAATTTATGAATAAAAAAGTCGATCTAAATTTAGTCAAATCTTCATTATATCCCAAAAACTAAACATTTTTAAACTTTTTCGAATAATAAAATATGTTTTAGCATAACCTTTTTTATACTTTTCTAGGTTGATAAATGAACATATATCTAAATTAGAGCCCGCGTAGGGAAATAACAATGGGTCAAATCAAGCAAACTATGGGCTAAATCGTTTGCCAATGAATAGCATGATTTCACCCACGGTCCGACTATGGGAAATATCAAGCCAACCATTGCTTATTTTCCATACACTCTGTCAAAGACTCCAAAAGCAATAAAACGACAAAAAATAATGCCAAGGTAATTTTTCAGAACATAAAACACTAATTCCACTTAATAATCTTAATTTTTCCAATTTTCAAAATTAACAACATCAAAAAACAGAGGCCATGGCGGAAATCGTGACAACAATGGGCACAGAAAAAAGTTTAAACTCAAATCTCTCTTCATTTTTTACAGTTTAAAAAACTTTCTAAACACCACCAAAACTGAATTCAAACATAAAAATTACATTTTTCAAATTATTAAAATATACAAGTCTAAGTCCAAAGGACCATGGCACAAATCGTACCAAACATGGGTAGAGGAAAAAGTCAAATTTTAATCTTCTATTCAATTTTTTCAACATAACAGCAAAGATGATACAGAACAATTAAAAAAAGATTATGACCATAAATAATTATTTTCCACAAGTTTCAAAATATACAAAAACCAAATTCAAAGAACCATGCACAAATCGAACCAAACGTGGGTAATAAAACAAGTTCATTTTCAGTCACATATTTAATTTTTTAAATAGTAAAAATTATATAGAACATAGCAAAAAAATGATTTATCCCACAAAAACTATTTTCTGCAAGTTAAGAATATACAAGAAGCATATTCCAAGGACCATGGCACAAATCGTACTAAACATGAGTAAGAGAAAAATTAAATTTTCATCACCTACATAATTTTTTAATTAGTTAAAATGAGACAGAACAACTATTTAAAAATTAGATAGGTGATAATAGTTTTACTTCTTTATTACGCAATGTTTCGTACGATTTGTGCCATGGTCCTTGGAATTTGCATCTTGTATATTTTAAAACTTGAGAAAAATAATTTTTTTGGGATAAATATTTTTTTGCTATGTTCTGCATCATTATTACTATTAAAAAAAAATAAATAGGAGATTAAAATATGACTTTTTTCTCTACCCATGTTTTGTACGATTTGTGCCATGGTGCTTGGAATTTTGTGCTTGTATATTTTGAAACTTATAGAAAATAATTTATTTGTGCTAAATCATTTTTTGACTATGTACTAAACTTGTGGAAAATAATTATTTTTGGGCAGAATCTTTCTTTAATTGTTCTGTATCATCTTTGCTGTTGAAAAAATTGAATAGGAGATTGAAATTTGACTTTCTTCTCGATCCATGTTAGATACGATTTGTGTCATGGTCATTTGAATTTGGTTTTTAAATATTTTGTAACTTGTGAAAATAATATTTTTTTGGCAAAATAGTTTTTGGCAATGTTCTGTATCATATGTTAACTATTTAAAAAATTAAGTAGGTTATAAAAATTTAACTTTTTTCTTACCCATGTTTCGTACGATTTGTACCGTGGTCCTTGAAATTTGCCTCTTTTATATTTTGAAACTTGTGAAAAATAATTGTTTTTGGACATAACCTTTTTTTTGCTGTTCTGTATCATTATTACTATTTAAAAAATCAAACAGGAGAATAAAATTTGACTTTTTTCTCTACGCATGTTTGGTACGATTTGTGCCATGGTCCTTTGAATTTTGTTCTTGTATATTTTGAAACTTGTTAAAAATAATTTTTTTGGGCTAAATAATTTTGTTGCTATGTTCTATATAATTTTTACTATTTAAAAAATTAAATAGGTGACTGAAAATTCATTTATTTTATGACCCACGTTTGGTACGATTTTTGCCATGGTTCTTTGAATTTGGTTTTTGTATATTTTGAAACTTGTGGAAAATAATTATTTTTGGGCATAATCTCGTTTTAATTGTTCTTTATCATCTTTGCTGTTATGTTGAAAAAATTGAATAGGAGATTAAAATTTGACTTTTTCCTCTACCCATGTTTGGTACGATTTGTGCCATGGTCCTTTGGACTTAGACTTGTATATTTTAATAATTTGAAAAATGTAATTTTTATGTTTGAATTCAGTTTTGGTGGTGTTTAGAAAGTTTTTTAAACTGTAAAAAATGAAGAGAGATTTGAGTTTAAACTTTTTTCTGTGCCCATTGTTGTCACGATTTCCGCCATGGCCTCTGTTTTTTGATGTTGTTAATTTTGAAAATTGGAAATATTAAGATTATTAAGTGGAATTAGTGTTTTATGTTCTGAAAAATTACCTTGGCATTATTTTTTGTCGTTTTATAGCTTTTGGAGTCTTTGACAGAGTGTATGGAAAATAAGCAATGGTTGGCTTGATATTTCCCATAGTGGGACCGTGGGTGAAATCATGCTAATCATTGGCAAACGATTTAGCCCATAGTTTGCTTGATTTGACCCATTGTTATTTCCCTACGCGGGAGATTTCATAAAATGTCATTTTCTGATGTAAAGTTTTGCAAAATAAAGCATAACTTATTATAAAAAGTTTGATTATAATTGTTACGATCTCGGGGTAGGTGAGGTCGAAACTGGGTTTGTACAGGACGGGTACGACGCCAGTACTGGCGACAAGCCGACTAAAAAACGGAGTGTATCTCAGTAAGCCTGTTTGGGTTCTTTGGTTTTGTTTTTTGTTTTTTTTTTTGTTTTTTTTTTTGTTTTTTTTTTGTTTTTTTTGTTTTTTGTTTTTTGTTTTTTTTTATTTTTTTTTTTTTAAATAATATCCATGCTTAAAATTAATGTTAACAATGACGAGATTGAGACGGGCGAGATCCTGGCTGGCGAGACTGAGACTGGCGAGCACGAGCACGTGCAATTATCCCTCGGTAACGGGCCTCCGAGAAGTCTACCAGAGGGCGAGGGGCAGCTGGAGCCCGAGGAGGTCCGTGGATGATGGGTCCCCTACGAGGGACAGTAGTGGGCCTGGAGGGTCGGGTAGGTCTTCGCTCGTAGCCTGGCAGATCGGGTGCGGCGAGCCCCGGAGTGTGGATGAAGACCGGGAAATGCTGGATCCTGCTATTGCCCCGGCGTTGGAGTGGAGAAGGAGCCGGCACTCCGGCTATCGGAGCAGCGGGGGCCGGAGTCAAGAGGCGGTTTGAGGCCTCGTCCTCGAGGTCCTCCACGAGAGAATCTGGGTGCAGGGAGATTTCGTCCTCGGAGAGGGCTAAGTCTTCCTCCAGAGTCGAGGGAGTCCTAGGTGAAGGAGAGCCCGGTGATTGGGCGCTAAGAGGAGGAACACCAGGAGAGGAGACGTCGCTGTCGAGGTCGGAGTCCTCGTCAACGAGCTGCTGCAGGGTCTCCGAATTCTGGAGCCAGAGGGCGCTCCAAGTCCGAGGGTTAACCGGTGGAGGTGTCAGGCGTAGCGGTTGGGAAGGCGCTTCGTACTTGAGCTCTTCCTCGAGGGACCGAATCAGCTCCAAAGTGTTGTCGTGAGCTCGTTCTCGGAGCTCGATACGAGAGGTCGGAACGTACTCTGCAGTGAAGGGCTCTTCGTGATGGTTGGAAGGTCTGGGGGTGGATGCCGCCAGAGGACGACGCAGAGGGGGAAAGAGAGCCCTGTCGGGCACAAGGATGGTCCTTGGTTGGGGAGCGGAGTCTCGAGGGACGTCCGCGGTATAGTAACCGACCCGGTTAGTGCTGGGCACGGCTACGGAAGCCACAGGGGCAGAAAAGGCGGAAGGGTTGGCGGCCGTTACAGAGACGGGGGCCAACGGAGCTGGAGCAAGGTTCGGGTCCCCGCAGAATGGAGCAACTTGCGCAACTGGCCTAAGAGATCCCGGGGGTAATGCAGGAACCGCAAGCAATCCCTGGGCGATGAGCTGGGTTTGAGCCGAGCGGGCGGCCTGAAGAAGGGCCCGGCTTTGGATGGAGCGCTGACGGGCACGTTGTCGGTCGCGCTCAAACTTGCGCTTACTCTTATTCCGAAACACAGGAGGATTCATCTGAAACAAACGCCATGATTAATCAGTTGGTAACTTCACTCGACCAAAGTCAAGGCAGTTTCGCAACGGGAGGAGAGAGGAGGCCGGTGCTTTCCTCTGCGAAGCAGAGGCGGCCGCCGAGCGTAGGAGTAAGAAGGAGAAGGTGCCGGTGCTTTCCTCTGCAAAGCAGAGGCGGCCGCCGAGCGTAGGAGTAAGGAGGAGAAGGTGCCGGTGCTTTCCCCTGCAAAGCAGAGGCGGCCGCCGAGCGTAGGAGTAAGAAGGAGAAGGTGCCGGTGCTTTCCTCTGCAAAGCAGAGGCGGCCGCCGAGCGTAGGAGTAAGGAGGAGAAGGTGCCGGTGCTTTCCCCTGCAAAGCAGAGGCGGACGCCGAGCGTAGGAGTAAGGAGGAGAAGATGCCGGTGCTTTCCTCTGCAAAGCAGAGGCGGCCGCCGAGCGTAGGAGTAAGAAGGAGAAGGTGCCGGTGCTTTCCCCTGCAAAGCAGAGGCGGACGCCGAGCGTAGGAGTATGGAGGAGAAGGTGCCGGTGCTTTCCTCTGCAAAGCAGAGGCGGCCGCCGAGCGTAGGAGTAAGGAGGAGAAGGTGCCGGTGCTTTCCCCTGCAAAGCAGAGGTTGCCTCCAAGCGTGGGAGCGAGAGAGAGGAACGTGTGTGTGCCGGTGCTATCCACTGTGTGCACAGTGGCTGCTTCCGAGCGGGATAGGGTGAAGAGGGAAGAGGTGGAAAAGTCAGGATGGGTACTTACTTTCAATAAGAAACGATTCTTCTAGGAGAACAACTTTTTACTTGGAGAGCGATCTGACCTGGATGAAGTGCGGGTGACGACTGCCTGACAACTCCGGAAGGGCAACTTATATAGGGAAAAACTATGTGCAAAAAAAATTGCCACAAAGCTTTTCCCTTTCTCGTGCCCTCAAGTCTTCGGAAATTTCCAGAATTTCCGGATCCTTTGCGGAGCGTCAGTTACAAAAATATAATACTAAAATTAATAATAATATTAATAATAATAATAATAATAACACTAATAATAACAATAATGATAACTGTAAAATTACTATTAATACTAATAATGACAATTTTAATAATGTAATGCAAAAATAATAGTAGCAACGCAATAATAATAATAATAATAATAATAAGAATAATAATAATAATAATAATAATAATTATAACGAGATCAGGGAGGGAGAGGTCTACTTAGTGTAGAGTGTCTTTATCGCCGTATTGTATTGGCTGCGGCGTGTTCGGTGATGAACAGTAATGATCCTCTTATGCAATTTGTCCACCATCATGAAATTGCAGATAATGGGGCATTTTTATACAAAGCGGCAAACAGAGCGGCAGATGAACTTAGTCTTCCGTTTGATACCAGCGATACAGAACAGGGATTGGCATCATTAACACCTTTGATGCTTAAAAGACAAGTGAAGCAGGCTGAACATGTACTTCTATTGGAGCAACATGTTAGGAAGCCTCTTCATGGGCAATTCTATAAGATTCTTAGGGAGATGGAGTTGTCTAAGGATCTGTCTTTTAGATTTCTGAAATCTGCTGGTTTAAGATCGGAGACTAAGGGATTTTTATTTGCTTGCCAAGATGGTGTTATCAATACCTTATATTATCGCAGTAAGGTCATGCAGATACCTGTCGACAATTACAACTGTCGAGCATGTAAACAATATCCGGAAACACTTACTCACATTCTAAGTGCGTGTCCGACGTATGCATGTTCCAGGTATATTGAAAGACGCCCAAGAGGATCAGGAGGCTGTTGTGGAGAATGAGAATTGCAGAATCTACTGGAATTTTTCGTTTTCTACCACTCATCGTATCAGTGCTACTAAGCCTGATATAGTACTCCAGGATCATAAAGGTAAGATCATCTGCGTGATTGAGTTTTCGGCTCCTGCCGAGGGCAATATCGCTCAGAAGGAGGATGAGAAACGGCAAAAGTATCAAGACCTGCTGTTTGAATTGAGGAGAATACACAGAGGCTATAAAGTCCATTTAGTTGTCCTTATTCTCGGCTGTCTAGGGGGGATGAGAGCTTCATTTGTTAGCCAGCTTCAAAGAGTTCCAACCTGCCAGCGTCAAGCTGACGCATTGGCAGGTCGAATGCAGAAGGCAGTTCTGCTGAGCTCTCTTCATCTGGTCAGGCACCACTGTTCTTCATAATATAACATCACGAAGGTAGCTCTAAAAAAGCATCCAATAGCGTTCCTGGCCACCGCGTAAGAACAACAGCGGCAACGGACAGGAACACCTACAGAACAGTGAACTGAAAACACCTCGAGCAAAGGAATCGCGCTATTGCTTACCTTTCAGGACGGAAGGAGCAAAAGCGGATAAGAATACGTAAGGCAAGAATGGGAGAGGTTGTTTTAGTGAGGTATTACCACAGCATGTGGTCGAGTCCCACACGAACAAGTGCGTAAATGCATTTTTTCCTCTCCTAAACTTGTTTTGTAAAAAAAAAAAATAAAAAAAAAAAATAATTATAATAATAATAATAATAATAATAATAATAATATCAATAAGTAATAATCAATAATCAATAGTAGTAATAATAGTAATAATAACGCATTAATAATAGTTCGCAAAAGAACAAAATAGTAATGCGTGAACAAATGGAATTTTACTAAATTCCTTGTTTTCTGACATTTGTGTCAAAACAAGTCGAAAGGATGAACGGTCACATCCGAAAACAATGGTTGAAGGCGCGTGACGTAGTCTCTGCGGGGAGCAGGCGCCGGCCTGTCTGAACTCCGTGGCTGCTGCGGGGGGAAAAAACTTAGAGGGGAGTACCGGCGAGACCGGTTTCTGCTGGCGGCAAAAGCTGGCCGAAAATCAGGCGCGGAAAAAGGCTCTCAAACGGAGGAGCCGTGCAGGGGTTCTTCGTTTAGACTCCGCGAGGTTGTGAGTCTTTGACACATAACATAATGCTTAATTTAGATACATTTTTAATTCTCTGGAATTAAGAATTCATCTCATTTCAAATTTTGTGATTAATTTTTTTCCGTGCCTGAGATCTCATTTGCGTACACATTTAAGGGTGGTTCCAGTGATTTTTTTTCAAAAAATCGAAATTATTTTTTGTCCATTTTTGGTTAGTATAATTATCTAAAAAAACGAGAAAAATAATATGTAGAAAACAAAACCTCGAAAATTTGTATTTTTTATTAATTAACTAACTGTAGTACCGTCAAATGGGGCTATTTTGTGCGCCTTGGGGTTATTTTGTGCGCGCGATGTTTTTGATGAATAAAATCTTTATATTTAATAGCTTAAGTTTGCTACTTGGTATAAATATTTTCTGATATCTAGACTACAGAGAGTAGTAAATGAATTTACTCAATTCTTTATCAAAAATCAGAAAAAAAATCGTAAAATCGTGAAAATCAAGCAGAAAAATTTCAAAGTTCTCAAAATTCTGTTCAGATCTCCGGAAGTTTAAAAGTGTTTCTGAAGGTATTAATAAAACTTGTTGACCATTTAGTTGTGATGATGTATGCGTGATGCGCTAACTTTTTATTGCATATTTTAAGAAAAAAGTGTAAAAAACTGAAAAACCAGGATTTGGTGGGTTATTTTGTGCATTCTTTAAAATCAAGTTTTTTTTCAATAATTTGTTTTGTAGTTAGTAAACATTACTTTAGAATTTCGTTTTGAAACATTTTTGTCATATTTTTGTTATAGAAGACAAGAAATAAGCATAAAATTTTAGTTCTACATATGGTGTATTAAAAACCTCAAAAAAGTAACATTAATAATTACATGCTTTTCAAGTTAATTTTGAAAGTTTTTCTCTTAAAATAACTGAAGAAGTGTAATAGAAGTTATTTTAAGTAAAATTTTCTTAAAGAAATAACTTTTCTTGTAAATCTACTTTTTTTGAAATTTTAGTGTTTTAGTTTCAAATTAGTTTAACAATTCATAGGCAAAAAATATTTCTGGCTTTGTTTTTCTTTATTGTACTCTAAAATATCTCAAAATAATACGTCATACAGCAAAAACGTTAAAAAAAATTTTTACACAAGTTTATAAATAAGCAAACTTTGATGCACAAAATAGCCCCACCATGGGGTATATTTTGTGCAGAACTTTGAGTTTCTATAACTCAAAAAAAAAAAATTTTTCTTGTCGGCTAAATCATAGGACACTTTTAGAAGGATGTCTACAACATAACTAAATACATAAATTCTTTATTTTTTCAGATTCTGAATTTTAATAAAGCATAGAGTGAAAAAAGAGCGGTTTTGTGCACAAAATAGCCCCACTTGACGGTATGTTAATTTTTAAATTAACAGTTTTTCTGGTGCACCGCTTGAAAGAGCAGTTTTTAAACTATAAGAAATGTATATTGTTACATTTGAAGGGTTATATGTATATAACTATTTATATAATTTTTTCTTATTGTGCTTTACTATTTAAAAATATTGCCGAACTTTAAGTTAAATTTTTGAACATTTGGTTCTTCAAACTTTAAACGCGTTTTTCTCGAAACTGCAAATCTTCATCTTGTTTACACTCTTATTTTGACACTATTCATAGAAATAACTTGAAATTTGGACAGCATGTTTCTTGAACGTGTAGTTTTCGTGTAAACTTAAGTTTTTAAGATCCATTAATATTTAAGAAAGTTATTAAAAATTTAAGTTAAAAAATAATGGTTAAAAATTCAAAAGTCTGTCATTCGGTTATTTTTCAATAAATATTTTTTATCCTAGTTTACACGATAGCCAAAATGGTACAGATTAAGAAACTATTTAATCTTTTTATTTCACATTAACCGTTGCAGAGAAAATGTGTAAACAACTTTTAGAGAGGACGACTTTCGGCAGCCATTTTCTAAGACTCCATTAAAAAAAAAAAAAGTGTTTTTAATTACTTTAAGAGTTGTATTTTATTGTAAAAAAATGTATGCAATAAATATTGTTTTTACTATAACAAAAAATCTTTGAAAAAAAAGCTTAAAATCACTAGAACCTCCCCTTAAGTACATACCTAATTTCTAACGACAGATCTCACAAAGACCGCTTTTACCCAAGGAAATAAGACATTAGGACAAGTGCTTTAAAATCACATGGATTTTTATTGTCTCGCTAACTCCTGTTGAGTAAATGAAAATAAAATAAGAATAATGCTAATAAATAATAATAGTAACAATAGTAAAATAATAACAATAATATTAATAAATAAAAACTGTCTGTACTTTTAAAATATATTTCCAAGTCCTTTACATGTTCTTCATAATTGATAAGTACTTTTCTAGTGTAGACAGAAGAATTTACAATTTTGTCCATGATTTTCAAAGAAGAAACGAAGGGTACTAATTTTAAAGATTCAACTTTGACACAAATTTCAGATTCTTATACTTTGTCAGGATGTTTTAATATTTTTCTGCATACTAGAAAAGTACATATCAATTGTGAAGAACTTGTAAGGGAACTGGAAATATATTTGAAAGTACAGTCAGTTTTTATTTATGAGGTGTTAATATTTTACTATTATTACTATTATTATTTATTAGTATTATTTTTATTTTATTTTTATTTATTAAACAGAAGTTAGCGAAATACTAAAAATTCATGTGATTTTAAAGCACTTGTCCCAGTGTCTCATTTCCTTGGATAAAAGCGGTCTTAGAATATGGTCGGAACAAGCTAGTGAAGCATTTTATAACGTATTTTTAAAAAAATTTGAAACCGATCCAAATGAACCTGGTTGAAGATAAGAGATACTTGTCTAATTTAAAAAAGGCAGTAATCGAATTCTCCTCGCAATATACTTAAATCTGAATTAGTTAATTTATGGATTTATGAAAATACGTAATGCATAAAGTTAAAATTTGTTATATATATGCTTGATGTTATTAGTTTATATAAATTCTCCGAATAAACTTATTAAATATCTCAAATCAACTAATGCTGTTCCGCTGATTTAGTTAAACGTATATTTCTGGCAAAACCGAGCAGCTATGGATTTCGTTCTAAACAGATTTTGACAGTGTAAATGAGTACAAATCAGACCCCAGTTGCCGATTTTGCATTCATTTTTGTAAAACCTATTCACCTCAGAAGCCTGGTGTGCTGCAATAAAAAAAAAAATTTATATAACAATTTGCACAAGTCAGTCTTCCATCGTAAAAATCATATGTTTAAAACCATATTATTTTTATGTACACCAGAGACTCGATTTAGTGGACCTCGATTTAGTGGACATTTAACAAGCTCACCGAGAAATCCCACTTACTTTCAGTAGCGTTTCAATAGTAAAAATTACAATTAATTTACAAATTTACAATAATACTTATTTTTAAATTTTATTATTTCTTCAAGAATATACCTCCGTATATTTTGTATTCTCTTCAGAATTACCTACATAATTTATTTTTCTAATTTTTAAAAGATTTTTCTTCTTTTGTTATTGATATTGTTTGCGGTTTTTGTTTTTTCTATTTTAGAACTTTCTCTAGTTTTCTTTATTTTACACAAATTCTTTTTAAAATCAATTTTTAAAAGAAATTAAAAATACTCTAATTTCTGATTTTCGGCCCTGAATTTGATGGTATGCACACAGTCATAACTCTCACATATGTAGTCCCTTCTACGAGTTGATTTCTATTTTTTTTTTTGACTCTTGAACGATGATAAAATTAAGAGAATGGCGATCAACTTTATTTATGAATTTAAAACTTATTTAGTACTATAGATGCTTTACTCGAAGATGCACTATTATCGCACTCTAAAATAAGGTGTCTTCTTTTAAGACATTTTTGTCCTCACTTTTAAGACCTTTTAGAGTGTTTTAATTTTAAACCAATAAGAAAGCGTTTTAAAACATTATTAACTAATGAAATAGCTTGAAATAACCGTAAGACGCTTTCTAAATGTCTTATATTTTAAAATACCTGTTTTAACAGTGTCTTAAATCATCAGGTTTCGATAGAAATAAAAAGCGAGTTAGAAAATAAATTAAACTTGTTATAGTTTTTTGGGAAAACTCGGTTTCCATAAGCGACGAAAATGTTTACAATGCAATTGTTATGTCCGGAAGGGACTAACTACAATTATATAATTTTAATATTATACCCCTGTTTTATTTACAAACCCAGCAGGATTTGAACTAAGGGAACAGGGCAAAAGAAAGTCCACTGAACAAGCAGCAATTGGATTATATAATTCGTAAACATTTATTTTATTGAATACAATTTTTAGAGGAGTAAGAGAAGGAAGATGAGAGGAGAAATCCCTTGTTTCTGTATCCTTGGTTGTTTTAAGAAATCATCATTCACTGAAACAATGAATGAAATTTAGCTAGTGAAATAATTTTGCTCGTGGAAAAGACGAGTCAAATTCTTAACTTACTGTGTTTAATAGTTGAAAAATGGTTCGGTTGAGCTCTCTGAATATACAGAGTAATCGTTCAAGATGTGTAGAAAGAAGGGTCGATGAGATTTATTGGCTTCGCAGGGTCGTGCTCTCCGGGAGATAAATAGAAATAGGCCGCGACTTAATTCAAATGAAGTAAGGCAGTGCGTAGGTGTTTTTCTCCACTATCCCAATAGCATTTCTATATATATATCAGCACGAAGGTGAAACCTGGTCCTTCCTCAAGTAATTGGTGAACGATCGAAGACCGCTGGCTCGATGATTTACAATTTTACTGTTCAATAAACTGTTTACTGTTTCTTGGGCACAAGGATTAAAGTCAAGGGTTGGAAGGGTTTAAATTGTTAAAGGGTTAAAGGATTGGAACTTGTTACTGACAAATTATGTCAGGAGTTCTTACACCTTCACTAGATTCACAGTTTCACTTAATCTCTATACCAACAGTACTACAATTTTACAATTATAATATTATGATAAGTTTCTCACTCATTACAACACGTGAATAATTATTCGCAACCGACACAATACGAATTGACAATATTAACCGCAGAAATATGTTGCGATAAGTGTGAGAACTATGTTCGACTTTAAGACTTGGAATTGTAGACTATGCTACCAGTCAATCTTTACAGAAAGTGAACCGGAGGTGACCGTGGCGAAGCAAGAACTATTTAAAAATGACAGTTTCGATTTTAGCGAGTTCCTCGGAGTCACAATTTAACAAATCAATTCCATATAATTATGGAGTAGAATTTGATTATTTAACTCGACCAACAATGACTAATACATATAATATTGCCGAGATATAAGATTTATATTGGCGCGTTACGAGACCGATACTGGGGAGATACAATATTCGCGGAGCTTAAGAAACTTCGTTGCGACTCCGGTGATGGTAGCTGAGGAACTGATTTTTGGTTTTGCTTAATTATTAAAGAAACCTCGGTTCTCTGTATTTTCATCCCTTCCAGGATTTAGCGTGGGTTTCATGCAAAACGCAGGGAAAATCATACATCCCACGTGAAAAAGGGTGCTACACCTGAGGGTTGCACATCCGCATCCGGTTGGTCAATTAAACCTTCGAAATAACAAATATTATTTAGACAAGGGAGAGTTTGATCTCATAAATCTGTCTTAGCTCCCCTCGGTCATTTACCAAATTCCAAATTCTCAAACTCGTCAAGATTCAAGTATTGATTTTTAGAAAAATTCAAGAATGTAGTATGATATTTGTAAAGTTCATTGGCATCTGAACTCAACAAGTCACGGGGACGTGACACAATAATTAAAAAAGTGAGATTACACCTTAGATAACTCAATAAGTTGTACAAATAAATATCATATTATCAAAATACAAGGAAAGAAAATTAATTCTAAATTTTATAAAAGCGTTTTACAATTTAGGGAACAAGAAACAAAAAGTGAAAATTTCAGGTTGATAATTTCAAACTTTAAAAAAATTATATTAATTTTGCTACAGACTATATATTAAAGTTTAAAATTACTAAGTAATTATTTGAATGGTTTTTCTAAACCTTAATATTCATTGTTATGTATGAAAATATCGCTTTCTGGCACTTTTTCCCTAAATTATAAAACATTTTAATGAAATTTATAACTAATTTCCTTTCTGTGCATGTATTTTGATGAGCTGAATCCGAATCCACCATAAGAATTGTCTCAGCACGTCTAGGTTTGACCCTAACCTCAACAGGACATGCAAAGCATGGCAGAAATCTAGCAAACAATGGTCAGTCATTTATACATGTTTTTTATCGCTTTTTCTTGGGGTTTTCACCAGATAAAAATAGTAAATTATTTAGCCGATTTTAAATGTTTTTAAAATCAAGATTAAAGTAAGTTTTCAACAGTTTGGACATAAACATGCAAACCATAGCAGAAATAGCCAGTAATTTGTGTAAGCATATTATTAACATATAGTATTCAAACAGTTTAACATAAACATACAAACCACAGAAAAAATATTTTAAGCCGGAAAAAACTTGAAAAAACATGCCTAATTAACTTGCAAGTGTTTATTGCAAGATTTCTGCAATGGTTTGCATGTTTATGTCTAAACTGTTAGAAAATTTTTTTAATCTTGATTTTGTAAACATATATCGGCTGAATGGTTATTTTGATCTGGTGAAAAACCCAAGGAAAAACAATAAAAAACATGTGTAAATTACTGGCCATTATTTGTTAGATTTCTGACATGCTTTGCATATTTATGTCCAAACAGTTAGAAAATTATGTTACACTTGATTTTAAAGACATATTAAATTGGCTGAATAATCTACTTTCTTCATAGGATCAAAACATTAAGGGGGGAAATAGTTGTAGCACTGGGTTTTTTCAGTGAGAATTTTTTTAACACATAAGGAATTTATATAATTTATTTCTTTTAAGAGGTTACTTTATACAAATATTTATGAGTATATTTTGATAATTATCAACTAGTTTCATAAAAAATAATAATAATAACTGCTGCCACACATTGTTTGTAGGTCGTGCAATTACTCAGTAGATTGTGTACATTCTGGACATCATCATTTTTATTTGAAATTAAATACACAAAGAATATACTTTTTTTATATGTATCTCTTCTATGTGAACCTCAATCCTATAAAAAAAAGTAAATTACTAATTTTTGGAAGAGTATGAACAAAAACATGGTTTTTTACTATTTTTTCATACTACACCCAGAGAAGTGATATATTTGACTCAAAGATATGTTATTTGTGCCAAATAAAAATATATTTGTCTCACAGCCTAGTAACTTTTTATTTGTTTTAAATAAAAAAATTTATTTGAATCAAATAAAATTTTATTTGACACAAATAAAAATGTATTTGATTCAAATAAAAATTTATTTGAAACAAATAAAAAGTTACTTGGCTGTGAGACAAATATATTATTTCTCTGGGTGTATTTTTTTATAACAAAAACCAAAATTAAACAACGATATATTGTTCCGGATTGAGGTTCACTTAGATCGTATTTATATAGCAAAACTACATGCCAAATTTCAGAATGATTGATTAAAAACTTTTCGAGCTAGTGTGTACACAAATTCGAAAAAAGTCGTTTCGAGAAAAACGTGTTTGAAAAAAAAGTTTCAGAAAAGGTTAACCCTTTGAATCAAGCAATTCGGAAATAATCGAAATTGTTCTAACATGTATACTACACTGTAAAAAATTCCTTTGGTAATTTTACCAAAAATTTTTTGGAAGCAAAAAACCCAAAGATTTTTTGGGTAAAAATACACAAAATTTTTGGTAATTTTACCTAAAGCTTTTGGTAAAAATACCCAAAAAGATTTTAGTAAAAATACACAAACTTTTTGGTAAATTTACTTAAAGATTTTAGGAAAACTACCCAAAAATATTTTGGTAAAAATACACAAGCTTTTTGGTAAATTTACTGAAAGCTTTTGGAAAATATACAAAAAAAGATTTTGGTAAAAATGCGCAAGCTTTTTTGTAAATTTACTGAAAGCTTTTGGAAAATATACAAAAAAAGAGTTTGGTAAAAATGCACAAGCTTTTTTGTAAATTTACCTAAAGCTTTTAGTAAAAATACCCAAAAGAAAAATATTAAGAAATTTGATATTTTTCAGAATGGAAGTTGGGTTTGTTATCGTATTATTTTTTAATTTAGTTTTTATTTTCTGCTTAAATTATATTTATTTATTAATGTACATTTCATTTATACCTTAAACGCAGCTAATCACTCAGAAACGAAAATTTTGAAAAATCCTAGCGACGCTGAGATTTGAACCCCCTAACCCTAAGCCTAACCTAATACTAAACGCATTTTACGAGTCAAACGCCTATTTTTTTTTTTTTTCATTTATTTCTCAACAGCATATATAAACTTTACAATATGGTGCTAAAAATGAACAAACTGCACCTTGTAACAATTAAAACTATTAGCCAGCCTCTGGCTTTTTTTGTCGAAAAAAACTTTGCGTTCACGGATCCTGTAGATCGCTCGTCGACTATATACTATTTGTGTAGTTGTAAAATTGGTATAAATCTGACGGCGCTGCACTTGCAGGGGACAGCGCATTTGATTCTACTGAGAAGTACAGTTTTTTTTATTTGTTAACTATCATGAGCAAGGAAAAAAAATGGGTGTGTTTACAATATATTACACATCCTATAAAAAACTCGACCTCATCCTGGTGATAAAAAACACAATAATAATTTGTCGCAATCGACTCTCTCTGGAATAAGGCGCTACTATGATTTACTTTACATCTTATGCTCAATGATCGACTCCCTTGTCCTTAGACTTTTACATACAAATTATACGTTATACAATTTAAACTGTAAATGAATAAAAAAAAAACTAAATGATTACAAATAAAAAAATTTCTTTTATCCCTCATTCATTCAAATTCAGCCATATATGCTTTCTAGCGAGTTTACTTCTGTCTGCCAGACGATCCCTTTCAGGTAAATAAACAGAATACAGTAATTTGATATCTGGGTTTTCCCTTAAATCCCCCCCATTTATCCTGACGACTCTGTCCCGCGAGTGTCTTGTTACATGGTAAATTATTGGCAAGTTATTTATGTCCTGTATGCGTTCGTGCTTATCCAAGAAAACAAAAGTCTCAGGTGCCAAGTGTCCCGAGTTTCCCATTTTTTCCAATAACATGTCACTCTTTTCGTAAGGCTGTGCGATGAGCGGATTTCCCCTGCTATCAAAAGCTCTCGAAATATGATTTCTGATGAGCTTAATGATAAAGCAGTCGACACGGGATAAACCCGCTTCATCGTAAAGTTTACTGTTAGCTATGTACTTTTAAAATTGGAACTCGGGTCCCTGTGCATTCTGAGACACGCTCTTAGGCACGTTCTTTCAAAAACTCTAATTGTTTCCATAGTAACTGGCGAAATTCCAAACCAAACTGGACACCCGTAAGTCAGAATCGGTCTAATTAATAATGTGTAACAGAGTATTTTGACCCTTGGGCCAAGTTTAGATGAGAAGAAAAGACGTTTGTGTTTAAAAAATGCCCTTCTGGCTTTTTCAATAGCTAATTTGACATGATCTATAAATTTTAGTCTAAAATCCAATGTTACGCCCAGATATCTTACCGCCTTCTTGTGAGTTATAAAGTTATCAACCTCATCAGTGGGCGAGATTTTGAAGTCTCTCCAGACACTATTATATTTTTTATCTAGATATTTCGTTAGTGGTCTGAAAAGGATCGTCTCGCATTTGCCAAAGTTACATTTCAACTTCCAAGCTGAAAGGAAATCGATGATGCTGCGAAACATTTCCTGTAACTCTGTCTTCGCTCTAAACATACAAGCATCTATGCTATAGATAACCAGATCATCGGCAAATCCGAGGCCTCTTCTCGAAATCTTAGTATTCAACCTGTACGCTCTTAACAAATCGCATAAGAAAATATTGAACAATATGGGGGAGTTAACCGCTCCTCGTTGGAGACCGTTATTTAATACATATAAATTACTGTGGGTGTCGTCATTTAATTGCACAAACGTTTTACGCTTTGAAATCATTGCCCAAATGATCCTGATTAAGTGTATTGGAAATTTCTTTTTTAATAATCTAAAAATCAGGCCCTCTAGCCAGACGGAGTCAAAGGCTTTCTCTAGGTCTATAAGGCACGCAGCCACAAAGCGTCTCTCGCTCAAAGCTTCTCCAATGTCCGACGTGAATTTGGAAATTGCATGCACTGTCGAGCTTTTTTTTCTAAACCCGAACTGTTTCGGGGGTATAATATTGTTATTGTCCGAAAAGCTTGAAATATTGGCGTTAATTACACACTCGAACAATTTGCCCAAATTAGGCAATAGGCTTATTGGCCGGTAACTTTCTATTCTTCTAGGGTCTTTCTCTCTTTTTAGCAATGGGACAACTTTGGCCACTTTCCATGATTCTGGGAAATGGCTGTTATTTAACAAATTGTTAAACAAGATTACTAACCAAAATATAAATTTGATGGGCAATTGTTTTATTGCTATATTAGGAATTTTGTCCATTCCAGCACTCTTTTTGTTATTTAGTTTATTAATTATTATTTTCAATTTTATAAAATTACAGAAAAAACCATTGTCCAGGTCAAATTTTGGGTCGGTGGCCAGATTGTATTTCCCGAATGTCATAATGGGGTTAGCTTGTTGTTCAGATAATTTACCCTCCGATAAAAATTTTTCGAATTTACTCCCCACTATTCTCTCAAGTGCCTCACTACTGGACTCTTTAGGTTTGTTATTAATGTCAGACAGATACTTGGCCAAAATATTTGCTTTGTCAGTTGGATTCGATATCACGATATCATTTCCAGATGTTATTCTATTATTAGATAAATTTACATCTGAGTATGAGTTTAACGTATCTTTTGAAATTAAAAAACTTGGAAAAATAGTATTTTCAGAACTATAAAATATTGATTTTAGCTGCGGAAATAAGTTATCGTTACCATGAGGTTTAATTTTTGCTATTTTTTTGTGCCAATAATTATTGACTGAATTATTAAAGTTAAATTTTAATTCCTTTTTAATATTGTTCAGAATTTTTTTAATTGGAATTAGTGCTCTGTCACTGGCCAAGTGTCTATATTTTAATTTATGTAAAAAAGATAATAGTTTATTTTTAATATATTGTAATTTTTTAATTTTTTCATTAAGGTATCTATCTATTGAGTCTACTTGCTTGTATTGAGGGGTTATTGCATACAATTCATTCGTTATTGCTTTACTAAGTTTGTCAATACTGTCAAAAATTTCAATATTTGTTAGATTTTTATTATTTGGAATATTTAGATTTATATTATTTAGATTTGTTCTAAAATTTTCCCAATTTGTTTTAGAGAAGTTGTACCTCGCTGGGTTTTGTGCTTTATCAAATAGGAATTTATCTAAATTTTTTATCCTTAGTACCATAAAAATCGCGTCATGATCACTATCAAATGGGCATACTTTAATTTTATTGTTGACAGAATTAACAAATTCTAACCTTAGATCATGTAATGCTAGGTCCAGAAAGGAATTACCCGCTCGGAAAGTGGGGATACAAGGGCCTGTCAACTTGGTTCTGTATTCAATACAGTTTTCATTTAACCAGCTTAGCAGATTTATGCCCCTGGTATTATTTTCGGAATCCGCCCATTCTATATTCCTGGAGTTTAAGTCACCGGCCAATAAATAATAATTATTAAGCGCTAGTCAAACCCCTAACCATTGGACCATCGAGGCCGTTAGATTTCTTTTCCAAAGAACTTGGTGATATCTAGTTTTGAGTGATCGGCACGTGCAGATGAACCCCCGCGGTGGCAACGCCCGTCAACAATAGACTGTTATAAATTCAAGTTCTATGGTTGCATGTGGCACTCAAACATATTTTCACCAAAAGGAGAAATTGCCGTAAATTCCTTTCGATAATTGATTTTAACTCTTTAGTTCAAATACATAAAAATATATTTTTAAAAGAATATTTTATGAATCTTAAATTTGAAAATATATTATTGAAATTAAATAATATTTGTATGCACAAAGAATTTTTTAATTTTTGTATAAAGTTAATAAAATTATGAAATAGAACAAATTTGTATTTTCTAATGGAAGCAAATTATTGTATGAAAAATTACATTTAGGAACACTAACTAAAATGTCAGAATTTATGTTTTTCAATTTATTCCCAATTTAAAACAAAAATAAAAAGACAAAATTTATTAATAGAATTAATACATATATAAATTAACTAAGATAGTTCTTTTAGATCAGTGGTTCACAACTCAAAATTTCGTCATTTTTTACTCATTTTGTGATACTTAATGAATTATGCTGAGTTCAGAGTATGTAGAGTCTCTCTCTTTTAAATTCGTTTAAATAAATTAATAAAACTACGAAACTTAGTACAAAAATATAAAAGAGTGATCAAAAAGAAATATATTAAAAGAATAGGCTAGATATGGTAATTCTATAATTGCAATTTAATATTAATTTATTATAATTAATACTTAAAATAAATTAAATTAATTAATCACCTATTAATTTAATAAGTATACTTATTTAAATTATTATTTTCTTGCTTATTCATTTATTAGTTTATAAGATATTTTATATATATATTATTTTAAATATATTTAAAATGTCTTATAAAAAGATTACTTAAGGAGGTTCTATGGTATGACGGTACTAGTCAAAACAGAGACCATTATTTTGAGGTTAGGTTTAAATTTAATTTTACGAATATATATTTAAACAATTGTATTTATTAACTTTATTTACATTATTTACTTTTTAAATATGACTATTTTTCATGTGTGATCAAAATCATCATTTTAAAATGGCAGAACGTCTGAACTGTATTGTCATCAGATGTTTAATCCTTATACATCTGTGATGTATAAAAAGTTTCATTAATTTGGAAATGCTAAATACTTTGTGGCAAATAAATATATATGAAAAACTACTGATTTCCCATAAGATCCAATGCTAAATGTTCAAAAATATTAAAAAACAAAAACGTTTATAACTTTTTTCACAAGTACATTGAAGTCTCAAAATTTTAACTGCATCATTATAAAACCTTTGTCTATCAGTGAATCAAATTTGATGAAAATGGTAATGTTAATTCTCTTTACGATAGAACCTCCTTAAATAATATATAATTGTGCAAATAATACTCTCTAAAAACTGAATTTCGAACCAAAATTCGAAGATCTTCCTAAACTTTCGGATATTTTTCTCATTTAGTTGGAAAATTTTCTAATATTTTAGCGAAAATTACCAAATATTTTTTAGGTAAAAATAACCAAATTCGGAAGAATTTCCAAAACTTTTGGTAAAAACACTTTACCCAAAGAAGTTGGAGAATTTCCTAATGTTTTTCGGAAAATTACCAAAAATTTTTTTGGTAAAAATACTGAAATTTAAAACAATTTCCAAAACTTTTGGTAAAAACACTTTACCTAAAAAAGTTGGAAAATTTCCTAATATTTTTGGGACGATTACTAAAAATTTTGTTGGTAAAAATACCGAAATTTGGAAGAATTTCCAAAACTTTTGGTAAAAACACTTTACCCAAAAAAGTTGGAAAATTTCCTAATATTTTTGGGAAAATTACTAAATATTTTTCTGGTAAAAATACCGAAATTTGGAAGAATTTCCAAAACTTTTGGTAAAAACACTTTACCCAAAAAGGTTGGAAAATTTCCTAATATTTTTGGGAAAATTACCAAAAGTTTTTTTGTAAAAATACCAAAAATTGGAAAAATTAACAAAAATTTTTGGTAAAAATACATAAATTTTGTAAAATTACCAACATTTTTTTGGAAAACTACTTTACCAAAAAATATTGGAAAAATTACACAAAAAGTTTTAGGTAGAAATCCCAAAATTTTTTACAGTGTATGTTTTCGGGGTCGGTGATTACGAATCTGAGGTCAGTTTTAAAAATTAAAAATGTCGGATGAATTTTTAAGAAATAGTTGAATTCGATTGAAACTTAATTGTTTATAACTTTTAAACAGCTCGAAATTTTCGTTTGATATTTTCAGAGTATATTTTTTAATAGTTTTACAAGCAATTTAGGAAAAAGAAAAAAATTAAATTTTTTGAAGATTTACACCTATTTCCCTCCTTAAGAAAAAGTGATATGAATCATGCTTAAATTACTGGTCATTATTCGCTATGCTTAATATGTTTATTTAAAAACAAAACAAAAGGTTTCACCTTATATATAAGTCGTAATATATATATTACGCTATGCTTAATATGTTTATTTAAAAACAAAACAAAAGGTTTCACCTTATATATAAGTCGTAAATTAATATTTAGGTAATAATAATACAAATTATTTGACCTCTTTTTTGGCCCATATGACTTTTTTATTATTAAATATGCGTTTTACGCGTTTCGACTCAAATTATTACGTCCTCTTCAGAAAATATAAACAAATATAATGTTTTAGATTGTGGAAATCACAAATTAGTGTATAAATCTATTACAAACAAATTATAAATACAAAAAAATTTTCAAGAGTAAAAATTCTTCATACAAAAAACAATTATTTAAAATAATATGAACATACCATAATTAAATAATATGAAAAATCTTACATCAGAAAATATAAAAACATTAGCATTCTGATGTGAGATTTTTCATATTTAATTATGGTATGTTAATATTATTTTAAATAATTGTTTTTTGTATGAAGAATTTTTTTGTAATAGATTTATACTTTAATTTGTGATTTCCACAATCTAAAATATTATATTTGTTTATAGTTTCTGAAGAGGACGTAATAATTTGCGTCGAAACGCGTAAAACGCATATTTAATAATAAAAAATTCGTATAGGCCAAAAAAGACGTCAAATAATTTTTATTATTATTACCTAAATATCAATAGGTTTATGTCCAAACTTTCAGAAAACTATATAAATCTTGATTTTAATACGTATATAATAGGGTTAAATAATTTACTATTTTTAGCTGGTAAAAAACTTTAAAAAAGCGATAAAAAACATGTCTAAATTACTGGCCATATTATTTGATAGATTTATCTGCCATGGTTTGCATGTTTATGTTCAAACTGTTAGAAAACAATGTAAATCTTGATTTTTAAAACATGTGAAATTGACTAAATAATTTACTATTTTAATCTGGTGAAAAGCCTAAGAAAAAGCGATAAAAAACATGTGTAAATGACTGGCCATTGTTTGCTAGATTTCTGCCATGCTTTGCATGTTTTTTTCCAAACTGTTAGAAAATTATGTTACACTTGATATTAAAAACATATATAATTAGATAAAATAATTTTCTATCTTCATTGTGTAAGAAATCTTATTAAAACGATGAACAACATGCTCAAGTTACTGGCCATTGTTTGATAGATTTCTGCCACGGTTAAAATGTTAATGTCCAAACTGTTAGAAAATTACGTTGAACTTGTTTTAAAAACATATCGTTCACCCCAAGTCAAATGTACTCCCCTACTGAAAAAACGTGCGTGAGATCTGTCATAAGAAGGTACCCTTCTAGAAAAAATCGATTGAAAACGATTGAAAACAATAGGAAAGAAATTTCTATTGTCCCTAATCGTGTTTCTTAATCGTATTCTAACCATTGAGGACCATTGACTTTCTTATATATATAGAATCGTTCCTAATCGTGTTTTATCGATTTGTATTGCACATCCCTGCTACACGGAAAAAAATAATTTCTTGAATATTACTGAACTTTGTACTTGAGTTTGGGGCAAGGGAGGAAATTTAGTACTACAGTACGGTAGCGTTAGTCCGGCATTTGCTTTGCACGAAAGTGTCGGATTAGCGAATTGTCCGGATAACCGAGTACTTGCACAAACCTCTATAGTTCGGACAAAATTGTCAACAAGCATTCTGTAATCCGACATTTAGAAACATTTTTTATTTAAACTACTTGCTTAGTCTATTCTTTAATTCAATTTTTTGTCTATTATATAATTGTTTACATAAAAAATAAGTAACAATATAATTGTTTTATATAATATAAAGATATATTTATGCGACAAATAAATTGTGTTATATAATACAAAAGTTTATGCTCAACAAATGTGATGTTTATTGTCATAATCATCGATTTTTGTTCGCTTATATGTAATAAATTCCCCCACTTAACGTGATACGATGGTTGCCGGATTACAAGGAGTGCCGGATTAGCCGGATTAGCGCGACTGCACTGTAATTCAAACCTAAATATTTTAGGTAAATAATGAACTAGTTCCTGAAAAATTCTTAAATATTAGATGGAAAATAACACAGCCCCACAAAAAAAAGTGTCATGTACTTTTGACCGGAATACCCTAGCCCTATGTATTTTGACGCGCTGAACACGAATCCGAAGTCCATTTTGCTCCATCACGTCAGGATTTTTTTCTAACCTCAAAAAACATGTCGAATTTTGAGAGGTAGGCGATTTTTTAAAAAAATTTATGGATTTACTTCAAACTTGGTATCTGGGGGTTTTTTGGGTCGCTGATTACGAATCTGAAGTTAGATTTTCAAAATTCAAAATGGCGGATCCAATATGGCGGACGAATTTTGAAAAAATTTGAAGATTTACTTCAAACTTGGTATCTGGGGGTTTTTTGGGTCGCTGATTGCGAATCTGAAGTTAGATTTTCAAAATTCAAAATGGCGGATCCAATATGGCGGACGAATTTTGAAATAAATCGAAGATTTACTTCAAACTTGGTATCTGTTAGGACGATAACTGTTAGGAAGGTTGGGATTTTTGCCGTTTTTCAATAATGGGATTACTTTCGCGATTTTCCAATCCTTTGAGAAGTAAAAATTGTTAAACAGTGTTTTATATTTTTAGATTATATTTCTAGGAAGGTGTTTAAGGATTATGTTCGGAATTTCATCATGGCTAGCATATTTTAAAATTTTTTTTTAGGTTTATCAGAATTGCAAAAATGTTTATTATCATCTTCCCATTTTGGGTTTGATGCTTTATTATCATTTAAAAATCTAATTATTGATTTATGAAGATATATATCTTTATATAATTTATTTTTAAAAATAGTGTTTTTGCTATCAGGGTGAAAATTTCTGAAGTGGGCCACCTTAAACTGACTTTTCGAATTTAAAAACTTCTTTTATGTAATTTTTTGCAAGAAAGCAAAATAAAAAGATCCCCGAAACACGTTTTTAAAAAAATTAATTTTTCAATTAATTATAAACAATTGAACTTTTTAGCAATCTTTTACTAAATTCGCAATTACTCCGTTTCTACTTGATAAAATTTAATAATATTTGGTGAGTATATTGAAACATAATGTTACTTTGGATTTTCATAGAAAATTTTATTAACCATCATTATTTATGCAAAATTAATTGTTTATTTAATAAATAAATGAAAATTTAAGCAACTTCTCATATGAGTAGGAAAAAAATTCAAATACGCCAAAAATCTAGAAGCTCTCCCCTTTAATTTAAAAAAAAAAAATTTTAGTACCTTTAAAAAATGAGTGAATTACGCGAATTCAAAGAGCGGCGTCCAAGCGCTGGAACACCCGTGACATCGCGGCACGCTACCGCGAGTAGTAGGGAGACGTTTACTTTTTCGCTTCAAATCACTCCACTAATCTCAATTCTGGACCAAAATGAACGTCTTTTTTTAGAATTCTTTATAATTAAATTCTCTATCAATCTTCTAGACTCGATTTTGGAATTTCTATTTATATAGATATAGTTTTTTAATAATAAGTGGTAAAAAAATCCCAATACCGTGAAATTTGGTTTTATCTGTTTTTAGAAAAATAAAAATGTTTTAAAAAACGTATTAAAATAATCTAAAAGTGCTTTTTACGTGCAATTAATAGTGTAATAATTTTTTAAATTTTACAACTATATTTATTATTGTTAATTTAAATTGAAACGTAAAAAAATCATAGTTTTTCCCAATTGTGCAACTTTTTATAAACAAAACGTCTAAATATATGAAAAGAACTTAAAATGATTTACATTTACAATTGTGAAAACAATTTATTGTTGTCACTTTTCTAATAAGTTGTAATAAGGCAGACTCTAGTTTTTTCACAATTCAAAATTATTATTTAAGCAGAATAAATGGATCTAAGTTATAACAGTTAGAAATTATTATATTAAAACAATTGTTTACACAACTTATTGTTATTAATTTTAATATAAGATATAAGATTAAACACTCGCAGTTTTCTTTTTTTAATTCAAACTTTTATTATCAAACCAACTGATTATAAGGTAAAAGTAACAATTGAAACAATGTATTGTTTTTGATTTTCCAATATATATAATATAAGACTATTAATTCTAAGTTTGACTTAAATATGTAACTTTTTATGAACGGAACAACTTATTTTAAGAAAAACAAAAATATATTTTATTGAAATTTATTTAATGATCAGTTAACTTTTTATTTAACTTCTTTTTCGTTAATTTTTCAATCTATTGTGAGTATACATTACCGAATAGCGAGACGATCAATTATAAAATAAGTTAAACAAATTTTTTAAACGTAATATTTAAATATTTAAAAACTGAAAGTTGTTTAAATAATTTTAAATATAATACTTTCTAGTTCTATTTTATAGTTTGATATTTATATCACAAAAATTTCTACGACTGAAAAGAAACCAGAAATATCTAGGCTTTTATATATATTCAATTAAAAACAATGAATTGTTTAAACAATTGTAAATGTAAATCATTTTAAGTTCTTTTTATATATTTAGACGTTTTGTTTATAAAAAGTTACACAATTGGGAAAAATTTTTTTACGTTTCAATTTAAATTAACAATAATAAATATAGTTGTAAAATTTAAAAAATTATTACACTATTAATTGCACGTAAAAAGCACTTTTAGATTATTTTAATACGTTTTTTAAAACATTTTTATTTTTCTAAAAACAGTTAAAACCAAATTTCACGGTATTGGGATTTTTTCACCACTTATTATTAAAAAACTATATCTATATAAATAGAAATTCCAAAATCGAGTCAAGAAGATTGATAGAGAATTTAATTATGAAGAATTCTAAAAAAAAGACGTTCATTTTGGTCCAGAATTGAGATTAGTGGAGTGATTTGAAGCGAAAAAGTAAACGTCTCCCTACTACTCGCTGTAGCGTGCCGCGATGTCACGGGTGTTCCAGCGCTTGGACGCCGCTCTTTGAATTCGCGTAATTCACTCATTTTTTAAAGGTACTAAAATTTTTTTTTTTAAATTAAAGGGGAGAGCTTCTAGATTTTTGGCGTATTTGAATTTTTTTCCTACTCATATGAGAAGTTGCTTAAATTTTCATTTATTTATTAAATAAACAATTAATTTTGGATAAATAATGATGGTTAATAAAATTTTCTATAAAAATCCAAAGTAACATTATTTTTCAATATACTCACCAAATATTATTAAATTTTATCAACTAGAAACGGAGTAATTGCGAATTTAGTAAAAGATTGCTAAAAAGTTCAATTGTTTATAATTAATTGAAAAATTAATTTTTTTAAAAACGTGTTTCGGGGATCTTTTTATTTTGCTTTCTTGCAAAAAATTACATAAAAGAAGTTTTGAAATTCAAAAAGTCAGTTTTAGGTGTCCCACTTCAGAAATTTTCACCCATCAATTACTTCGGACAGTCGCGGTTTACCTAAATGACTATTTTGCTTATATATTGACACAAAATGTGACACAATAGATACTAATTTATGTTCCTTAGTAGAAATATTCAAGTTATTATCTGAATCTGTTTCCAAATCCTTTGTGTCGAGATTAGCTCTTTTAATTATATTAAGATTATCTGCATTATTTTTAATTTTTAGGTTATTTATTTCTGATTGGGATTTTCTTCGAAAGATTTTATTAATTTCCGGAAACATTTCGAAGTTGTCAATTTTTATGGCTTTTATTTTTCTTTCCCAAAAAGTGCTGTAAGATTTTTTAAATTCTATATTTATTTGTTGTTTAATTTCATGAAGTAACAATCTGTACATTCCTAATTCTTCCTCTACGTCCTTGCCTTTATTTTTTGTAATCTGTAAATTTTTGATAGAAGCCAACTTTTACGTTTATATAGTTTATTAATTTTTGGTGTTAGATATTTTTTGTTTCAGTCGAAGTTTTCATTTTTTGGTACTAAAATTTCTATTGCTGATTTTATAATATTATCCAATGATGCCAAATAATTATCAATTTCCGTATTGCTAAAATTTTTATTATCGGGAATTTCAAGTTCTATAGATTAAAAATTTTTGTCAAATTTTTCCCATTTTACTTTATTATAATTATACATGTTTTGATAAGGATGTTTATAAATTAAAAGATCATCATCATTGTTTAAATCTAGCTTAATTTTAAATTTTCTATGGTCACTGTCATACATGTGCATTCTCATTTTATTATTTAATTACCCTTTTATACCCAAGTTTCTATCACAGATGCACAGATCCAAGAAAGATTTTCCTCTAGGGAATAAGTGTTCAGAGGAAGGAAGTAATTTAGATCGGAAAATTACCTCATTTTTATTTAGCCAATTTTTTAAGTAAGTGCCTCTTTGGTTTTCTTTGCAATCTCCCCAGTTATTGTGTTTTGCGTTTAAATCGCCTAAAAGAATGTATTTATTATTATCCTTAAACAATTGCAAACTATTAAAAAGGGTGTTCATAGCTTTAGAAAATTCCGCCCTTGATTTTCCGGAAGCATATCCGCCGATCACGAACAAATTGTTATTATCTCTTAATTTGATTTTTATTATTGCAACTTCCAAGATAGCTAGTTGAGAATTCCGGTTAAAATCAATTTTCTGATATTTAATAGAATTTTTTATGATGTTGGCTGTTTCACTACCCTCTCTATTATGCGCTCTGTCACTCCTAACAATAATGTAACATTCAATCGCGAACTTATGATTTGACTTCAATTTTGTTTCATTTACCAAAACAATATCAGGATTGAGTCCAGTAGGACTAACCACGAGCCCATGGGAGATATGAATGACCAACAAGAAATAAACCTTATAGCTAGACAGTTCAGTAACACACACCGTTGGCCCAACTATCAGACCCAGGTTCGGCCGACCGTCTGGTATTGGTTTTTATTTAGATTTTATTTATATTATTATCGGCAGCTTACTTACCAACTAATCACCTATTTTTTTCAATAATAAAACAAGTTATAAGGAACAAATTATTCACACGACAGCACATGATAATGATTCCATGAAGATCGTAGTCATAATGAAAACTTCATTTCCGATTGGCTCATTTCTGACTGTCGCGTTCAGTTTTATTACGCATGAATAAAAACTTCGCTACATTGTTTTCCAACATTGTTCAGGAAAATTATCGTTCCGGGAAATCTCCGTGGTATGGCTTTCCCGAATTTTCAGGAAAAATTTCCGTTTAAAAACCGTAATGCCGGTACGTTAATTTCAACGTCTTTTCTCCCTCTTATTCATCCGACCGCGACGTACTCGAATCCAGCCCTAGCACACACCCAATGGAGAACACAAAAAAAATTTTTTTTACTCCGAGTTTTATTCATACGAAAGAAAAACTTAATTGCTTTTACCACTTAAAAACACACATGAATCGCACAAGAAAAAAAACGAAACGTCGGTTTCTTAACCCCCTGGTTCGAACCGCACTTCCGGTTTCACCACGTGGTATAAATCGATCCGTTATCACTTGCTTTGTAAAATTTTCCTACAACTTCTCTTTTCTTCCCACCAGAACATAAACCAGAAAATACATTTGAAAATAAAATTTAGCAATAAAATAATATTCAATAATAAATAAACATTCAATGAATGAACGTATGACACAAAGAACGTAAATGAAAATGACAATCTGGAAAACGAATGTTAATTTCTAATCAGAAATAAAACTTTCCAATATTTATTCGAAAAAAATAGCACTAGCTTATTTCTGAACGCGGAAACATTCATTTTGAAAAGGAAAAAGAAGAAAAAAAGAAGAAAATCAATCATTTTACTGAAAAAAAAGCTTAACATTCTTTACATAATTTTTATTTACGGTCAACTCCTATAGCCCCGCGAAGGAAAAACGGAAAGAAACAAAACCCAACACTTTTAACAACGAAAAATCTTATTAAAAAAAATCGTTTAATTTTATTCCACGCCTAATTTAAAATTTCACTTAAGGTGGAACGCCGTCAGCGCATGCGCGAACTACTGAACACCCTTCGTGGCGCGAAAAATCACGAAAAAGAAAGGATTAACAAAAAAAATATTTACTTGATTTTCCATCCACACCAGAGTAAACAAAACGCAATAACACGTGTGAGCGTGTTATTTTATATTTTTTTATATTATATTTATAAATAAATATATATATATTATATTTTTTTATATTTATTGTTCGCATTTCACAACGCTACTTTCCAAAATTATTTCTCCCCTCTCAAATTTATTAATCCTTTTCCCGATTTTTGTTTTTAATTTCCCGTGCGGCGCCCGCGCTTCCGGTACACCTGTACTTATACTCGCGACCACGTTTCTGCCAAAATCCCGAAATTAAATTTTTCTGTCACATTAATTTTTCGGAAATTGACCAACCCAATTATCCAATATTTATTATTTAAACCCCACACATTTTCCTCTAGCTTTCCTCCAGATTTTTCTTTAATTTTTCAAACCACTTCATTTTATTTTCACTTTCCACTATTTTCCCGATTCGCGCAACCGTTAACCTTTTTCACCTCTCTCAAATTTTTATACTCTCGTTCGCTTTCCGACCTTTCGACTCTCAGCAGAAAATCCCAGCAAGGGATGCCAATTATAATGATTGAATTAATAATTATTATAATAAATTAAAATACTCAAAGACTATTTATTTTTTTCGCCAACCATTTTTCCTACGAACTACGAAAGGGAGATTCCGCTGAAACTCAAAGAAGTTGTCGAGAGTTTGGAAGAAGACGACTAGAAGAAAGCTTAAAACAATTGAGATTTACCAGTACCCACGAAGAATTAATCCACCAAAAATTCTCGGCACGTGCTCGAAGATGAGAGGCTGCGGGACACTCACCAAATAATCATAAAATTACACAATGTCCAAAACAAATTTAATTTATTGTCCCAACGGGGAAGCTCAATAGAACTACACTGAGAATATAATGATCAAAAATAATAAGATACGCTTATAAAACTCGCGACAATTCAACTCAACTCGTAAGCCCGGATCTCACACGTGTTCTTGAGAAGTACTACGTCAGTGACGCATCAAACGGCTGATCGAGCCGGTACAGAAAATCGTGAAGGGTGCGGACTCAGCCCCATCCGAATTGGCCTCTCTGTCTTTCTCTCATCGTTCGGCCGCTGTCCTTGTTCAATCCATTGTAACTCCTAGCTGAAACACAAAAAGAGGGCTCTGCTGCTGACGAGGGAAAATACGGAAAAACCACGCAAATCTCTTTTACAAATTTTAATTGGCTCATTACCCCACGTGAACTTAAAAACGAATGAACTCTGGGGACTGTGACGAAGCGGAAATCGGGCGCTTTCTCAGGGCCGTAAATGATAAAATGCACCTGAGCTGCACCGTTTACCGACTTAAAATTATCTAATAATAATATAATAAATATACTATATGAATAGATAATATGTTCTCTGAATAAATAACAGTCTAACTAAATAAATGTAAGTGACGATCTACTTTGTCACACAACAAAACTATCAAACTTTTGATCATTGGAGTTTTTGTGAGATTTTACACTTATTTATTTATTTTGAATAAATAAATCAGTAGAAAAATGTTATGGTACATGATTTAGATAAATTTTTTCATAAGCTTTTAGTTGATGATGTAAATTTTAGTTAACTTTTGCAATTGTTCACGGAAAAAAGTAGTACAAGAATTATTCTAGAATTTGTTCAAGAACTGTGGATACTGGAACAATTGGGAAGTTTTTATTATTAATTCTTTAAAATTTTCTGACGAGTTTTTCTAGAAGAATTAGAATTCACTTCAGGAAGGGATAAAAAAACTCTTATTAAGAATTCTTGAACTCATTATAAAAGAGAAAATGTTTAAAATTCGATAAAAAAAATTTTCCTCCGCGAGTACTCAAACTCAGTTCTTTGGGAATACAAAATCTCCGCTTTGTCCAACTGAGCTAAGTACGCGGTTGAATTACTGAAGTGTGAAAACATATTTGAGTGAACTAAGCGCTATATAGTACTTGGTCCGCATGCTTCGTCTTCTATAACAGTCTGTTCCAGAACTTTTAGAACGCAGTGGTAGTGATCTTCCGACCGCGTCGCTCATAAGAATTCTTTCAATGTCATTGTAGAAATACCTACAAAATTCTAGAATTATTATGAAATTGTTTTCAACAAATTCCCGAATTAATCCCGTATCCACAGTTCTTGAACAAATTCTAAAATAATTCTAGAACTAATTTTTTCCGTGTACACTCATTTTTCAAATTAAAAATAAATTTCCTTTTTCCATAAAGTTCGATCTTTTTAATTTTTTAGAAAATATTTTTGTGACTTCTGAGATGTAATGCTCTGCAAACGTAACTGGCATAGCATTGCTTTCAGCACTACTGTAATCTAGCATAGTTCTCCTCTTGAGCGACAAATTTTCTTATCCTCATGCCAACCATAATTTCTTAATTTAATAATATATATATATATATATATATATATATATGTATAGTTGACTTATCCATTAATATTATTATCAATATCATTTTATATAACTTTTATGTAAGGATTACTATATTTTGTAATAACTTTTAGGTAACGAAGTAAACAGTGGAATGGATTCTAGAAATCAAAGTTTTCGTCTAAAATGGAACAATCATAAAACAAACATGATTGATGTCTTCGAAGAATTGAGGCAAAATGAAAATTTTACAGATTTAACCTTCATTTTAGATACAGGAGAAAAATTAAAATGCCATCAAATTGTTTTGTCAGCTTGCTCAGGATTTATCCAAAAAAATTGTCATATGGTTGCGCCCATTGATCAGTTCATTATTATTTTAAGTAAAGAAACAAGGTTTAAGGACCTTTTTGCTTTAATAACGTACATCTACAGAGGAGAAGTAAATGTGTCAACAGAAGATTTACCTGAATTTTTAAAACTTGCTGAAAGTCTGCAGGTAATAAATAGTACTTTATGATGCATGTTCGTATATATCAGATTCTGATTTATTTATCAAATGTTTAATAAGTCCATCCTTGGTGTGCCGGCATAAACTAAATTTTAATTAAAATTTTAGTAACTCTAAACTACGGGTTTGTAAATTTACCGTCTTCTCAAGTTTTGGAGTAATAATAGTGTTCCAATTTTTTCCTAATATCATAGTCAGTTTACTAACATTAAATCGCGAATTAAGTCAATATTAACCTACAAAGTTTTTCAGTGTAGTTTGTACTTTTGTTTCTCATTATATCAATATCAAATGTCAGCTGGCTGTATGTTAGCCAATTTTAAGTTGAATTATTATAAAAAATCTATTTTGATGTTTATTTTAATTAATATTATTATTTCAAGCACTTTGTTCAAATAAAACAATAAAAAAATTACAAAATAAAATTTGTAAAAAAAAAACTTAACAAATTTTCATGTACATTCTATTTTTATTAAAAAATGTGGAAACATATATTTCGCATTATTAAATTTTTAAAATTGAATATTAATATTCTACGTGTTCTAACGATAAAGTATGTCTAAAAATTTCCTCAAAAAAGTTATTTTTCATAATAATAAAAATAATTTTTAAAATTTACTTTTCTTCAGTGAATTAATCGTGAAAATAAGTAAGAGTTGGACAGTGGTCAGAGTTGAATCATCGCGTTTATTTTGTCTTATCACAATAGATCCATATGTCTTTGTGTGTAAGTATTTGTTAGCAATGCCAGCAAACTTTTTACATGGATTGCAGTGAAGTGTGCGAACTATATAGACGTATTAAGAGAGTCCGTGTTATACGCTCAACAAAAAACGTTTTTGTGGTTTCAAAATTAGAGAATTAAATGTAGAAGAAATATGCCGAAGACAAATTAAGTTGACTAAAATTGTTCATTAAGATGTTATACGAAAATGTGGAACGTAATTTGGTGTTTGTAGAAAGCGTTCATGGTGTGTGTGTGTGATATGAAGCTAAACGACTCTTTCTATTAGAAAGAAAGAAGATTCAAATTTTTGGTAATACTTTTTCAGTTTCACATCAACTTCGCGATACAAGAGGAAATATGATTGATTTCAATTTCATGTTTCCTTTTGTCATTTCCAAATGTATTTGAGTGCCATTCTATCATGCGAAGGTCATTTTCAATCATTTATCTTCATATTTCATTGATTTTCTACAACTCTAACTACCATGTTCAACTCTGACTACTTTTTTTTTTTTTTTTTAAATAACTCCGAAACTTTTGGTCAAAATTTTTTGCAATCTTTAGCAAAAATATTGCATTTTAGTAGAACTTTCCAATAATATAAGAGACATCGCAAAAAAGCCGAAAAAACGGCTTAAGTCGAAAATAGACATTTTGAGAAATCTTAAGATTCATTTCTAAGTTTAAGTGATTTAATGCATTTTTTAAAGCATTTCCATTTCTACTACGAAGGTTTACTATCGATTAACAAATTTTTACAATAAAAGCAATGATTTTTGTATTATTATTAATTTAGTAAATAAACAAACGAAGACGGACTTAAGCCGTTTCTCAAAAGATCGAGTAAAATATTTAAAAACCAAACGTTTTTAGTCAGAAAGAGTTAAATATAATATGTAACAAATAGTTTTCTTTAACTTTTTTTATAGTCTTTGTTAACAATGTATAAATATGAACAGTTTTATATGCGAAAGAACATGGGTTTTACACAACATTAAAAAATTTCTGGTATTAATTAACCCATTAACGCTTAGGAAAAAATTTATTTGAAAAAAGTGAATACGGAAAAGAGGACCGTTGACCAAATAATGATTTTTGACATTAAAAATTGTTTAAAAAGTAATTTGTTCAAATAATTTGTTATAAAAAAATAGAAAAAAAAACTAAAAATTATGAAAAATAAACCACGCCATTCGATTGTACGCGAAAAATTATGAAAGGAATATGTGCGCCATTTTTTAATTTTTCACTTCATTTGTTATAAATAATCAATAAACAATAACAATGACCTTAAACCAATCTTAGCCCTTGCTTAGAGAAATGTTGACATCAAAAATGTGAATACAGGAAACCGGATCGTGGACAAAATTAATAATGCTTTTTGACATTAAAAATTGTTTTAAAAAACATTTGTTTATAACAAATTGTCGCAGGTCGAAAGTGCCGCACTGACTTTTTGTAAAAAAACCAAGTATTAAAAGAAGACTTTTGAAAATCCGTTCAAACTCAAATTAAATTCAAAAACTACATTAAATTTGACATCAAATAATAAATAACCCCAAAAGAAAAGCTTTCATTTTACCAGTATTTTTGAGAGATTTCTCAAAATCGTCACTTTCAACCCCGCTCTCTCCTACTTTGAGGTACAACTTGGCAGCCGTTTTTTAGATTTTACTATTCTTAGTATTAAACTAATAAATCAAAACCACATCAAATAAATAATAATACTAGTGGCTTAGTACTTTAGAAAAAAATCAATTTTACAAATTTCGATAGGAAATGTTAAAAGAAATTTGAATAGACATTTTTTTGAGAAAATTACTATCGAGTTTTGGAATAAGTAAAATCGAGATTAATAAGTAATTCCTATAAAAAGGTAAATCAATCGATTTTCATAATTATTATATTATTATAGGTTACCTGTGGTAATTGATATTCTGTATATTTTGAACACTTCTGTTGGGGCAAAATTCCTGAACTGTCCAGGTCAAAAAATAAAATTTATTTAAACTTTGCTAAAGTGTTTCCATTGTTAGTGAAAGTGTAAATACCAAATATTTTCAAATTCCATGAAATAGTTTTTGAGTTACACAGTTTTAAAATTTTGAATTTTTTTAAAATGTAGATTTTTAAATTTATTAAATGTCTAAGTAGATTGCATACAAATTAACATATATATAGTGATTTTTAAAGCTTTTTTTACAGGCTATTCAATTATACTAAATGTTTTTTTATAAAAAGAAAATTTAATCTTGAAATTCAAGGTCAAATTGTTAATTTAATTGTATCTTGAAATCCGATTTTTAAAAAAAAATTTAACCTATCTCAACCTATCTTAATGTAGTTTTTGAATTTAATTTGAGTTTGAACGGATTTTCAAAAGTCTTCTTTTAATACTAGGTTTTTTTACAAAAAGTCAGTGCTATTCACAAATACAGTAACTCTCATTTTTTTGCATAGCAGATAAAACTAAAATGATTAACATCGAGTTGTATTCATTAAATATAACCTTCCTCACTTCAAATTTATTTTTATCTCTTTTCATTTTCAAAATATACGTATCGGCATTTTCAACCCCGGACACTTTCAACCCCGTCTTACCCTATTTATCTGGTGTGAGTAATTTTTGGTATTCATTTTTTGAAAACATTGCTTCCTCATAGAGATTACTACAAATATCTCTTAAGTTTTAATGAATAGCTCGCAAAAAAATATTAAATAGGCCAATTGATGCATTTTTGAATTGTCTACAAAACGAGCAAAAATTATTCTTTATAAAATTTATATAAAAAACAAAAACAAAAACATAAAAATAATTTTTATAAAAATTTTTAATTTTTGAAACCTTAATAACTCAAAACAGAATTACCGTAGAATTTTTTCAAATAGCTCATTTGATGTGTTTTTTAATCGTCTACATAATAATAAAAATATATTGAAGTTTGTAATAAAGCATAAAAATCAAATTATTAAAAAAAAAAGATTTACAGAATTTTCGATTTTTAAAATGCTAACCCTATGGGCAATGTGTCAATGCTCAAGATCGGCCCAAGCTTGGGCTAATATTGGTCTAATATTGGCCAAGCTTGGGCCAAGCTCTAGCCGATTGTCATTTCTCATAGGGAATAACTTTGGATTAAATTGCATTAGAGTGTACGCTAATAGCTCAATCGATGCGTTTTCATAAAATAAAACGAATTAAATACTTACATTTTAATTTTTTTTAAAAAATATACAATTAAAAAAAAAACCGGTTTTTTAAATTTTTAAATGCGATAAAAAAATAGTTAGAATTGATCGATCGGTTTCAAACATATCATTATTTGTCTCCCTGAGGGATCTATAATTTCGTAAACAAAAGATAGTTCTACTTGTTATAGTTTTCAAGATATTGGGCCAAACGTAATGTGGACATACATACACACACACGCGGATATTTTTAAAAACTTCATTTTCGACATCCTGAGGTCGAAATATGTCGAAATATGTCAAAAAATCGCAATCGATAATTTGAGGGTAAAAAAATATTTCCTCTTTGAGGAAGCAATATAACGATATATCCCTGTTTCTTATCGAAATTTTGTAAAAATAAATACTATAATATTAAGTATTGAAATCGAAACTCTTTCCGTGTAAAATCGTGAAAATCAAGCAGAAATTTTTCAAAGTTCTCAAACTTCTTTTGAGATGTCCGGAAGTTTAAAAGTGTTTCTACAAGTAATAATGATAATTGTTAACAATTTAGTTATGATGATGTATACGTATTGTGTTAACTTTTTATTGTATATTTTAAGAAAAAAGTGTAAAAACTAAAAAACCAGGATTTCGTGGTTTATTATGTGCATTATGTAAAATCAATTATTTTTTTAAAATTTGTTTTGTAGTCAGTAAAAAAGGCTTTCTGTGGCTGAAAGGCATAACATCATAACTAACATTTTATCGAATTTGAGATAATATCAGATTTGAGTTTATTTAGTAATGCTCTTTAAAGTTTCATAACGGTAAAGTGATTTAAATGTTTATTTACGTAGAAAATAATTAATAACATAACAACATAACTGCATTCAAATCGAAAAAAAGAATTGATATTCTTCTTTGAAGCGTTTATATTTTATTAAAATTGATAAACAGATGTAAAAACTACACTGGAAAATAGGATACAATGCCAAACACCAAAAATATTGGTTAATTTTTTGATTTTACAAAACCAAGAAAAAAAACAAAAACAGATTTTTCCCAAAACAATGAAAATGCAGTTATGATGTTCTGCCTTTCAGCCACAGAATTGTACGTACCTCAGGGTCTCCCAAACAATTGTAATTGGTTCTTTTAAAATAAAGTACTACTACTAATAGAAAAGAAAGGGAATTATTGATAAATAATTTTAAATAATTAATAATGCTTTTAAATTAAAAAAATAATTTAAAATTCTTAGTGTCTTCTTTGAGGACTGCTTTGAAAATCTCCGACATTTCTTCGACTTTCTTCACTAGAGCGTTTACCGTAGCTGACAACGTCTCTACGAATGTGCCATCTGTCCTTTGGTTGTATGTTCCAATACTGTGTATCAGGTTCTCAATGCTGATAATATTCTCCATGTCTTCTCCTTAAGGTATTAGTCGCGTAAAATGATTTTCGTCAGATTTTTTTAAAACTTTGTATCTGTATTCATGAGGTATTTATCTATGAAATGAGATCTATCCTATTAATTTTGACCACTTCTGAGCTTCAAAATATTAATTCAAAGTTTATACCTTTTACATGCAATAGCACAAAATGCATGTAAAAAATGTCTCTTATATTCAATTATAAAAAAACAAGTCGTCAGTTTTTCAAATAAAACTACTAAGTTACACTTTGAGATAAAATAAATCCTTTAAAAAAAAATTAATTTTATTGACCACGCCGTATAAAAAATACAATAATTTAAAAATTCATAATTTTTCATTTTCACGTGGTTTCATTGAAAAATGTCGAAAACGTGTAAGCAATACATCACGATAACTTATAGTACCTGACTCAAAATCGTGAAAATTACATATATTATATTAGAAGAGGTCACAAGGAAGCAAGTGAGTTGATATAAAAGTTTATTTTTTGTTCTTTTTATTTTGCGGGAGTTTTGCGGGAGCATTTACGCGACTAATACCTTAATGTTCTTAGGCTGGTGAAGAATGCTATAACGATTTCTTCTTACTTGAAGGTATAGTGAAGAAGTGTGCTGTTGGATGATCCACTACCCTTATATACTATTTGATCAATCCCCAATCCTCCTCTTAGCTGGTGGTGGGAGAAATATTCTACGTCGATATAATTCGCCATGAAAGGAGAGAAAGAAGAAAAAAAAATTAATTTTTTTCTGCTAAATAAACTCTGTTGGTCTCGTTGTCTAAACGAACCATTCCAAATAGGTGGAAATTAAAGAAACATTTTTCCTTATACTCTATTTGCTCTTCGTAATCCAATTTCATCAGGGTGTCTCGTTGTCTATCAAGGGAGGCACCTGAAATCATCTCTGGGAACACACGACGCATCTGCTGTTCAGAAATCCTGAATTTTCTTCTCTGTTCTTTTACTTTCACTACAACCTCGTAAAGCGGTAACGATGGGAACCATTTCTCGAATTTGGCTATTTTTCTATAAACACGTCCTTCGCCTCGTGATGAACTCACGATGTCGTCTGCTTCTTACTTGAATAACAATAAGATCTTCTGTCGATGAGTGATACTGATCGAATGTCCTAATCTATCTTATATTGCTTATTTATATCCTCGATTTAACCTTCCCTCTTAATACCGACAACCGCGCCCTCACGAGAGTGAGAGACCTTCCTACTACTCCCACTACTCTAACAAAATCACAAAAATCGATTCCTTTTCCATAAAAAAAAATCTCAATTTTTCCTTTTATTTTCATTCTTAGTAATCAAGCTTTTACATCCTAACACTTTTTTTATTAAAAATTCCTTTTTACTTTCTAAAAAAAAAATTTTGTCCTCTGTTCGGGCGCCATGTAATGATCGTATTTTTTTGTATTGCCAAAGGATTTGCTCGCCGGATGGAGTCCGGGTACCAAGTTATAAAATAAATCTTATTTTATACAAATATGGCGTGAAGCGCCAGCTAAGCTTAACATTATTGCTAGATCGGAGAGTTTCTGTGAATTGGATAGAGCAAGGAATAGTCAGTAACAAAACATTAATTAAACCGTAATTGTACGTACCTCAGGGTCTCCCAAACAATTGTAATTGGTTCTTTTAAAATAAAGTACTACTACTAATAGAAAAAAAATAAATTATTGATAAATAATTTTAAATAATTAATAATGCTTTTAAAATAAAAAAATAATTTAAAAATTGCTTTATTATTATTACCCATTGAGGAAAATAATTTAAATTTGAAATAAAGCACGAAGAAAAATAAAGAAATAAAAGGCGCAAAATAAATAAACTATGACAAAATTTGTTTCAAATAATTACATCTAATAACATCCCGTGTAGAAAGAGCCCTAGTTAGCCCAAATAGAAATTTCTTTCTGGTCAGGGGCTGGCAGGGCTAATTTTTTTTAGAATAACAACATCAAAAACAGTAGGGAAAAAGCTGGGCTTAGTGTATCTATAGCATAACTGGATTTTTTAGCTCAATATCTTCAGGGAAGTTAAGATCGACTACTCTAAAGTACCCATGTACCCAACAGATGTTCAGGTCATTTCCGGTTAGGGTTGGAAAGTTTCATGAAACTTTCCTAATTGAAATGTTTCATGAAAGTTTCAATGCTTCATGAAACATTTCAAAGTTTCAATATGGCGCAAATACATGGGCAAACTAACCTTACCTTACTTGACAAATAAATTTGAAGGCGCGAAATTTAAATTCTATCCCCTCCACTCAAAGTTTCATGAAACTTTGAAACTTTCGTCCATGAAACATTGAAAGTTTCAATGAAAGTTTCAATGTTTCAATGAAACGATTCACAGCTTACAACCCTATTTCCGGTCAACTTATACAAGAAAGTTAACCTCAAAATGTGATAATCGCCTTCTCTGACGTAACCAAGTACGCAACCGATGCCCAGGTTTTTGCCGAACAACTTCTTCAGGGAAGTTAACCTCAAATTGTGCAAATCGACTTCTCAGACGTACCCAAAGACACAGTCGATGTCCATGTCATTTCCGATCAACTTCTTCAGAGATGTTAACCTCAAAATGTGATAATCGCCTTCTCTGCCGTAACCAAGTTCTCAACTGATGTCCAGGACATTTCCGATCAATTTCTTCAGATCAGTTAACCTTAAAATGTGATAATCGACATCTCTGACGTACCTATAAGTACTCAACCGATGTCCAGGTCATTTCCGATCAACTTCTTCAGGAAAGTTAACCTCAAAATGTGATAATCGACTTCTCTCACGTACCTAAGTACTCAACCGATGTCCAGGTCATTTCCGATCAACTTCTTGAGTGAAGTTAAACTTAAAATGTGATACTCAACTTCTCTGAAGTAACCAAGTACGCAACCGATGCCCAGGTCTTTGCCGAACAACTTCTTCAGGGAAGTTAACCTCAAATTGTGCAAATCGACTTCTCAGAAGTACCCAAAGATACAGTCGATGTCCATGTCATTTCCGATCAACTTCTTCAGAGATGTTAACCTCAAAATGTGATAATCGCCTTCTCTGACGTACCTATAAGTACTCAACCGATGTCCAGGTCATTTCCGATCAACTTCTTCAGGGAAGTTAACCTCAAAATGTTATAATCGAATTTTCTGACGTACCCAAGTACTCAAACAATGTCCAGGTCATTTCCGATCAACTTCTTCAGGAAAGTTAACCTCAAAATGTGATAATCGACTTCTCTCACGTACCTAAGTACTCAACCGATGTCCAGGTCATTTCCGATCAACTTCTTGAGTGAAGTTAAACTTAAAATGTGATACTCAACTTCTCTGAAGTAACCAAGTACGCAACCGATGCCCAGGTCTTTGCCGAACAACTTCTTCAGGGAAGTTAACCTCAAATTGTGCAAATCGACTTCTCAGAAGTACCCAAAGATACAGTCGATGTCCATGTCATTTCCGATCAACTTCTTCAGAGATGTTAACCTCAAAATGTGATAATCGCCTTCTCTGACGTACCTATAAGTACTCAACCGATGTCCAGGTCATTTCCGATCAACTTCTTCAGGGAAGTTAACCTCAAAATGTTATAAACGACTTTTCTGACGTACCCAAGTACTCAACCAATGTCCAGGACATTTTCGATCAACTTCTTCAGGAAAGTTAACCTCAAAATGTGAGAATCGCCTTCTCTGACGTAACCAAGTTCTCAACTGATGTCGAGGACATTTCCGATCAATTTCTTCAGATCAGTTAACCTTAAAATGTGATAATCGACATCTCTGACGTACCTATAAGTACTCAACCGATGTCCAGGTCATTTCCGATCAACTTCTTCAGGAAAGTTAACCTCAAAATGTGATAATCGACTTCTCTCACGTACCTAAGTACTCAACCGATGTCCAGGTCATTTCCGATCAACTTCTTCAGTGAAGTTAAACTTAAAATGTGATACTCAACTTCTCTGAAGTAACCAAGTACGCAACCGATGCACAGGTCTTTGCCGAACAACTGCTTCAGGGAATTTAACCTCAAATTGTGCAAATCGACTTCTCAGAAGTACCCAAAGACACAGTCGATGTCCATGTCATTTCCGATCAACTTCTTCAGAGATGTTAACCTCAAAATGTGATAATCGCCTTCTCTGACGTAACCAAGTTCTCAACTGATGTCCAGGACATTTCCGATCAATTTCTTCAGATCAGTTAACCTCAAAATGTGATAATCGCCTTCTCTGACGTACCTATAAGTACTCAACCGATGTCCAGGTCATTTCCGATCAACTTCTTCAGGAAAGTTAACCTCAAAATGTTATAATCGACTTCTCTGACGTACCTAAGTACTCAACCGATGTCCAGGTCATTTCCGATCAACTTCTTCAGTGAAGTTAAACTTAAAATGTGATAATCGCCTTATCTGACGTAACCAAGTACGCAACCGATGCCCAGGTCTTTGCCGAACAACTTCTTCAGGGAAGATAACCTCAAATTGTGCAAATCGACTTCTCAGAAGTATCCAAAGACACAGTCGATGCCCATGTCATTTCCGATCAACTTCTTCAGAGATGCTAACCTCAAAATGTGATAATCGCCTTCTCTGACGTAACCAACTTCTCAACTGATGTCCAGGACATTTCCGATCAATTTCTACAGATCAGTTAAACTAAAAATGTGATAATCGACTTCTCTGACGTACCAACAAGTACTCAACCGATGTCCAAGTCATTTCCGATCAACTACTTCAGGGAAGTTAACCTCAAAATGTGATAATCGACTTTTCTGACGTACCCAAGTACTCAACCAATGTCTAGGACATTTTCGATCAACTTCTTCAAGAAAGTTAACCTCAAAATGTGATAATCGACTTCTCTGACGTACCTAAGTACTCAACCGATGTCCAGGACATTTTCGATCAACTTCTTCAGGAAAGTTAACCTCAAAATGTGATAATCGACTTCTCTGACGTAACTAAGTACACAACCGATGTCCAGGTCTTTCCCAAACAACTTCTTCAAGGAAGTTAACCTCAAAATGTAATAATCCACTTCTCTGACATAACAAAGTACTCAACCAAGGTCCAGGTCATTTTCGATCAACTTCTTCAGAGAAGTTAACCTCAAAATGTGATAATCGTTTTCTCTAAAGTATTTAAGTACCCATTTGACTATAGAGAAGTCGCTTTTTCCATTTTAAGGTTAACTTTATGGAGGAAGTTAACCGGAAAAGACCTGGACATCGGGTGGGTACTTAGGTACTTCAGAGATGTCGTTTCTTACTTTTTGACGTTAACTTCCCTGAAGAAGTTTATCGCAAATGACCTGCACATTGGTTTAGTACTTGGGTACGTCAGAGAAGTCGATTATCACATTTTGAGGTTATCTTCCCTGAAGAAGTTAATCGAAAATGACCTGGACATTGGTAGAGTACAGGGTACATTAGAGAAGTCGATTTTCACATTTTAAGGTTTACTTCCCTGAAGAAGTTGGCTGGAAATGACCTGGACATTGTTTTGGCACTGGGTAACTTCAGAGAAGTCGATTTTCACATTTTGAGGTTAACTTCTCTAAAGAAGTTGATGGGAAATGACCTGAACATCGGTTGAGTACTCAGGTACGTTAGAGAAGTCGATTATCACATTTTGAGGTTAACTTCCCTGAAGAAGTTGATCGGATATGACCTGGACATCGGTTGAATACTTAGGTACGTCAGAGAAGTCGATTATCACATTTTGAGGTTAACTTCCCTGAAGAAGTTAATCGACAATGACCTGGACATTGGTTGAGTACTTGGGTACGTCAGAGAAGTCGATTATCACATTTTGAGGTTAACTTCCCTCACGAAGTTGATCGAAAATGACCTGGACATTGGTTGAGTACAGGGTACATTAGAGAAGTCAATTTTTACATTTTTAGGTTAACATCCCTGAGCAAGTTGGCCAGAAATAACCTGGACATTGTTTTGGCAACGGGGTTACTTTAGAGAAGTTGATTTTCACATTTTGAGGTTAACTTCCCTGAAGAAGTTGATCGGAAATGACTTGGACATCGGTTGAGTACTTAGGTACGTCAGAGAAGGCGATTATCACATTTTGAGGTTAACATCTTTGAAGAAGTTGATCGGAAATGACATGGACATCGACTGTATCTTTGGGTACTTCTGAGAAGTCGATTTGCACAATTTGGGGTTAATTTCCCTGAAGAAGTTGTTCGGCAAAGACCTGGGCATCGGTTGCGTACTTGGTTACTTCAGAGAAGTTGAGTATCACATTTTAAGTTTAACTTCACTGAAGAAGTTGATGGAAATGACCTGGACATCGGTTGAGTACTTAGGTACGTCAGAGAAGTCGATTATCACATTTTGAGGTTAACTTTCCTGAAGAAGTTGATCGGAAATGACCTGGACATCGGTTGAGTACTTATAGGTACGTCAGAGTAGTCGATTATCACATTTTAAGGTTAACTGATCTGAAGAAATTGATCGGAAATGTCCTGGACATCAGTTGAGAACTTGGTTACGTCAGAGAAGGCGATTATCACATTTTGAGGTTAACATCTCTGAAGAAGTTGATCGGAAATGACATGGACATCGACTGTGTCTTTGGGTACTTCTGAGAAGTCGTTTTGCACAATTTGAGGTTAACTTCCCTGAAGAAGTTGTTCGGCAAAGACCTAGGCATCGGTTGCGTACTTGGTTACTTCAGAGAAGTTGATTATCACATTTTAAGTTTAACGTCACTGAAGAAGTTGATCGGAAATGACCTGGACATCGGTTGAGTATTTAGGTACGTCAGAGAAGTCGATTATCACATTTTGAGGTTAACTTTCCTGAAGAAGTTGATCGAAAACATCCTGGACATTGGTTGAGTACTTGGGTACGTCAGAAAAGTCGATTATCACATTTTGAGGTTAACTTCCCTGAAGAAGTTGATCGAAAATGACCTGGACATTGGTTGAGTACTTGGGTACGTCAGAGAAGTCGATTATCACATTTTGAGGTTAACATTCCTGAAGAAGTTGATCGGAAATGACCTGGACATCGGTTGAGAAGTTGGTTACGTCAGAGAAGTCGAGTATCACATTTTGAGGTTAACTTCCCTGAAGAAGTTGATCGAAAATGACCTGGACATCTGTTGGGTGCTTACGTACTTTGGAGAAGTCAATATTTTCACAATTTGAGTTTAACCTTCATGTATTATATGTCCACCATTATCTCACATTTATGCACTGTTGTTTTTAGAAGCTTTATTTTAATGCTAACATCTCTGGTCGGGCTATAGCCGGTATACCTCGGTATTTCGCCCAGATACTTCCTGAATATTACGGGGGGACTCTTCTGGTCAGGAGCCAGCTAGAAGCCCGAACAGTGACCAGCTTACACCTGGGCTGTCCTACCAGTGCCCGATCAGATCCCAAGTTCAATCTGGGCTCCCCGGAAAGACATCTATTGGCAGGGGTTTGAGTTCTTTTGGTTGCACGGTGTGCTCTTCGAAGGCTTATTTTTCAGAACAAAAATTTTTAATATAATTTGAATTTCGGAAAACCATTTAAATTTAAATTTAATTTACCATCAAGAGCTCATACCAAGAGCTTACACCGAGAAAAAATGTCGGTTGTGCCAACCGGAGACTCCGGTTAAAACTACTTGACTTACTCAAGTAACGTTACTCTGGTCCGCGCAATAGTGATCGACATGCAGTATTGGCCTGTCAGTTCCAAACAACGTTAAATGAACAAGGAAAAGTTGATTTTGCACGCATTTAAACAGTTGATTTTACTTATATATCACAAGGAATATCAATATGTTGCATCAGAACTATTATGTTCACTAACAAAATTATAGAAAATTTTAGTTTATATATACGTAAATAATGAATTTGAATAATGAATAATATTAATCTAATAATATTTGAAACAACATTTAATTAACTAATTTAATTACATTTAAATTTAAAGATTAATTAATTTAAATTAAATAATATTAACTAATAAAGAAATAATTAATTAAAAAATTAATTAATCAATCTTTTTCAAAATACACTTTTTAACAAAATAAAAGCACTTTTGTTGACGGGATCTATTAACCTTAAGATATAAATTATGATTGTGGGTTTATATTTGTGGGTTTATCTACACTATATATCAATAAAGAAGATTAAAAGCTAATAATTAAGGCTAAAACTGACGAAACCGGCGAAACCGTTAGCGCGCGTGTGACATGTGGGTATATATGAAAAGCGCCAATGAGCGCCACCGTGCAAGTAAAGCTAACCAGTCAACCGACTGGTTGGTATTGCATGAGAACGCACTATAGACGCAACTATAAAGTGACAAGCCAAAACTGCCTGTCACTCCGGTTATTGCTACTTGAGTATAATAAGATTAACACAAAGACTTTCAATAAAGCATTTACAACTTTATTTTTCTCTCGGTGTAATAGGCATCGATTGAATAGATGTCGCATTGCCGGTAAGGTCGAAATCTACCTTTCAATTACAAACCGACCGGAAGATAGTCTTCCTTATTTAAATAATAGATAAAGATAGTGTTTTTTAAATTTCTACCGGGAGGTTGGGGTGCTTTAAAAAGTGTAACCTGTTTTTAAATTAAATTTCATAATTAAAATTTGGTTCAGTTTATCAGGCTATTTTTCAGTATTAACTACCTTTTAGGAAGTTGACACTTTCTGTATTTTTTTTTTAGAGAACTATTAACTTTTGGTAATAAAAGTATTAAACATAAAATATGTATTTTTATAAAATCTACATTTTTTGTGGAAAATATTTTTTTTAATATTGAATATTTTATGAGATAATATCAAAAAACTGTAAATTATTATGGAAGTTTTTTATAGTTTTAACATGATTAACAAATTTGCGCTAATTTTAACTATTATTTTCGTAATCAGTACATGAAGATACACCAGTATACCAAGTTTCATTAACATGCAAGGTGCGTTCTAATCGAAAGTACACCTAAATTCTTTAAATGTATTAATTAATTAGCGTTAAAAAAATACTAGAAATGGTTGCTCAAGTTCAGTAGAATTTACAGCATCTGCAGTTGTACAAAGTGCTATTGCAACGCTTCTCATGTCTAAAAAATGGGCCTTTTTATTCATTTGTTAAATAGATTCTTTTTTGCCACAAGAGTAAAGGATAGTGATTCTTATAGGATTTTTTCCGTAGATTACGAATCTGTAAGTGGAATTTGTCCATCACGTCTTAATTTTGAAGAAAACGAGGATAAAGTGTCAAAAAATAGCATTTTTGGCAGTTTTCAAACAGCTGTAAAAATTTAACGCTACGTGATACACATCTCAAATAAGGCTTAAATGAGAGCTTAAACCTTCCGCATTAATTTTCAAAAGCAAAAACCCATGTGGCAATAACAGAAAGTTGCGGAGAACAGCTTTTTCTCCCGTGCGCGCAGCAGTTTTCATATGTTCCCGTGATTTGAAGCAATGTTTTATATTCGGTTCAATTTTTTAAAATCCTTACAGCTATATCAAAATTTTCACTAGTCTGGTAACCCACACAGCACCCAAACTTCTCTGAAACTTGACAGATAACCTCGCACGGCGAGATTAGGAACCTTGGGTGCTGAAGTTCATACAAGCACGAAGTAGTATAAGAAGCTTCCCAAAAAACTTGAGGCAAGTTTTTCTTTTCTCTTTGACCATTGTAGCAGTAGAAACAACGACGAACCTGTCGAGAAAATGTGGCAACACGTGATTTTCCCTTTAATGTCGTCTGCTAAATTTTTAATGTCAACAGCTAAATTTACAAAATTTAAATGGGCAAATCAGATGTAATTCCTACAAGAAATAATTTCACTTTCCAAACAGTTGTAATGATCGTATTTTTTTGTATTGACAAAGGATTTGCTCGCCTGATGGAGTCCGGGTACCAAGTTATAAAATAAATCTTATTTTATACAAATATGGCGTGAAGCGCCATCTAAGCTTAACATTATTGCTAAATCGGAAAGTTTCTGTGAATTGGATAGAGCAAGGAATAGTCAATAACAAAACATTAATTAAACCTTCGTAAGTAAATATATTGTAACAAAAATAAAGAAAATATAATACAAAATAAAATAATAACAGACTCAATAGAATACAAAATAAATAAAATGATAAATGACTCTATATAAATAAAACAAAGAATGCAGGTACTATTGAATATAAAAATATAAAATATAAAAGAAGACTAGGTTGGAATGAAGAGACTCGTTTGTCTCACTTTAGGTCTCTTTCTCTCTCTCTCTCTCTATCACTCCAGCTCACTTGCCGAACGTCTGAAAAAATAATAAAATAATGATCGGCTGATTAATTTCCCGAAAACTACAACTTTAATTATGACGTGCATATCTTTTCTACGGGGGTGGTTTCTAGAATTTACCCCTAGTCCCGATTACGGACGCATTTCTCGGGGGCGTATACGCGCAAAATTAATTTACATTAATTCTAAGAATCTTAGCATCATTAACTTTGATGGTCCTGCCCGACACGAAACTATTGTAGAGAAATAGGATTCGGATGTTACCGGGATGACACGACCTGAGGAGCACCTTCATTCAAAAAGGTAGGTTGTAGTGGATGGTGGTTAGAATGGAAGTCGAAGGTGTACCTGGACTCGGGAGCACCCGCAGGCCATGGTACTTCTTCTTCTGGGAAATCATCTGAGCTGGTGAAGGAAAAGCACCTCTCTTCACTTACTCTTTTAATAGGAACATCTTCTTCTAGCCAGGAGGAGCACCTCACTAGCTAGAGAAGATAAGGGTGGCTTTTGGAGAGCGAGCCGCCGTGGGTTGGTGTCAAGGCAAGCCTCGGAACCAGGCAGACTGATTGAAAATCCTGCAAGTCGACTCGTATATGGGGCAAAAGTCCTGAACTGTCCAGGTCAAAAATAAAATTTATTCAAACTTTGCTAAAATGTTTCCAATGTTGGTAAAAGTGTAAATACCAAATATTTTTAAATTCCATGAAATAGTTTTTGAGTTACACAGTTTTAAAATTTTGAAATTTTTTAAAATTAATATATTTTTTTAAATTTAATATATTTCTAATTAGATTGCATAAAAGTTAACATATATATAGTGATTTTTAAAGTTTTTTTACGGGTTATTTGATGATAATAAATGTTTTTTTGTAAAAAGAAAATTTGACCTTTAAATTCAAGGTCAAAGTGTTAATTTGATTGTATCTCGAAATCGGAGTTTTAAAAAAAAATTTAACCTATTTCAATGGAAAGCTTGACTTTTTTCCTATAAGATATGTAAAAATTAGAGTGGAACTCTAAATACCTTTTAAAAAAATTCATCTCGAATACCCGCGCGTGCTCGAATAACGCGACCCGCGCGAGTAACTAGTGGTTTCTCGAGCGCGCGCGGGTATTTGAGATATATTTTTGACAGAAATATTCAGAGTTCCACTCTAATTTTTACCTATCTTATACATAAAGAGTCAAGCTTTCCATTGAGATAGGTTACATTTTTTTTTAAAACTCCGATTTCGAGATACAATCAAATTAACACTTTGATCTTGAATTTAAAGGTCAAATTTTTTTTTACAAAAAAACATTTATTATCATCGAATAGCCCGTAAAAAAGCTTTAAAAATCACGATATATATGTTAACTTTTATGCTATCTAATTAGAAATATAATAAATTTAAAAAAATACATTTTAAAAAAATTCAAAATTTTAAAACTGGGTAACTCAAAAACTATTTCATGGAATTTAAAAATATTTGGTATTTACTCTTCCACTAACAATGGAAACATTTTAACAAAGTTTGAATAAATTTTATTTTTTGACCTGGACAGTTCAGGAATTTTGCCCCATATAGAAGTCGCTTGAACGACGAGCGGTGGTGGTGAGCGGAGAGGGAAGCGAATCGACGCGGCAAGAGTGCGCCTTCGTTACTCCCGACTCGCCGAGCAGACTGTGCACTGAATTGTATATTCTATATACTTTCCAGGCAAAATTAAATAAACTTGTTTCCTCGCGCTAAAATCAATTTTATTTTCAGCTATCGTTACACAGTTTTAAAGTTTTCCCATTAGAGGCGCTACGGGTTCTTAACGTTACACGGTTAAAAGGATGCGAAAAACTTGGCTCAATTATTTTGGAATGTAACATTAAAGTGGAAAAAATAAAAATACCGCTTCCTATGCATATATGTATAGGTGAATATTGACACAACATTAACTGAACATTGCCCGTAAGTATTTGTTGAACATTAAAAATGTAATATTCGCTCAAGGTTTCGTGTGGGTTTTTCGTAAAATTTTGTATCTGGTGGTTTTCGAGGCTGCAGATTACGACTCTGAAGTCAGTTTGAAAAATTGAAAATGGCGTATCCAATATGGCGAACCATTTTTTGAAAATTAATGGTTTTTCATACAATTTTGTTTTTAGGGGTCTTTGAGGTCGGAAATTACAAATCTGAAGCCAGTGTTATTAAATTAAAAATGCCAGAACTAATTTTGTTTTAACAAATGTTTGATTGTTATTTAAATTAAGGTTTAATATACATGTTGAATTAGACTTTGAGGAATGCGTAAAAACTTACGTTTAAGCCAATCCTTTTTGTTATAATAACTCTTTTATTTCGGCTGTGTCAAACACAAAGAATTCAAAAGTATATGATAAATCCTAACTGGTTCTTTATAATACTCAATATCCTGTAATACTTTTTCACAAAGCAGTGTTAAAAATGGCGTGATTCGGTTCTCTGTAGATAACCAGAAAGTTGCAGATTTAAGAATGATTCACTGTGTGACGTCAGAGTGCAAACAAATACAGTCCAAATTGCATGTCTCCCACTTTTCTACTTTTCTTGCACGGACTGTTTGACCAACAGAATAGAGTCGATGTCTTTAGTGTGAGTAGTACAGCTTCAAAATCTAACCTGACCATATCACTAGCGCGGCGTGTTGACAAGTAAAAAAGTGTGAGACATTCAATTTGGATTGTATTTGTATACACTCTGACGTGATATAAGTGAATCGTTCTTAATTCTGCAACTTTCTGGTTATCTATACAGAGAACCGAATCACGCCTTTTATGACTTTGTTATAAAAGTATCGTTCGTAACTGCGCGAACAAAGCAGTCGTTTTGAAACTCGCGCAATTTTTGCAGCTCGTTTCACTCGTTGCAAAAGCATTGCTCTCGTTTCAGAAACAACTGCTTGTCACACATGTTACGAAATATACTATTTCGTACTGTCATGAAACTCATTTATTCTAGTACACGGAAAGAAATAATTCTTGAAACATTAAGGAACTTTGTACTTGAGTTTGGGGCAAGAATGGAAATTCAGTACTAATTCAAAGCTAAACATTTTAGGTAAATGATAAACTAGTTCCTGAAAAATTCTTATAAATTAGATGGAAAATAAAATTTATATTTTGACTCCTGTCTGTCCGATTCCAAACATACCATTTAACTGCAGAATGATGATTTAAATGAAACATTTAAAAACATGAAACCGAAAAAGACGAAGCTGGAAGACTCGAATTCGCGACCCCTCAATCTAAAGCCGAGCGCTGTATCCACCATGCCACTGGCGCAGTTACAAGTTTCTACTTATACGTTATATACCAGAAACGGCTTACAGAGCGCTACAAGGCAGTGGGCGAGAGGCCACGCCTCCTAATGTATAAAAGTCAGGAACCGTTTCGATAGTATTTATTGAAATATAAAGTGCTGAACCAAATTTCAGTTTCTACTTTACAGTTCCGCGATTTCTTCTGAATTTTCGTGAATTGGTAATGAAAGTTTATCAAGAATCGTCAAATTTTCTCTAGTGTCCTAAACTTATGAATAAATTCCGTACTTATTCTTGAATAATTTTTTTCCGTGTATAAGTTATTTAAGGAAATAAATTAATTTCTACCACACATGCACAAAAAACCCATGTTTTTGTTCTCGTTAGGCGGGGCAGAACTCGCAGTTTTCAGGTTAGTGAGCGTCAGAGGTAAAAAAACTTCTAAACAGTGAAAACAACTCTCTTCGCGCAGGCGACGTGTAACAGCGCCACCGTGTGGTTTCACAAAATTTTTGAGTTTGGGTGCCAAATGCTACTATGGAAGTGAATGCCCCATGGTGATCAGCGATTCCGAAAACTTACCAGACTAGTAATAAAACTTTGATATAGCTGTAAGGGTTTTAAAAAATTGAAGCGAATATAAAACATTGCTTCAAATCACGGGAGAATATGAAAACTGCTGCGCACAAGGGAGAAAAAGCTGTTCTCCGCAATTTTCTGTTATTGACACATAGATTTTTGCTTTTGAAGATTAGTGTGGAAGATCTGAGCTCTCATTTAAGTCCTATTTGAGATGTTTATCACGTCGCGTTAATTTTCTACAGCTGTTTGAAAACTGCCAATTATGCCATTTTTTGACACTTTAACCTCGTTTTTCTCAAAATTGAGACGTGATGGGCAAATTTCATTTACAGATTCGTAATGTACGGGAAAAATCCTATAAGAATCACTATCGTTTTCTCTTGTGGCAGAATTTTGTCGACCAGTGACAATTTTTTTTACATTCTTTCCAAATATAATATGTGACCTGGACAGTGAAAAGGGGGCTTACGTGTCAAAAAAAATTTTTTTTTGGTTTACACCACGTGAAAGAGCGTCAAAAAATCTATCAGAATCTGCAAAAAAATGAAAAACGATTTTTTGACACGTAAGCCCCCTTTTCACTGTCCAAGTCACATATGTAGATTATACTAAACACTTAATATTATTATTTTAATCTTTCAAGATTAAAGGACTTAACGATCTGGCAAAAAAGAGCACTGAACCAAATGTTGAACTAAATAAAGAACAATCATCACAGTGTGTAAGTTGAATTTCAACATATAAAATTAATTTTAAATGCTGTTTTTATACTACCTTTAGTGAATGCATTCAGAGTAATAAAATTGTTGTAATTTTGAATTTATTTATAGGAAGCAGTAATTTCGTCACAGTCAACTTTTAATCATTCGGAAAAAAATGATCAAAATCTACAAGTGTATCCATCTACATCGCACGATAATTTGTTTAATTCTCATTTAACAAACAATAATTTAATCCCTTGTTCAAGATTTTGGAATATTCCAGTGTTCCCATTCGCTCAAAACCGTTATTCCCCATACCATTCACAACTTTCTGCTCTAAGTAGATCTTACGAGCAAAGTACTTCTCCGCTAATGAAGAAAAAATTATCATCAATGATGGCCAATATGAATACGCCGATTCTGAGAACTGTTTTAGGGAAAGGAAACGATTGTGAACACGAAAACAAAGCGGAAAATTATGGATGTTTAAATGAAAGTAACAAGAGATATATGACAGATTTTTCAACAGATGATTGTGTTTTAAGTCCAACTACTGACATCGAAGAGGATAATAAAGGAAACTCACCGATAAAAAGTATGAAGATTTTTTATTAAGAAAACCAGGTACCTTTGAGAAAGTCGGCTTTTGTTTTGTTTTAAAATTAAGACACAAAACAAAAATACGTACAGTAAAATGGGGTAAAGTCAACTTTGAAGGGAAAAGTAGATCAGCATTTTTGTACTCTTTAAAGATTGACTATTGCTTTTTCCAAGTGAAAATCTAAGTTTTATCATTTTTGTATTTAGGATAAATGTTTAACACTATTTAAAATATAATATTTCTGTATTTAATATGCTGGAAGAATTTTCCTCATAAGGCCGACTTTACCTTATTTGACAGTAGGCAATTCAGTTTCGTGCCCTGTGTAATACAAAAGTCTACTTATAATTTAGTTTCATATCTCAAGCGAAACAAAAGTCAAATTAGACTTCAGTTTTCTATCAAGCGTGAAACGAAAATCGATTTATATTTTAGTTTCAGGTCGGGCTTCAAACGAACAAATTTTACCTTCGTTTAATATGTGATGAAATTATAACAGACACAGGCATGTGTCACCACCACGAAGCAGCATATATATACGCATATATAATAAAATAAATTATTTTGTATTCAGATACGAAACTGAATTCCCACTCGACTTTCGTTTCACACCTAATACGAAAATAAAATATCAATTGACTTTCCTTTCGCGTCTAATCCTAAACAAGATTACAACTCGAGTTTCGGATCAGCTACAAAACAAAATGAAGTTGAACTTTGATTCGGTATCGCCAATCTAAAACATGATTTATAACAATATATTTTAGTGCTTTAACCTTAGAAATAAGACTAGCTGAAGTTTTTCATTGTGTAACTCAGAAGTTCCCAGCCAATGAAGTAGACAATCCTTGTTTGGCTTGAGGCTTAAGCCAGCTTGAAATCGGGCGGTGTATATTCACTCATATAAAGAATATGATTTTTTTTCTGGCTTCGTGCTGTTTTGGAAGACGCGGCATGCGCTTTCGATTTTAAATGTTTTTAAGACTAACTTTCTAACATGTGGAACTACCATTTTAAAAAAATCAGAGGTACCCGACAATTTTAAAAAAGTATCCTTCTAGCGAATTGTGGAATAGAATGTGATCGAAATAAAACCATGAATCTAGATATTCCCTAGCAAAAGAAAACTAATTTAGACAAATTGAACCAAAGTAAAATTTTTGTCAAGTCACTATGCGTTTTCATTGCTAGGTGGGATTCACTAAACCACGAATTGTATGTTTGATTCAACTCGTACCAATTCTTTTTTGTTTTCTAGGTCTAGCTAGGCTATGGTTATGGCTGATTTAAAAAATAATGTGTATAAAATTCATGAAATATTCGTCTTTTATTAAAAATATATTTTAAATCACAAATACGGTGAAGTGGGGTTATGATGAACAAAGGGTAAATCGGAACAAAAGATGTTTAAGCTAAATTTACAGACTTTTACGTAAGTACGATACGAAGATTTTAACCTCAGATCACCTGCAAGAGGTTCTGAGTATTTGCCAATTTTTCGATGGTCAATTGGCAGCAGGGTATAGAAAGATAATTTCTAATCCATAAAAAGTTGACAATAAAATTAACACTGCTTTAGTATTTTGTCTCGTATTTGAAAAAAAACTAATCCTGAAAATTAGGCAAACATTTTTCTAATGTGTTATTAATGCTATAGTTGAAATTCACTTAGGTTTTTATTCTTTGGGTTATTCTCTCAAAAAGGACAAATGACACGTTCACGTCACTTTGTCTATAAAATAATTTTAATTTATAAAATTTGTGCCGGCCATACGATAGTATTCAACGTCCCTCAACCAAATTACATGAGAAAGAAAAAGAGAATTTCAAATTATCGGAAATATTCATGTTTACATGGTGTAAAAACTCCACTGCGTAACCGTGCACGAAGCGTATTTTATTCAAACAAGAGATATTACTTTTATTCTGCAATATAATTATATACTTTGTCTAGCAATATCTACTAACTATTTTGTGTTTTCATTGGTCCTTGAAAGAATACAGTAAAATATTCGCAATATTATTTCCTAGGATTAATTTAGTTTTGTGCACCATAGTAAACTCCACTGCGTGACCGGTCACAAATATGAGTGTTAAATGAAAATAAAATTAGTTAGATAACAATGCACAGGTAAACAATATTTATAGTATCTGTGCAGTTAAGGTCACTGCGAATTAAGATGAAAGAAAAGAAAGTATCCCGTATTAGTATGTTCTTCAATTTACTAGAACTCCAAAAGCACGCTACGCGCCCGCAATTCTGTTGTACTTCAATTTTCTTTATTTTTCAATTGTCCAATTTAATATTTTACTAATTTCTGATAATTGCTAATTTCCCAATAAAGAAATCTGCAATGTCTCGATTTATCAGTTTACCAAATTCTTTATTTGGCTAATTTTCTTAATTACCAATTTTTTTACTTCTACAATTTTGTAATAAACAAGTTACCAATTTCCTAATATGCCAATTTCCCAATAACTAAGGCTCAGATTTCTCAGATTTCATACAAAATTCCTGTTTTTAATATTTCGTAATAATTCCTTCTCTACTTTCATAGAAGACATTTTAACTAAATTAAAATAATAAGCAACCTGCTATTATACATATTATACCTATCTTTGTTGTCTCTGTCTCTGTTAGCGTTACTGACACAGTATAGCAGTATGAGGATACGGTTATATTTTTTGGGAAAAATGCTTTTAATTTGTACCATTACTGCACCCTATTCATCAAATTATTGTAATGCAATATTTGAAATTTGCTAGCCTTTTGTAATTTGACATATAAATTGCAGAAAAATTGTAGAAAACTTTGTTGGAAGCTATTATCATACTTTTCTTAAGAAAAAAACCACGATTTTTGAAAAAAAATAATGCTAAAAAAGAAATAATTTTACAAATGTGACAAATGTAAATTGTGTGTTATGATCGCACTAACTTTCTTCTTAGAATATAAAATAAAACGAAAATCTTTGCTTTTTACTGTCAATAAATAAATATTTTGACAAGTGAAAATGGATAATAATTTTTTTCTAAATCTTTTTAAAACTGATAGAAATCGAAAAAGAAACATTATTTTAATTATTCCACATATCACCAATTTCAAAAGTTCCCAATTTCTTAAATTACTATTTAACCAAATAAGAAATCCACTGAAATTGTCATGTAAAATGTAGCAGTTATGAATTTTCGAATTCAAGATTATATTAGGTACTTTTTTCATGTCCCAATTTTTGAAATAAAAGTAACCAAAATAAAATTAGGGCAGGGATTTTGAAATTTTTTACATTGCAGGGGAGATTTTGAAAAACATTTTTCGTGCAAATACCTTCAGTTGAATACAATTTTTCGATTTGGGGAAGGGAGGGAGTTTGAACTCCTAAAACCCCCCATGGCTATGCCCCGAATTAAAAATGTAATTAAAAAAGTTCCTAATTTAGAATATTTATAATATTAGTCGACATTTCCCGAATATTGAAACCTAACCTGCAGAGAAGTTTAATGTTTTCCTACATTGTTCATTGTTATTTTAATTGCAAAAATGTTTGACAAATTCATAATCAAAAGAAGAAGCATATTTTCAAATTGAACGGAATATTTAGATTCTTACAATTGTTGTAAATGGAAAGAAGCAAATGCAAATCTCTAATTTTTCATCCAACATTTAAATTTAATTATTTAAAGGTAAAATCCCGTCGTGAATGAGGCATAAGGAATCAGAAATGTTTTTTTATGTAAGCGGAGCACGTTTTGCGCGGTTTCTTGGCTCGCTTTTGAGACCCAAAGCAGACCATTACGTCAGCCAGTAGTTTTGCCGGCCACGGCCGGCAAGGAGACTTTGGAGTCCGAGGAGCATGCGTAAGCCCATACCTACTGCCTGACGTATGGTCTGCTTTCAGTCTCAAAAACTCACCAGAAAACCGCGAAAAACGTACTCCCCTTCCATAAAACATCGTGTGGACCTAAACTCAAAACGCATTTCTCGTCCTCGCTTTTTTTTTTACTCGGCTTCGCCTCGTACTGCAAACATAGCTCGGACGAGAAACGTGCGTTTTGCGTCTCGGTACACAATATACTATTACTGTCAGCTCTGTAGAATTTCTTGAATCCCAAGTAACTTTGAATAACTTAAGTCACAGTATATCACTGTTCCACTAAATCATTGCATTACTACCTCATGAAAATGGCCGGTGACGGGATATTGTTCTCTTAACAAAGACTGCGGAAGACACCCTTAATGGTACAAAATGATTTTTTTAAATAATATATTACTCTATTAGCAAGAAATGTTTCTGCATATAACATTGATTATATCCCAATTACACATTATTATATAACATTCACAATACAATCTTTATTTTATGAGTGGCACATTTTCTGCAAGTATACTTTTTAACTCCTTAAACATTTATAGTAAGTTTTATATATTACAATATATCTAAATCTGTCATGAATATTTAGTAACCTAACTACAAAGTACCTACATGCTACAAGTTATTCTATGTATCATCAGATAATACTGTGAAATCAGAAATATAGTCAATAGTGAAGATATTTATTTATTTCCATTTGTCAATTCAAAATGACCTATACCATAAAAAGCAAGTATTCAAATATTCATTAGTAATTCATGAACCCTTAGTTACATACAAAATGTAATTTATAACACAAAATATAAGAATATCAAAGTAACATTGGGTAAAACAAAGTGCAATATTTTGAAAGGAAATAAATATTTTGTTTCTAAAATATAAAGTCGATATTGAAACAATATAGATGGAACAAACAACATTAATGTAAATAACACATAAGAAAGGAAAAATTTAAATTATTGAACATGTCTCTTCGAATTACATATAGTATTGCAAGTAAAACAATTATTCAAAAATTTCTTTATAAACGTAATTATTAATATATTTCTCACTTCGTTAATTTCTCAAATAAACTTTAACAGAATCAAATGAACTAACCCTAGATAATGCAACATAAAGTTGACCATGATTAAATACATATTTTCTTAAATCAATAGCAATTTTATGAAATGTTTGTCCTTGAGATTTGTTTATATTAATTGCAAATGCTAGTTTAATTGAAAAATTGTCTTCTCTTAAATGTAACAGGATAAACATTTTTGCAGTATAATAATACACGATGTATGAATACAACATTTCCACACTTATCTCCAGTCAACATTTGACATTTAATGACATGATTAGATAAATTTAAAACAAGTAATGTGGTTCCATTGCATAAACATTTATTAATACCAAGGTTTCTTATTAGCATCACTACTGAATTTATTCTTAAGTGTAATAAATGTGGTGGTAAACCATATGGTGACAAAGTATTTAAATATTCTGGTAAAATCACTTTATGATCATTAATATTTACGAGATTAATACTTTTATATACTTTCTCTTTATCATTATCTAGTAATTGTACCACTTAATTATTAATGTCATCAACATCAATATTTCTGGGAGCTAAAATTGCACACAATGCCAACTCCTTACACCTTTTTTGTTTAATTAGATCTTCATACATATCTAGACAAATATCTTTATTTTTTTTCAATTATTTTTCCTGGTCATTAAACGCAATCGTTTTCCTCGTTAAGTGTACCATTTCCTCTTTTTTGCAAGAACTCTGTAAATTCTGTTTCTTCCGGCAACGCACGCATATTTTCAGACAACGTAAATTTTGGAAAATTTTTCCATAATTTACTGTTTTTAATAGACAAGTTAATAATCTCTGATCTTGTACCCTTTTCTTTGATTGGCAGAACTTGTCTAAAGTCACCTCCTAAAATTATAATTTTACCACCAAAAGCAACCCTGCCGATAGGAAATACCTAAAAAATGACTGGCTAAAATGACTAAATGAATTAAGTCATTTTTAAGGTACGATTTAAATGATTCCGTGCTTGGAAAATGTCCAACGAAAAAGGGATCAGAAAGGTTAGTTTATGACCGTAAATTCTAAACCCTGAATAAATTTTATTATGCTTTTACCCTCTCATAAAATAAAAGGTTCTTTTACAGTCCTTTTGCAATACTGTTTACGAGTTACGCTACTATTCTTTTAATTGCAAGGCTTTTACAGAAAATTTCACATCTCCGTTATTGTCAGAAATTACAGATTCTAAATTTAACAAAACTGAAATTCTATCTTAAAAATTAGAAAAATTTTATTTATCAAGAAATAAATATTTTTTACCAGTACATTTGTCACATTTAAGATTGTCGAGAAAGGGACGAGCTATGTCTTAAAACTTTCAAACATGTGGAATGGATAAAAAATCAGAGATAAAAGTTTCTCCAATTTTGTTCAGTTCATCAAAATACATAGGAAAATATTGGTCTCATACCCAGCTCAGAGAACTTTATTTTTTTGTGTGCCTGTGTTATTAAAACTTCTAAGATAATCTTCAGACATATGAACTTTGAATTGTTCCCAAAGTTCACCAGCATTAAGTGGACGACAGTAAATTAAAATTCTAACAAATAAACGACGAAGTGATTGAGGCATCATCCACACAACATTCTCTTTACGACTTCTTTTATTCCATTTACATGTCTCTTTATTCTATGAATAGTATTTAGGTATATCAGTGAAGAAATATAATTACCAGCATTTACATCACCTTCATTTAACTCATTTAACTTAACTTCATTTAAATTAACTCGAGGGTTTTTTGGGTCGCTGATCATGAATATGATAACCGTTTTCAAAAATTCAAGATGGCGGATCGAGTATGGCGGATGGTTTTTTTAAGAATTCATCAAATTCGTATGAAACCTTTTACTCGGGGGTTTCTTGGGTCGCTGATTATGAATATGATAACCGTTTTCAAAAATTCAAGATGGCGGGTCCTATATGGCGGATGGTTTTTTAAAGAATGCATCAAATTCGTATGAAATCTTTTACTCGGGGGTTTTTTGGGTCGCTGATTATGAATATGATAACCGTTTTCAAAAATTCAAGATGGTTGGTCCATTATGGTGGATGGGTTTTTAAAGAATTCATCAAATTCGTATGAAACTTTTTACTCGTTGGTTTTTTGGGTCGCTGATTATGAATATGATAACCGTTTTCAAAAATTCAAGATGGCGGGTCCTATATGGCGGATGGTTTTTTAAAGAATGCATCAAATTCGTATGAAATCTTTAACTCGGGGGTTTTTTGGGTCGCTGATTATGAATATGATAACCGTTTTCAAAAATTCAAGATGGTTGGTCCATTATGGTGGATGGGTTTTTAAAGAATTCATCAAATTCGTATGAAATCTTTTACTCGGGGGTTTTTTGGGTCGCTGATTATGAATATGATATCCGTTTTCAAAAATTCAAGATGGTTGGTCCATTATGGTGGATGGTTTTTAAAGAATTCATCAAATTCGTACGAGACTTTTTACTCGGGGGTTTTTTGGGTCGCTGATCATGAATATGATAACCGTTTTTAAAAATTCAAGATGGCGGGTCCTATATGGTGGACGGTTTTTTAAAGAATGCATCAAATTCGTATGAAACTTTTTACTTGGGGTTTTTTTTAGATATGATAACAATTTTCAAACATATTGGATTCAACATGGTGAATGATTTTAAAAAAATTAATTGCATGTGTATGAGTAACCTCCTCTTTCAAAACACGGGATTGGGACCGTCAGTAGCAGAGTAACTTTTTTTCTTTTTTAACTTTTTTTTAACTTTTTTTTTTGCTTTTTTAGAATTTTAATAGAATTTTTTTATAACCAAAACACAAAAACAACACAACCACAAAACACTTGCAACATGGGCACAGCATCCAACAATCCTAGCACCAGCTTTACACTGTCAGTACCAACCAACAATGGGATTTATTCCAAAATTATATTAAACTCAGAGTTTGTATACTTTCGAGAAGGTATGTCGAGATTGAATCTGCACTCTGATTATGGATCTGTCTTCTCTATGAATGAAAAGAGAGTATAAACCATCATCTGATAAATTTTACTCACTATATGAAATGGCCTGCTTAATTTTATATACGCCCAATGTGATTGAAGTTAATTCGTCAAGAGTAAGCTTTCAAAAATCATTAAAAACATTATCAGCTAAAGGTTTCCATACTATTACTACTTTTTTTTCTTTGAGGTTTTTGGAAAATGCGTTTACGCAGAAACGGGGTATTACCCGGAATTCCCACCAAGAAGATGATGGGAATACCAAGACAACCCTAGTACTGTTGGGCTCGAACCCGGATTCTCCGGCCTCAGTATACACTTAGTCACACCAACTAAACCTTCCTCGCTTCCCGCCAACCTTTCTCCCTGGCCGCTCTCGCATTACTTCAGGGATAGGTTTTTGGGGCATTTAGCCGGGCTTCGGCTATTTTATTTCATGCTTTGTCTGGTTCTGCTTTCTTTTTCTCGATTTTAATCTTCTTCCTTTTTTGTTTTTAGAAGGCCTACGATGTATTGGTTCAGGGTGTTCCAATTTTCTTGTTTTTCGATCATGATGCCCAATATGTTGTCAGGTGTAATTTCTTTGTGTAAGCTGTTGTTCGTCTCTTGTCTTAGTGCGTACCATCTTTGACAAACAAAGAAAGTATGGTACACGTCGTCTTCTTCGTTACAATAATCACATTTTTGAATATTTTTGCGGTTCAACTTAAACAAATATTTGTTAAAGTGTCCGTGTCACGTTAAGAATTGCGTCAAAAAGAAGTTTATTTCTCCACGTTTCCTCGTTGCCTATGATTTAATGTTTTGTATGAGGCGACGTGTCCATTTTCCTGTTGTTTCGTAAGTCCAGTTTTCCTGCTATTCTGACAAGGTGGCTTTTTGTTCCTCTGTTCTTGCTAGTGTGGCGGATTCACCTCTTTTCTTTCTGAGATAGATGCATCTGCGTTCTGCTGCTATCAAATGTATGGGTATGACATATGCTACGACTAGGTCTGCTACATAAGAAACCGTTCTATACGCGGAAGCAATTCCTAAAGCGCCTCTGCGCTGTACTGCAGCTATTTTTCTTCGATACTTTTTTATATTTAAAGCGTCACCCCACACTTCTGCTCCGTACAACATTATGGAGTGCGCGACACTCATCAGAAGCCTTCATTTCATTGCACTGGGTCCGTTTATATATATATATTTTTTTTTTGCGTAGGATGTGAAAACCTGCTTTCAGGTACCCTGTAGCCCGTACCACAGGGTTATGCGGGGGTGGCGATGTTCTGTCGACCCGCTAAAAACACACCCTTATTTAGGGCCTGAAAACCAATCACGGCTAGCCAGTGTGTTGGCGTATCGCCTTCGTGAAGTGGCCTTATACCCCATCGCTGCCGCCGAAGCGACTTTCTCCGGTTCGCGGGACCTACTATCATTGACGGTCATGGAGGCCCTTAACGCACACAAGTTAAGTCAAGGGCCTCGACGAACCGTCAGTTCGCTCTAAAAAACGTTTCAAGAGGGAGAAAACTTCCTCTATCCGCGTTTTTTTGCGACCTAGGTGGTCCTAAAGCGACTTCGCTTTAGGGCTTCTTCTTTCTTCGCCTGTTCCAAGATTTTCTTGAAACAGGGGCACTTCCCTAAACCTGCTTTATGGGACACCTCTGTCGTCCCATACAAACTGCCTCCTTGGTACACTCTGCACGAGAGTGGCCAGACTCCCCGCACTTGTAGCATGCGGAGGATCTGTCCACCCCCTTGCACTCAGCCTTTCTGTGGCCATACGCCAGACACCTGTGGCACCTGGTCACCATCAGCCTCCTTCGGACCTGGCAACTTAAAAAGCCTACCTTTAGACGTCCGATTTCTACCAATTTCTTGGCTTCTTCCTGCTCAGCGACCACGATGGCCAACTTTGCTCCTCGCCTGTTAGGTCCCAGGACCATCACCTGTCTCTTTTCTCGAGGTGTCTGCAACAGCTTCTCGAGAGCACAAACCACTTCCTCCTTTTCCGAGAGACCGTCAAGGTCCCGGATTTTTAGAGTTACCTTCTGATCCTCCGGGGTCCTGACGGTTCCAATGCCATTTATGGCTTCGGCGACCTTGGCGGCAAACGCCTTACAGTCTGAACCTCCTCCTAAACGTAGGAGAAGGTTTCCTTCCTTTGTAGGTCCAACGCCCACCACAGTCGCCTGACAAGAGCCAGGGTCGACCTCCTTTCTGAGTTTGCCAAGGACAGAGGCATACGTCTGTCCCTGGCAGACTCGCACTAATAACGTCGCGTCGATTTTTTAGACCGCACTGTTTCAACTGTGACCTGAGGGGGTGGCACAGGCACCACCTGCTTCTTCTTCTTTTGTGGAGCCTTAACCTTTGGAAGAAGAGACTCTTCCTTTCTTTGCTTCTTCGTCTGAGACTCTTCTTTTGGGGGAGATCGCTCAGACGCGGCTTTTTTCTTTTTTTCGCATTCCAAGACAAGATTTCTCATCGCCTTGGCCTGGATGCGTTCCCTTATCACCCTGCGTGCGTCTTTGCCGTCCTGCATGATCTTGAGACCGTCATAGAAATGGTCGTCTTCTTTGTCGGCTTCTTCGTGCTTCTTTTTTAAGTCCTGCAGCCAGTCAGCGAACTTCTTCAAACCTGACTGGATGTCAGCCGCGACATTTTTCTGGATCTTTAACCTCTCAAGCATCCGGTTCAGCTCTTCTTCCATCTTCAAGAAGATCTCTCTTTTTTCCCTTCGAAGCGTCCTGCATTTCTCCCGATCCTTGTCGCAGGATTCGAGGTCCTCAGCAGTGGCGTTACTAAAACCGCTTCGACAGCTGCTGAGGTTCGCTGCACTTCCTCTTCGAGATCTCGGCAGAGTCAGCAAAGATATCCCGGCCCCTTTTTCATTACTTACAGTAATACTCGGTGCCTCCGAGTGTCTGTCCCCATCATTTGGGTTCACGTGAGTTTGGCTCTCCCCAGAATCCAAGGAGCCAGCGTTGACCACCGGGGCTTTCAACAGATCGGAATCAACGGTAGGACCACCCTCCGAAGAGGGGCCTACCTGGGGTCTATCATGTTTAACTGCACGTTCCGTCATTGTTACTTCTTGGTGGTGTCGTTGGTGAGACCGAACAGACAACCGGTCCAGCGGGCGCCAACCCTGGATCGAGGCTACTCCACACCAACTTAGAAAAACCAAGAAGGCAGGAGTGTCCTATTCCTCCCAGAACCCATGTCGTCCACAGCTGACAAAGATGGTTAGCCCCCATTTGGAATCCGAATTAACATCATCTGCACAGGATAGCTAGTGCACAGGTTCGAAAAACGGCGGCTACCCGAATTAACGGGGTCCCGTTCATTCCCCTGTGCCCAAACTCGCCAGACATCGGGAGTCGATGAGTTCTGGGAAGAGCCGAACAGCTCGTCCAGTGATGGCGTCCGAAGGACAAGCGCCTGGCCGGTCCTAAGCCCCCTCACTACGACAAGGTGACACCACGAGGGGGGGGGGGGTCCGTTTATATTTGGCATTATTTGTTGTTAATGAAGCAACTAGTTTTTGTGCCTTTTGTGCGGCTTTGCAAATGTGCTTGAAAAAAATCATTTTCTGATCGAAAGTTATAGCGAGGTATTTGACAGTGTTGCTTTCTCTTATTGTGTCGTTTGCAATGTGGACACTCAGAGTTTCGTGTTTCTGTCTCTTTCTCGTCAAGACAAGAAGTTTTGTCTTGCTTGTAGCAAGTTCTAATCCATGTTGCATGAGCCAGTCGTGGATTATCCTAGCAGATCTTTCTACAGCGCGTTTTGCTTGTTCGTAGGTTCTTGCCGTGACATAGTGGTCAACCACTATGTCATCTGCAAAATCTATAACTTCAACGCCGTCTGGTAGTTCTAGTCTTAAAATTCCATCATAGCTGATGTTCCACAAGTCCAGTCCTAGGGCAGATCCTTGTGCTACTCCAGACTTAATGGGTTTTTGACCTTTTTCATCTGTCGTGTTATAGGACCAAGTTTTCAGCCCTTTTAATATATTTATGGAATATTAATACTTACAAAAATATTACCTAAAAAATATATACCAACCGTTGTAATTAAAATTTAAACGTAAACAAACATAAATTAAGAATCATGAATTTGTATAGATGAATCCTTAAAATTATTGTAATGTTAAAAGTATTCAGTTTAATAACATTTACCGACAAAAACTAAGAACTTAATTAACTCATTAATTTCAATTGTTTTAGAAAAAAAATTTCAGGTCAAATTTTATCAATTAAATTTTGAAATACATACTTAAAAGGGTATTCTAGCTTATGCCAAGATAGGACCAGCTTAATAAACAGTAAAGGGGAATCCCAATATAGGACCATTATAGGGCCAACAATCTATCTTGGCATATCTTGGCAATTTCCACAAGGGCATCTTGAAAAATACAGTTTCTCAATTCAGACCAATGTAGTGTATGTGCAATAAATTGGAAAGTTAACAAATTTATAATAAGTTGAATAAACAATAGTTATCTAAATAAGAAATACATATAAAAATTAACATTAATAGATGACAATAATAGATTGTTTAAACAATTAATCAGAAATTTTTTAGTGCTTATAATTAGTTGTTCGGCTTATAAAAATTTGCACAAAACAAAACTGCAGAGCTGCATGAAAAAAACTAGAAGTATCAATAGCCTAATTTCAATTAAATAAAAAATAACAACGATTAATTGTTTAAACAGTTGTGTAAAAAAATTTGCACGATTAGGAAATAAATAAAATAAATAATAAATAAAATTTGGATGAGGCTAAGCGACGCGTGAGTCAGGGTTGAGCCTCCCGAAATTTTGCAATTCTGAAGCGTTTTTGCAATTGAAATAAATTTGTCAACTTAAAGAGGTGTCAAAAACTTAATTTCCATTGCAAAGAAAATAAATGCATATTTTTAGTAATACGTTTTCACTTTCAGATCAGCTTTGCGAGACAAGAAAAAATACACTGTAAAAAATTCCTTTGGTAATTTTACCAAAAAATTTTTGGAAGCAAAAAACCCAAAGACTTCTTAGGTAAAAATACAAAAAATTTTTGGTAATTTTACCAAAAATTTTTGTGAAAATTACCCAAAAATATTTTTGTAAAATTACACAAGCTTTTTGGTAAATTTACTAAAAAATTTTGGAAAATATACCAAAAAAAAATTAGTAAAAATACACAAGCTTTTTGGTAAATTTACATAAAAGTTTTGGGAAAATTACCTAAAAATATTTTGGTAATAATACGCAAGCTTTTTGGTAAATATACTGGAAGTTTTTGAAAAATATACTGAATAAGATTTTGGTAAAAATCCACCAGCTTTTTGATAAATTTACTTAAAGCTTTTGGTGAAAATACCCGCAATAAAAAATATGAAGGAATGCGGGTATTTTTCAGGATAGAATTTGGGTTTGTCACTGTATTATTTTTTAGATTCAGTTTTTATTTTCTGCTTAAATTATATTTATTTATTATGGACATTTCATTCATACAGTACCGTCGGAAATTGTCAGTCTACCCATTTTTTAAGGATTGAAAAACATCTTTAAACGTACAAAGTACAAATATTAAAATTTTTCTGTGTTTATTTCCTTAAAGTAGATAAAATTTTGAGGAAAATAAGGCCTGAGGGAAGTGATTTAGTCAATTTTTCATTCAAATATGTTAAAAAATGTGGAATTTTTAATGTTTTAGAAAAATTGAAATAACTCTTGAAATAATATAGATTTTTTAAAGTTTCTATGGTTGTTTTAAAGGAAATTTTCTGGAAAATAAGACTATTTTTTGGTCCACCTTCCGAGCCTTGCATATGCTAGGAAAAAAATTGCACATTAATGCTTAAACAACAATGTTATTTTCCAGTAAATTCCCTTTAAAACAAGCATAGGAACTTTAAAAAACCTTTATTATTTTAAGAGTAATTTCAAATTTTGTAAAACATTAAAAATTCCACATTTTTTAACATATTTCAATGAAAAATTGACTAAATCACTTCACTCAGGCCTTATTTTTCCCAAAAATTTATCTACTTTAAGAAAATAAACACAGAAAAATTTTAATAATTATACTTTGTACGTTTAAAGACGTTTTTCAAACCTTAATAAATAGGTGGACTGACAATTCCCGACGGTACTGTACCTTAAACGCAACTTATCATTCGGAAACGAAGATTTTGAAAAATCCTAGCGACGCTGAGATTCGAACACCCTAACCCTAACCTAACGCTAAACGCAAATTACGAAACGAGCGCTCTAACCATTGGGCCATCGAGGCCGTTAGATTTCTTTCCCGAAGAACTTGGTGATCTCTAGTTTCGAGTGATCGGCACGTGCAGATGAACCCCCGCAGTGGCAACGCCCGTCAACAATAGAGTGTTATAAATCCAAGTTCTATGGTTGCATGTGTCACTTAAACATATATTCACCAAAAAGAGAAATTGCAGTAAATTCCTTTCGAAAATTTCTTTCAACTCTTTAGCTCAGATACATAAAAATATATTTTTTAAAATAATATTTTAAGAACCATATCAAACTTAAGTTTGAAAATATATTATTGAAGTCAAATAATATTTGTATGCACAAAGAATTTTATAATTTTTGTATAATTTTTATAAAATTATGAAATATTAAGAAATAGAAAAATATTATATTTTCTAATCCAAGCAAATTATCGTATGATAAAATTAGATTTAGGAACACTAATTAAAAGTCATAAAATTTGTTTTTTTTTTTAATCCCAATTTAAAACAAAAATAAAAAAACAAAGTTTATCAATACAATCATTAAAATTTTACCAAAACATTTGCACTTTCTAATAAGTATATGTAAAATACATTTTCTTGACGATAAATAAATAAATAAGCAAGTAAATAATCATTCAATTAAATATACTTATTGAATTAATAGGTGATTAATTAATTAAAAAAAATTAATATTAAATTGCTAATATGCAATTAACAAATCTAGCAGACTGTTATAATATATTTCTTTCTTATATTTATCACTCTTTTATTTTTGTACTAAATTAAATTGCAAATCTATTTAGTTTTTAAAATTAATAATCATTTTTTTAGCGAGAATCAATTTTTAAAATATTAATAATACTTTTAATAACTTTTTATACAAATAAAATACTTTAAAGAAATAAAGGTAGTTCTCTTAAATAATTTTTTAAAAATTTTTTTTTTTATTCAAATATTATACAATAGAACCTTTAACAAATACAATGATATTTTTTTAAAGGTAGGAAGCGTTGGTCATTATTAAGATACTAGCAAGATATGAATGAATGCAATGAATTTTCTTCAAGTTTAAAAATAAAAAATTACTAAAATATATCTTAAGGTTCAACGAATAATATTCTTTTTTAAAAAATACGGCCTGCAGTACTAAGTTTAGAAAAATAGTAAACTAAAATCCACGTTTCGTCGTTTTATTTATTTATTTAAACGAATCTAAAAGAGAGATACTCTATACTCTGAACTTAGCATATTTATTAAAATGCCTTATACAAAGATAACTTAAATAGTATATAATTTATAAAAGCTCTTTGTTTATTATTAGCAGATTAAATGCTACTGTTAACCTTGAAGTTTGGTTGTGATTGCCGGTATCTTGTGTGTTTTGTTCAGAGTCCCTTAACCTAGAAATTGGCTAAAGGCTTATTTTCTCAGTGTAATATTTTAACGTAAGTTACCAAATATTTTTTTTGTAAAAATACCAAAATTTGGAAGAATTTTCAAAACTTTTGGTAAAAACACTTTACAAAAAAAGTTGGAATATCTTCAGAAGAATTTTAAAAAAATTTCCAAATATTTTTTTTGTAAAAATACCCAAATTCAGAAGAATTAACAAAACTTTTGATAAAAAACTTTACACAAAAAAGTTGAAAAATTTCCTAATATTTTTAGGAAATTCACCAAATATTTTTTTGGTAAAAGTACCAAAATTCGGAAGAATTACCAAAACTTATGGTAAAAACACTTTACCTAAAAAAGTCGGAAAATTTCCTAATATTTTTGGGAAAATTACCAAATATTTTTGGGAAAATTACCAAATATTTTTTTGGTAAAAATACCAAAACTCGGAAAAATTGCCAAAACTTTTGGTAAAAACACTTTACCGAAAAAAGTTGGAAAATTTCCTAATATATTTGGGAAAATTACCAAATAATTTTTTGGTGAAAATACCAAAATTCGGAAGAATTACCAAAACTTTTGGTAAAAACACTTTACCTAAAAAAGTTGGAAAATTACCAAATAATTTTTTGGTAAAAATACCAAAATTTGGAAAAATTAACAAATATTTTTGGTAAAAATACAAAAATTATGTAAAATTACCAAAAATTTTTTGGAAAACAACTTTACCTAAAAAAATTGGGAAAATTACAAAAAAAGTTTTAGGTAAAAATCCCAAAATTTTTTACAGTATATGATTTATATCAATTTCATGTTTCCTTTCTCATTTCAAAGTGTATTAAAGTGCCATTCTATCATTCGAATGTCATTTTCAATTATTTATCTGCATATTTCATTGATTTTCCACAGTAGCTCAACTCTGGCCACCTGGCTCAACCCTGACTTTTTTTTAAATTTCCTATAACTTCAAAACTTTTTGTCAAATTTTTGTACAGTGTTTAGCAAAAACATTTCATTTTAGTAAATCTTTCCAAAAATGTACGAGAACTAACGAAATTAGGCCTACAGGGAAAGTTATAGAGAAAAGTCAAAACTATGCCCAACCCTGACTACTCTCCCCTGTATAGTCTTAAAGCTTTTAAACAATTTTTTAAATTTTTAATCATTTTTATGCACATGTACATTTTGTTTCATACATTTAAAAAAATGTATTATTTACTCAAAATTTCATCAAAATTCCAATAATTGAGAAATAATACACATTTTTTACGTTTTTTGCCTAATTTCAAAATTTATATGTTTCTATAGAATTTAAATACGAAACTTGTTAATAACTTTTGGGCAAATTTTATAAAAAATATTTATTTAAATTTTACATTTTACTTTTACATTTAATACATTAATAAATTCGTATAAATTATTATTTTTATTATAATATTTTTTAACTTTTGCTACGTTTTGCATCTTCCACTTTCCTTTCAAATGTTATTTTTCTGTAACTTTAGGACATTTTTAAGAAATAATAAAATACATTTTATGGTAAAATATAAAGATAAATTTTTTCGAAATTTTTTTTTTGTATTTTGTTAGCAAACATTCTTAATAATTTTTTTTATATTTGGCTCATTAAAGCCATAAAATGTATTTTGGTCTTAAAGATTGGTTGAGCCGTTCTTGGGAAAATTAATGTTATATCAGTGCCCTCTTACTGTAAAAGTAGTAAATGCATATGGCTGGGGGCATTTTCTATACATGCTTATCCTATTATGCCCTTTTATTATTTTAGAAAATCTTTAAAAATATTAATGAACTGTTTTAATTAATCTTTTAGGAGGCAACAGCTACAGTGCATCTACTGCAAGAGAATGGAAAAGATACAAGCAGTATACTCGTGAAGACATAAACAATGCAATTATGGAAGTACAACAAGGAGGATTAAGTGCTCTGAAAGCAGCTCGAAAATATAAAGTTCCTTCTCGAACCTTATACGATAAAGTGAAAAAATTAGGTATTAGAACAAATCGTAATAGAAGAAGCTCTTCTGCAAATGTGCATATGGACAATGGTAGTGCTCAGTTCCCCTTTGGTATTGGTGGAAACGCAAATGGCAATATTTACAGAAATTCTTACTCTTCTAACGACGACGAAAATCTATTGATGAATTTACCACTAAAAAATGCAAGTCCTGTGATTGAATCTTTTAAAGAAACTGAAAATTTTTATAATTTGGTTGAAGATTTATCTGTAAAATGTAAAAAAGAAAATGATAAGAATGCTTCACTTGAGTTTATAAAAGAAGAGGTAATCAATTCTTCCGCAAAAGATAACTCAGATATATAAAGTAAAAATTTGAAAGACATAGTTAGAATATATATATATATATATATATATATATACAGTAAGGGAAATTTCATACCAGACATAAGAGTTTTGTTGCGCATATGTAATCCCTGTTCGACGTTTATTTTACTGTCTCTAATTTTAGCGGGTTGGATATGTCAGAGATATTCCTATTGTTTTCAAAAAACACTATGTCTGGTGTGAAATCTCTCTTATCGTATATATACACGGAGAGAAAAATCTAGCTTTTATAGCACGAAGTTTTCCCCTTCCTTTGTAGTAAGTGAAATCGAACTACAAAAGCAAGCGCTCCACGCTTTTATAGCATGGACTCACGCGAAAATAGCACAAATTTTTACTCCAATAGCGTGAAGGGGCGTATACTGCAAAGGTAGGGATGGACTTCATGCTACAAAGGCAAGATTTTTCGCTCCGTGTACACTGTTAAAAAAGATCGCGATTCAAATATACAGAAGGTACGAGAATATAATACACATGTATATTAAATGGAAATTCAATTACATAGTGTATTGAAATTTAATATACAGTTTAGCGCACGCGCTGAACTAAGTTGAGTACATCGTCCCTGAGCTTAACTTGCTGGGTTCAAGTCCCGGCCGAGTAAAATTTTTTTAATTTTCTCATGTTATTATATTTAATATACATGTATCTTAAATCTAAGTTCATTGTGTATATTAAATGTACTGAAACTTTAGGTTTCCAACACCAGAATCCACTTAGAATTAACAATTACCATGTTTCCATCATCAGTACTTAACTAATGCTGCACGTTAGTTTGAAATAAATGAAAGTAGTTGCATCTTTTTTTCAACTAACACGCAGGATTAGTTAAATACCGACGGTGGAGAAGTGGTAAATGCTATCGGATGTAAAATTCTAAGTTTAGAAAAATAACAGAAAAACAAATTGAATACTTCTTGTAGTAGAAGAATTATATTGATTTTTGTTATCTCGTAGTGAATTCTAAATACAAATTATTTCGTACTTTGCAGTTAGGGTCTTAAGAATTGTTTATATAGGTTAAGCAATGTTACTTTGATCACTCTCTAAATCAGAATAAGTCAAAAATGAATTAATAATTCAATTTAGTAAAATTTCTCACTAATTTTTAGTTAAATTTCACTACTTTATTAGCAGTTTTGAAACCTTTAACTAGTGATGCCGCAACTGAGACCGAGACTCGGGGACATCATGTAAAAGTCTCGTCTAGTCTTTTGCATGGTATCTTCGAGTTTCCGTCTCGTCTCGCGGCATCACTACCTTTAACTAATGTTTTAGTAATAAATGACTAAAAATTAATAGAAATTTTAACTAATTTGAATTAGTAACTGATTTTTAATAATTCAAATTACGGTCGAATCCGGACAATACTTTTTGAGAAAATAATATGAGATAGACAGCAATAACACTATAGTGTTATTTGCACCTATGCCCACCTCTGGATCCGCTCCTGATTTTGATTGAGAGAACACAAAACGTGTTTGAAGCCAAAATAAATTAATACACATTCATTTATAAGAGACTTTATAAAAATTAAAGAGACTGATAATGATATACCTCAATTAAAATTTTGGTAATAGCTTAATAAACTAATTTGATGTTTCTATGGAAGGTTTAACTTTTGATAATTGAAAAATTTAAGACGATGCAAAAATTTAAATTTATTCTTTTTTCAGAAAATCAATTTTAGAAAGAGTCTTGAAACCTGCATTTAATTTATTACCAAAATGTTAGTGCTCATTAGATGACAGTTAGTTTACCCTTAGACTTTGTTTTAAAATTGGAAAATTATAATAACAATAACAAGGCAAAATAAACATTGTTTTTGTACCTGTGTAAAATTCGTACAAAAATAGTTCTGGAACAACCGCTGATATGGCTTAGATGGCGAGGTGCCTGGCTTCGAGGTCACGGAAATTACACACCATCGTATACGGTTAGTGCATCTTCTGCTTTCCATTAGCCTGGTGTTTGTCTGAGCGATTGAGATATTTCTAGCGAAAAAATAGACGTCGAAGTCTGGTTGAGTATCATTCGAAACTTCGAAGGTATACATCCCCACTCGACTGTCAATTAATCGGCTGCCCTAATAGCACTGAATGTTATTTAACTTCCAGGTAACGTTGCTGAATGTCGATTTAACGTTAAAATGTCCACGGCCATTTAACGTTCGGCTGGAACGTTATAGAACGTTTCTTTAGGACCTTCAATGGACATTCGAAAAATCGCAGTGCGGGTTGCGGAAAAATGTTGCGGAAAGTCTGAAATTTTTTTTATTAATTATAATCAATGTTGATAATGTTATTGCTTCTTAAGAACAGTGGTCGCTAAAATCAACTGCGCAGCTTTAGTTATGATAGATAACTACTGCGCACAGTATTAACGTTATTTAATTTTTTAAACATTTTTGAATGTCCATTGAAGGCCCCAAAGTAACGTTCTATAACGTTCCAGGCGAACGTTAAATGGCCAAGTACATTTTAACGTTAAATCGACCTTCAGCAACGTTACTTTTTAACGTCCCTGACGTTAAAAAGTAACGTTATCTGGAAGTTAAATAACGTTCAGTGCTATTAGGGTGTACTCAGTTAAGTCGTCCGCTGTTTTCTTTTACTCTGATCAGAAAGGGCTAGGCAAATGCGAGTACTTCTAAAGGTGGGTACAGACTACGCGAGCCGAGCCTGTAATGTAACGCATTATAGGCATATACAATGGGAATTGAGTTACTGTCCAAGTTTTCCTGCGAGCTCAAAGGGATTTGGGTTCCTATCTGCTTTGGGACCCCAGCCACCCTTCAACTCAACTAATCATAAATTTTGTCCTATTGTACTTCCATGAGAGTTTATCATAAAATTTAAAACTCAAACCCATTTTTTGCATAAATTTTAAACTCTTGCTAATACTTCATAACTTTTTAGCACTTTTACTGAGCGGAGTTATTGCAGTATTTGGAAATAGCCTTCGTTTTCCCATTGTCCAGAGGCTTGTTCGCCGACCATTCCATTGCAGGCTCGGCTTCCGTAGTCTGTACCCACCTTAACAAGAGACGCCTGCGGAACGCAATGGGCACTACATTGAGATATTCGGAGATGCGGGGATACGGTAAAATACGGGCAATTCCTGAATAAATTCCAGAATTATTTAGGAAATAATTTTTCCGTGTTCAATATTAAAGGGCTAGTCTGGTGTTCCGAGCCTGTTTTGAAAGCTTATTTCAATATTCTTTTTTTTATTAGAAAATAATTTTTAATCAAATAAAATCTTTTAACATCTTTTTGTTCTTATTATGAATTCTTAAAAAAAATTGTATTCCACTATTTTTAAATTGATATTGATATATATATAGTATAAACTTATAACTAATGTTTATAATAACAAAAAATGAAGAAGGGCGCTGGCGCAGGTGATATCATCCGTTGGCGTTATCTAAAACAAAAAAACCAAATTGATTATTGTTCTGTATGTAAGTGGCTGCCGCCCGAACTAGAATTATACATTTTTATTAATAACTTTTTTTTATTTTTAACTTTTTATCAATAATAAACAGTTGATTTTTGAATTTTTTGATATAATAGTCCGCCATTTTGTTATTTAATAACAAAAATCTTTTATTCTAGTTCGGGCGATAGCCACTTACATACAGAACAATAATCAATTTGGTTTTTTTGTTTTAGATAATGCCAACGGATGATATCACCTGCGCCAGCGCCCTACTTCATTTTTTGCTATTATAAACATTAATTATAAGTATATATATATCAATATCAATTTGAAAATAGTGGAATACAATTTTTTTTAAGAATTCATAATAAGAACAAAAAGATGTTAAAAGATTTTATTTGATTACAAATTATTTTCTAATAAAAAAAATAATATTGAAATAAGCTTTCAAAACAGGCTCGGAACACCAGACTACCCTCTTAACAATATATCTGTTTATATTAGAGAATGCAGGTGTCTCAACACCTGAACCATATCAGCGGAAAGAAATTCTCATTCTTGAATTTGATTCAATATCCCATAGGCCGACACCATTTTGCTTTTGATCTTAAGGGTGTTAGAAGGAAGAACTTGGTGGGGACTCTCAAACATTTTCCCCTCTTTTCTCTCGCAATAAAAAGTCGAGAGCAATGAGAAAATGCGTTGCAGAACATAATAAAATGTCCAAATTTATAAAGTGTCCAATACTTTAGAATATCCAAAACACAAAATGTCAAATACTTAGAACGTCCGAAATAGTTAAAACATCCAAAAACATTAAAAATTTTATCCTACAATGGCTAGTTTTGACGCAGAACTTATATTTGTTGGTAAAGTACGGTATTTGCATGTAGAGCGATTTTTGTTGACATTCGCCGGGCAAGGATACGAAAATATATTTCGATTTCAATGACTTTGGTTAAATATCAATCAAGAATAACTTTTTACATTGTTTTTTAGTAAAAATTTTCAATTTTTGACTTTTTGGATGTTTGGTACTTTCTACTTTTTCCGCTTGGATAAATAGTCCTTTGGATATTCCGTCCTTTGGAACTGTGGATTAGACATTTTAGTTTGGACATAATGTACTGTAATCGAGAAAATGTGACGTTTTATAGTAAAATTTTTTCATTTTTGACTTTTTGGAATTTTTGATATTTGGTACTTTGGACTTTTTTCCTCTTGGATAAATAGTCCTATGGATATTCCGTCCTTGGGGACTTTGAATTAGAGGTTGATTTTTTCTTTTTACTTAAACATTATCACTTTGAGAATTTTTTCTCAAAAAATTAAACATTATTTCACAAAAAGAAAAAATCACAAGGAATCCTCAGAAAAACCGGAATCCGGAAATAATCAGCTTTTTCAATTTTAATGTTTCTTTACGCGATAAAAAGTCGAGAGACGTGAATAATTACCGTGCTTTCTCTTAAATAAAATTTTGGTCTTTAGCGCTAGCAGCAGACTTGTCAAATCACGGTTTCATGGTGTGAGTACAAGTCCACCTGATGTGTATGCATGTACCTAATGTCCAAAACTTAATTTCAGATAATCCGAGAGATAAACACCAGAATTTTTCAGCTCTCTCGGCCTTGCAAAAGAAAAAAACTTGTAAATCGGTTAAAAACTATGAGCTAAAAATCAATTGATCCACAGGTCATTTTTTTCCCACACTGTGCGCCGGGTTATATGTATTTAAAAAATCTAATTGTTTTACGATGGCGGATTTTCTGCAGATTCCTTGTGATTCCTTCTTTTTCCGAAATAGTGTTTATTTTTATCTTTTTTTTAAAATCTTAAAGTGATAATACTCAAGTTTCAGAAAAAAACCAACCTCACATTTTTTCATCGCTCCACAGTCGGTCAATAAAGTCGATTTTTGGCCAATGCCGAAAAAGTTCAAAGATTTATTTAAAATTCGTTACTCGGAAATTTTCGAAGTCACTTATAACGAATCTGATGTCGAATTTTCATAATTTAATATGGCGGATCCAATAAGTCGGACTTAAAATTTATAAAGACTATAAATTTACTTAAAACTTACAATACTGTTAGAAATGGCCAGTCCTCTTACTAAAATCGTATTAAAAGCACCTTCATACTTATTCGTTGACATTTTAGTTAAAAATAAAGCTAGAGAAATTTAAAAAAAAGAAGTCGAAAGCTTATTAAATTCTGGGTTTAATGACTCCTAATAAAGTTTTTTTTTATTGATAAATGAGTGAAAATTTGCAAAAATAAAAAATTTGTTCTGTTATAATATATTAAGCGATTGTTCTCTATTATTAGAAATAATAAAATGCAACAAGTAAGGCGAGCATAATTTTTCTACTAGCACTGTTGATAAACGTCTTTATAGTTTTGGATTTTATGTATTGAACAAGAATTTACAAAAACAAATGCTTTTGAATTTCTATTTTTAAGAAATGTTGTATTTAAACAGTACTGCTTGGTTTTCAAAAAAAGTATTTTTCACATTAATATTTAAATTAAATTACATTTTTATAACGTCTGAGGAAATTTATTGATTTCTCCGAGTCAGTTAAACATTAATGAGAAATTTTAAAAACACTTGTTTTAAAGTTTTAATTATAGAAAAAAAAAAAAAATTTAAAAAATAGTTTATAATAAAATTGGTTAAACAAAAAAACAAAATTAACTTTTAAGCAATTTTTACTATCTATCGATTAGCGCAAAAAATTCAAGGAAAAGCCTATTTTTTAAATTATTTAAACACTTTTGTTACAAACTAATTGCTTTTTAAAATTTTTTCTGCCTCTATAATGTTTTTTCTTTGTCATAAGATAATTTTATGTTGAAAATTTAAAATACATACAGTAATTTAACCATAGATTCTAGTTGGCCTTTACGCGTAATGTACATATTAAAAGGGTAATCTCTACCCCTAAAAGGTTTTTTCAGCCGATATAAAACATGGTACGTCAAATGTAGTTCGATGTAGAATATTTATACCAACTACCCAGAAAATCGGTGAGTTACACTTGGGTAGTGTTACTTGTTAGTGTAGCCAGATGAGACTAAACCTCTAACCCCAATAGGCTTCGCAAGCTTAAGCGCGTACTAAGAATTATAACAGGCGTCTTCGCTTTGCTATGAGTAAAATGTTTAGCTTCTATACACTGAAAAAACTTTGGGCCGGCAAACCACTCAGGGCTGGTCGCGCTGCCTTCCACACTTGAGAGAGCTCTGACGCACTATTTTTGGTATCTCAGACGTACCACACTGGTAAGGCTGAGCTCTCACAGGCAAGGGTAGATGCACAACCATCATTTTCCCGTGCCGTACCAATGAAAAGGGATTGCTGCTTGCTCACATTGGGTCGTCAGCTTACCCACATTAAGAGCTCTGGCGACCCAAACAGAGGTGAGCAGGTGTACTTGATTTGGTAAGGCAGACTTACTCGCAGGTACGTCTGCCCGCCCAAATTTTTTTCAGTGTAGCGTTAGAAGTATCTGCGCTCTAAAGACAATACATTTTATATAATACCTTGCTTCAAGAACTCTACTAAAAAGTGTGTTTTTAGAGTTCTAGAGATTAAAAGGAGGAGAATCCTACTTTTAATCACAGTTATCCCCACCAGCAATGCCATTCAAGCACGCTTGCCAACCTAAACATCAGCTGTCGCGTCACGTGTTAGAACAGCAAGCGTACTTGAATGGAATTGCCGGTGGGGTTAAACTGTGATAAAAAGTAGGATTCTCTTCATTTTAATCTCTAAAACTCTAAAAACAGCGTTTTCAGTAGATTTCTTGACACAAGGTTATTATATAAAATTATGTGTGGAACACAGGCGCATCTAGGCAGATGCACCCTTGTTACACAAATAACTATTATGTACGTTTTGCTATGTTACTTGGCGCGCTTTTGAGACCCAAAGCAAACCACACGTCAGGAGTAGGTTTGCAGGCAACAGCAGGCAAAGGAGACTTTGGAGTCCAAGACGCATGCGTCAGCATGCGCGCGGACGACCAAAAAACCGAGAAAAACGTACTCCACTTACATAAAACATCGTGTGGACTTCGACTCAAAACGCATTTCTCGTCCTCGCTTTTTTACAGTACTCGGCTTCGCCTCGTACTCCACCAAAAAGGGTGGAGCTCTTTCATCTACAGTAAAATGTTCTTATCGTTGGAGCCTAGATTCTTCTAATGCTATAAAAGCTAAAAAATTTACTCTGATAGCAAAGAGAAGACGCCTGCTACAAAAGTAAGATTTTTCGCTTCGTGTGTAAGCTCGGTAATGTTGGAAAAATTCGAATTATACTCTATAATGTACACTATTGTTAGGACCACGGGAGAGAGAGAGACAGAAAGAGAGAGATAGAGAGAGCGCAAGAGAAAGAAGTTGACAGAATAGAGACAGCGATAGACCTCTACTGGAAAGAAGAGAGATAAATTCCCTCATACCTTAATACTCAACACCGAGTGATAGTTACTTTTATCTAAATAAATTACATTTTAATAAGTCAAAAGCAGTAAAAGTCACTTGGCAAATTATTAAAGTACATGTCTTTCAAAGGATTAATGTCGGTTGATTATTAAAAAAGCGTAAAGTGTCCGAAGTTAAAGATAGTGTCGGATCCAGACGAGGTTTTTTGAGAGGGCATTACATGAGAGAGAAAGAGGTGGCATTATAGTGTTATCTTTTTCTTTCTCACATAAATATAAGGCTTGTGGGGCAGGGGGCTAAGCAGCCATGCCCCCCCCCCCTGGATCCGCCAATGGTTAAGGTTTAATGCTCATTGTTAGTAATATTAAAATAGTCCTATTATACATAGCCTTGATAGGATAAAAATATCGATATATCAACAATACACATGTATTGTAGTTTTTAAATTATAATGAATGTTATGAATTAAAAAGTATATTTGATTACCTTTAATGGCCATGGGATGTTGATGCAATAATCCTCATTTATAATTTAAAAATAAATATTAATGCCGTGCAGGGTTATCCATCGGTAAAGGGCTTTTTTTTGTCTAAAAAAGCAACGTTTCGTCGGCCATGATTTGCCGACCTCATCAGGCTGAATTTATTAAAAAAAGAAAAAATTAGGTCTAAACACTTTAACACAATTTTTAGCATAAATATATATATAAAAAAGATATTACAAATTTGGTCATATTGAATAAAATTTAAAAAAAAATGACAAGACACACAGAACACCAACAAACTCGACATCATAATCGAAACAAAAACAGAATTTACAAATTTAAATATTACAATAATAAAGAAGTCAATGAACTTTGAAATTGACAACAAAAACAAACAAACCAGAAGTCATTAACCTACATGGAAAGTTTCAGAAATTATCTGTATCATGAATTTATAATCGTGCTGTTTTGTTTAGACAAGTTCCTAAAGTTTCTTTGCATTTTAATAATGTTTTTTACAAAATTTCAAATATCCTTAAACAATTTCATATTTCATCAATTCCACCCATACGAGGGTATAAACGGTGCCAAGGGCAACCGGGGCCCGCAGGGGAGGGGTGAGCACGACTCTCCCCTCTCCCGTCCCGGTCACTGGGTTGGACTCTTGGTGGCAGTGGTAACAGCTCACATCGCTTGGGGCTAGCGGTTGATAGGAGTGACGGATCCTTTGCATGTTATTTAACATGATCAGGGTAGTGTTCTAAAATTCTCGGTAAAATATAATCCGAGAAGGAAGGGAAGAAAATTGCGGTAAATTACCGAGAAGACGAGAATTTATGAGAATTAACGAGAATATTTGTTTTTATGGTTTTTTAATTTGGTTTTATGCTTTAATTATATTATTTTATAATAAATAGGTTAAAGAAAATGCATAGAAGAGTTATTTAAATTTTAATTATATAATTTATTAATTATATTATATAATTAAAACAACGAATATGCACATTAAACTGTAAGATCAACGTTTCTATAAACAATTAAACATATATCAAACTTTTTAACAGTATTGAAACAGTCTTTGCGATTTGCACTTTCCGTTAAAATTTAAATAATAGGAAAAAAGAGATAGCCATGCCAAAGTCATTGAAAAAGTTACTTTAAGATTAATTTTATTGAATGACTTAAAAGGCCTAAGCAGATAGAAATACGGTTACGGGACCAGAGCATGAGACAGAAAAGGACAGAAACAGTCTCTGTCCTTTATTATCTCATGCCCAGCTCCCGTAACCGTATTCGTTGTGCTTTGGGCTACCGTGGTTGTCCTAGTATCCGTCCACCTAAGCAGACGACATGTCCCAGTTACCGTCCATTTTAAATTCTTTATTTAAAGCATTTATGTAGAGATACGTTTATGTAAATATAACGAAAGATGTTATAATGATGTCAAAAATATTCAAATAAATTTAAAAACTCAGTTTATGCAGAAATACACTCGAAATTATCAAAAAGTGGACGGGCACTGGGACGTGGACGGGTACTGGTACAACCACGGTATATCTATAAAAATCTGGTAACTCTCTATAATATTCTTAAGTTTACGCCCAACAATAAATGAATGCGAAAAGTAAAATAGAATAGACCAATAAAAAAAGGTATTCCAATGTGACAAATTACTTGATTCGTCTATTCTATTTCACTATTCCTCCAATCCACTGAATGTGTACAAATTCTAGTCATTTAAACAGTTTTTGAATCTTCTCATAAATTCTCCGAGAAAAAACGATCCGGTAATTTACCGGTAATTTACCGCAATCTTCTTTCTCTTCTTGACGTAAATTACCGCCTTTGGAACACTAGATCAGGGTCACAGAACTCCTACCAATCACGACGTGTGAGGTAGGTACTTCGCCGTTGTTGATGTGGAGTAACTACTGCTGTTTGGGAACCGAGGGTCTGCAGGGTCTTACGGCCCTGTGGTAATCGGTAGATTTGGGAAATCTTTAAATCGCGTTGACCGAGCGTATCTCGGTCCCGGATGCATGTGTAGGCGCATGGGTATAGGAATGCCCTTAAAGGTGGGTCCTTGCATCTTAAATCAGAGACAGTATTTGAGGCACCCAATTCAAGAACCGGTCCGACGCTCGAGTTCGCCGACTTGGGGCCAGTCAGCGCATCAAAATTTCAGTAAAATTAAACTGCAAAATTTTTATTTTTAAAATATACTACCTTATAGAAAATAAAAAAGCACAACTTTTTTCGCCATGACTTTTTTTTGTAGGACCAATACTTCAGGTTAGAATGAACAAAAACTAAAAAATTTTGTTTTCAAAATTTAATTTAGTTTTAAAACATAACTCATTCTATATTGGACAAATCTTAATAGAATTAATTAAAACCTAGTATACTTACGCATTTAGGTCTAGAGACGCTGACAAAGTGATAAAAAAGTAAAAAAACATTCATTGTTTAATTATTTTTTAATACAAATAGAGACCTGTTTGTAAAAGCTCCACTGAAAAGTGGTATTTTAGGGAGTTTTTTGTTTTAATCATTAGAAAGAATTTAAAGCCGGATCCTTGTTTACTAATATCCAAAGAATTAAAATTTGAAATCTGTGAAAAAATATCGGACATTTAGATCCGCCGGTATTCGAACTCGTGTCTTTCATTTGCTACATGACTGCTCTAAACCAACTAAGCTACAGAGGTCCATGTTGGATATAATTTCACAGATTAATGTAAACGCTTCATTCAGCTAATTTTCTATTTCAAATTCAAATTTTCCCAGAATTATGACGTCGAACATTTTTCAGTCGCAAGCAAGTTGTCCACTTGGTTTGTGTGACGAAACCTACTATACCGACTTTTATTTCGACAATCTAGGAAGTTGAATTCTATCTATTCAGTCTATAAACTAAAATGTAAAGACTGCACAGCGATATATATAGGTGAGACTAAATGTGCTCTTAAAACTAGTCTAAATGAACTTAGAACGAAACAGGATTCCTTGGTTTTTAAACACTGTGAGAGTCTCGATCATGAATTTGATTGAAACAATGTACAGATTCTAGACTGTGAATATAATGAAAAAAAGAGATTTACCTCTGAATTGATTCATATAAAAATGAATCATCCTACTATTAATAAAAAAAAGCATATTTTATGTGTTAACCAATTTGTTGGTAATTATCTTTTTTTATATATATTTATGCTAAAAATTGTGTTAAAGTGTTTGGACCTAATTTTTTCTTTTTTTTAATAAATTAAGCCTGAATAGGTCGGCAAATCTTGGCCGACTAAACGTTACTTTTTTGGACAAAAAACAAAATTCGAAGTTTTATTTTCCTTCCTGAGATTGTTTACTTTTCCTGCTTAAATTGACAATGCCCAGGTGCGAATTTTCGGTCGGCCCATGGTTGGGCCAACCGTGCAGTAAGTTGGCCCACCTTTGGCTCATAGGTCGGGCCAACTGGAGACTACTTGTACCAAATTATTCTATTAATGAATACACATAATTACATAATTCACATGTTATAAATTTAGTTACACAAATATAACAGAAAAAGTTCATTAGTCATGAAGATTTGAACCTGGGTTTTCCAGATGCCAGTCCAGTAGGCTAACCACCAGCCCATCAGAGGTATGAGTGAAAAATACCAGATGAACCTTATAGCCAGATAGTAGAGTAACACAGACCGTTGGCCCAACTATCAGCCCCAGATTAGGCCGACCTTCTAGTGTTGGTTTTCATTTAGTTTTTATTCATATTATTATTTTATTATATCATTTAAGAGACAGAGTGTAGCTAACGGTCGGCCCAACTCTGGCCACTGTTGGGCCGACCGTCGGCATTTGGTTGACAAAGTTTGGTCGGCATACTTGGTTGGTCCAACTTAGGTATTTCTGGTCGGGCCAACTTTGGGTGCCAACCAAGTGCCGACGGTCGGTCCAACATATATGGGACGTTCCATGTCAACCGGATCACCTGCGTGCCCAAAATTAAGCACAACATAAAAAAGTTTTCTATGACTTAAAATCATTGTACATCCAAGGACTTTCAAATGTCGTGTGGCGTTTTGAAAAAATCCAATCTCTAAAAGTAGAAGATCATCAAACTTTATCATCGCTAAAAATCATATCGCAAAAATTCAATCAAAGTTGACTAGTTTCAGCGACCTCCAAAAAAATAAAAATTAGTCAACTTAGACTCCAAAAACCCCTAGATACCAAGCTTTAAGAAAATCCAACAAAATGGCAGTTCCAAAATGACGGACGAAATTTTTTAAAAATGTTGCATTTTTTACACTTCGTATTTAGTGGTTTGCGGAGTTTAAGTTGACTAATTTTTATGTTTTTGGAGTCTCTGAACTTGAATCAGTAGTCAGATTTTATAAATTCAAAATAGCTGATCCAATATGGCGGACGAATTTTTTGAAAAATGTTGGATTTTCTTGACACTTGGTATCTAGGGGTTTTCTTGGTTTTTTATTACTAATCTGAAGTTACATTTGAAAAATTTAAAATGGCGGTTCCAAAATGGTGGTCGTTTTTTTAAAAATTTTATTGAATTTTTTTGGAACACAGTGTCGAGAGGTCTTCGAGGTCGCTTATTTCGAATCTGACGTCAGAGTTCCAAAATTCAAAATGTCTGATCCAATATGTCGAAACAATTTTTAAAAAATTGATGGATTTTCCTAACACATAATGTCTAAGAGCTTCTGGGATTGCTGCTTATGAATCAAAAATCAAAAATTAGAAATTTTATATAGAGTCACTGATTACAAGTCAGAAGTCAGATTTCTAATTTTTAAAATCCAAGATGGCAAATAAATTTTTTAGAAAATTGATATACTTTCTTAAAACTAGGTATCTGGATGTTTTTGAGATCGCTTATAACGTAACTGACATCAGCTTTCGAAAATTCATAATGGATAGTTCAATATGGTTGTCGTTATTTAAAATTAAATGTTAACTTTTTATGTATTCAATCTTGTTTTTATCTATGGCATAAATTATGAATTTAATATAAAATAAAAAGGCAATGACAGTTCAAGATCTGTATTGTATGTTAAGTTCTAATGCCTTGAGGTTTGTTTTCACATGCGGGATAATTATTAATTATTTAATATAAAATATAAGCGCAATAACATTGTAAGGTCTGTATTATATGCTAATTTTTAATGTGTGGAGGCTTCTTTCATTTATGGCATAATTATTATTATTATTACTTTGATACAAAATAAAAGCGCAATAACATTGAAAGATCTGTATTGCAACAGTTTTCAAAAATTTCGTCCGACACATGGCTTTTGAAAGTCCTTGGTTGTACAAAGATTTTAAGTCATAGAAAACTTTTTTATTTTGTGCTCAATTTTGGGCACGCAGGTGATCCGGTTGACATGGAACGTCCCATATATATATATATATTTCTGTGTTTACATATATATATATATATATATATGTGTGTGTGTGTGTGTGTGAAGTTAATAAAATTAAATAAAAGCAAAGTGAAAGCGAAGTGAAGTGAAGTGAAGTGAAAGTGAAGTAAAGTGAAATTACAAAATAGCACCCCTGGATTCACCACTGGGATAAGTACTGAGTTAAGTACTGGAACTCCAATACTTTTTTCGCCATGCATTGTTGAAAATTGTTTCATGCTACGCACAAAGCTTCTATGGCTTCTACAGCTGCGCAATAGTTTTTTGTTGTAAACTAAATAGAGAGAGAAACATTAAACGCAAAATAACAGTTTCACTGAAATTTAAAAAAAATGTTACTGTGATTAAAACATTATATTGGGCGAAAAAAGTACTGTAATTCAAGTACTTAAAACAATACTTATAATCCTGTACTTATCCCAGTACTCTACCCAGTACTTCTTCCAAGTACTTAACCCATTACTGAATCCAGTACTTCTTTTTTGTAAGAGATATATAAATACAGATTGTAATACTAGCCCTTAATTCAAAATGTAGGTTATATGCATAAAAAAAGAAAATATTTGTTTTATGTACGAATTTATTATAAAAACGGACTTTCACAAAAAGTACACTTTTACATTACTCGGATCTTTTAAGGCGCATTCCCAGTATGGTCGAGTTCTAACATTTAAGGTTCTAATTTTAAGTCTATTTTGAGCGATTCTGTCAACATTAAGTTTCTCTGGATGTTAGGGATACTTTTTTTTATTTAATAATATTTTTTATTGCAAATTAATTTAAAAATGATGATTGCTTAATTTATTTCACAGTAAAAAGAAATTTATTGGACAGACGATAAATCTAATACTACAGTGCTTCTGTACTATCGTCCTTTGTGCATTTCGCTGGTTATACATATAAGTTGTATAATCGTCCTTTCTGACTGTACAATCGTCTTTTGTTGTTCTTGCGTTAAGATCATGGCTATTTTTGAACAAGGCTGTAAATTTAGAGATAATGTATTTTTTTAATTACGCAATGTTTTTGCATGTATTTTTTCCCCTTGAATTCGAATCTGTATTTTAAAATTACCTAGAACGTTAAGTTCCTGAGTCTCATCATTCAGACACATTTTATCAGGCATACTTTGACTCTTTCGATTTTCATTAATATATTTACAAAAAATTTTTGGACACTCTGCAATAGAATTTTCCGTTCTAGAAATGTAGCTATCATAGCAAACATTAGATAATAATTTGCATTCCGACCTTAATTTAGCAAATACCAAGTAATTGTCGTTATTGCTGAATCTCTTATACATAATATGAGAGACTTTACACCGCAGTGAAAAGAGAAGAATAGGGGAGACCGGGGCTACTTGGCGCACTTTTCACTCTTTGTTGATTGGTTCTGCCAATTTTGTGTACATGAAAACTATATTGTACAGAAACTTTGCTTAACATCTCAGCTTTGATTTCAAAAAATAAAAGTTCCAAAAAAAGTTGTACTTTTTTTTTAGAACAGACTGTTTGGAGAAAACCAAAGTGCGCCAAACAGCCCCGACCTGGGGCTGCCTGGCGCACTACCCGGGGTTACTTGGCGCATGAATTAAAATGTGTGATTAATAATCAAGCAATATGTTTCATTGTTAAAATAAGTCTTCTAAGGAAATATTATCTTGAAAAATGTGAATTAACTCAAAATGGAAGGTTCATCTTGTTCAAAAAGTGAAGTTCACGAACCTAAAAACTACAAATATCTGGAAACGTAAAATTATAAGATTATAATAATAATAATAATATATATTAAACACTTTTTTATCTTAAAGGGTTATTCTTGGTACTGATAATAAAATAAAAGTGTTACCACATTGAATTTAATAAATTTTTATTAGTCACTAGATGTAGCTTATAAACTTCTAGCGTTCCGAGCGCGCCAACCAGCCCCGACCGTACTGCGCCAAGTAGCCCCGGAGAGACTATTTATACATTTTCTTCGTTTTAAAAAAACGCATTAATTTGACCGAAGAGAAAAATTAATTCGACTTTTCACTTTTGAATAAACTCAAGTGCGTCAACCAGCCCCTGCGTCAAACAGCCCCGATCTCCCCTACGCATGCAAAACTTTTCGCCTGAGAAACAGCGGAATGTATATCTGCCGCTCTCTCTAACTCATGCTACCCCCTCTCTTCTCAGTCAAAAGTTTGGCTCCTCCTGCTTCGTTTTGCATGCGTATTCTTTGCTTCTCACTGCGGTGTAAAGTCTCTCTACCTATGTGCAGTTTTCTTTCTCAGGATTAGTTGTTTTAACTCACTAGCAAACTAGGGTGGAAAGCTTAAATCAGTTATAATTTTTAAAGGAACATAATAATCAAATGCAAAATTCAAGCAATCATAAACTATGCTAATGGATTCATTAGTATCCTCAACTTTGAGTACATCCTTCCATACGATGAAATTCATGAAAGATACAAATCTAGCCAAATCAGCATAATTCGTAAGTTTCTATTATTAATTCTTTTAAATATTCTGAAGAGTTTTTCTAGAAGAATTAGAATTTATTTCAAGAAGACTTCCGTAACTCGTATTACGAAGTCTTGAACTTGTTTCTGAAGAGAAAGATTTTAAATTCTATAAAAAAAATTTCTCCCGCGACTACTCGAAATCAGTTCCTTAAGACTACAAAATCTTGCCCAACCTCTAAGTACGCGGTTGAATTTCTAGAGGGTAAAAACATATTTGAGTAAACTAAGCGTTGGGTCCGCGTGTTGCGTCTTCTATAACAGTTCCGGAACTTTTAGAACGCAGCGGTGGAGATCTTCTGATCGCTTCGCTAATAAAAATTCTTTCAATGTCATTGTAAAAATACCTACAAAATTCTAGAATTATTATTAAATTGTTTTAAACAAATTCCCGAATTATTCCCGTATCCACAGTTCTTAAACAAGTTCTAGAATAATTCTGGTACTAATTTTTTCCGTGTGGTGCTGTGTAAGTTTCAATGATATCTAGTCAATTATTAAAAAGTCGTCCGCTATATTGGATCCATCAATTTGAATTTAAAACATTTGACACCGGATTTGTAATCAGTAACCTCAAATGACTCCGTATAACAAGTTTGAATCCATTTGGAATACATCTTAACGTATTCCCGAACAGCACTGAATGTTTCAGCAATATTGGCAAGGTTGAGGCAAGGCAGTTTTACTTTGTTTCAGTTTTGCCAATATTGCTAGAACATTGCGGCGGATCTACGATGGAGCATTGGGAGCAATTGCTCCCTCTGAGAACCTTACATTTGTATAAGGGAGAAAGAGATAACACTATGGTGCTACCTTTTCGAAGATCCGGTGCTGTTCGAGTTGGTCACGTTTTTGGCAATTTGTCCTAGTTACGGCCTTTCAGGTATATAAGTAGTCGGTAAGTACTGGAAACTCCAGCACTAAAACCAAACATTGTACATATTTATATTGTCGATACGCAACAAGGACTTACGTCTGCGTAATTATTTTTTTTGTAAATTACAGACATGAAAATACATTGGACACAAACATTAAATGCTCATTGTAATTTATAACAAAATTTATTGTTCAAAAAAATACATTTTGCAAATTTTGCATCATAATTTTCAATACTTATCTAGTACATATACACCAGTATTTATCCCTAGACCTTAATTTAGTACTTTTTTCATAACAGCACAATATATTTGACAAATAAGTTAAACATTTTGTTATAAAATAATAAATAAAATATATAATTATATTATAAGTTATAAAATAATTTTCTATAACACTTAAGGATGCAAAGTACTATATATTCTACAAAACCTTTGAAATACGTACTTTACTTTCAAATTCAGAGTTCAAATGTTCCAATTCTAACCATTATTCTAAAACATCCCTTCAAAAAATTTTAATTATATTATTCAAAAGCTTAAAGGATAAGAATAGTGAAGGTACATAGTTCTCCAGCAGTTATACTTAAAAAAATCGATTTTCTATGTACTTTCTTTAAATTGTGAGAAAACGTTATTTTATATGTGTTTTCTATCTGGTTAAAATTGCAGTACCCCTTGCGATGCTCAAAATTGAGATATTCAGGTTGGAAATGTCAATTTTGTATGAAAAATGATAAAAAAAAAAGGAATTTTGAACATGAATATCTCAATTTTGAGCATTGCAAGGGGGAATGAAATTTTAACCAGATAGAAGGCACTTAGAAAATAACGTTCTCTCACAATTTAAAGAAAATCCATAGAAAATCGATTTTTTCAAGTATAATTGCTGGAGAACTACATTAAAATTTAAATTTCAGAACGATAACTTATTAATTGAGACAGAAATCTATTCAGCGAAAAATCTTTTTCAATTTTACTATTAGGTCAGTATTTCTTTTTATTTTTAATAAAAAAGTATAAAACTTTCAGCTGAAATAATTGGCATTTGCGAAATGTAACAATCTACCTCAATAAGTTCAACTATTTAAGACTGATAAACACAATAAGTGTGAGACTGAACTTTTAAGCAAACTAGCTTAAATTGAAATGTTAAGACTGAAATCTCTCATATCGACATATATCCTATATATCCCATAGTACCCATAATATTCTTACATTCAACTATCAAGTCTAAAAAAGAACCACTATGATCCATAAAATAAAGTTGTTTACTTTTGAACAGGTTTTACAAAAATAGTTATTTATAATACTAGGCCTCTAAACGTCCCTTTACGTTTCTCGTGTAATTTAGCAGAACAAAACTACATACAGCCGATTAAAGTGCCGTTTAAAGAAGCCATGTATCATACAAAATTTTTTGTCAATTCACACCATGAGGACGAGATTATGGACGATCAGTGACGCTTAAATGCTTTGCTCCCGGTTATAAATCCGTGTACAAGATCATCTACTGAACTTGTACATGATTCTGGATAAAATCATGCACAGGTGCATTGACTTGTCTTGTGCATGAACTTGTGGATGGTCAACACATGAATTTGGAACAACGAACGTGTACATTTTTATGCACGCACAATAAAATCTGATACAAGAACATGTGCATGAACGTGCAAATGTTCATGCACATAATTTTCCATACTTTCAATTATATTAACAAATGTTACTTGTTTTATAGTGGTCCTCTACCTTTTATAGCCATTAAAATCTACTGCGCAGCCTTCACTCCCATAGATAACTAATGCGCAACGTTTAAAGTTTAATAAATAATAATTATCCATTTTCGTGTACAGATTCATGTGCATGTTCGTGTGCATGTTCATGCACATACTGTCTCTGATTTGAGTGGGGGGCCGGGACCTTTCCAATCCCTAACAGCTAATGTTCATGCACATGAAATTATTTGCCTTTAGAAGCGTTCATGAACATGTGCATGTTCCTTTGCACGTTCATTGTTCCAAATTCATGTGTTGACCATTCGCAAGTTCATGCACAAAGTAGCATGATCTTGTACACGGATTTACAACCGGGCTTACTGGACTAGGAACAGATCTACAGACAATCAGAACGCAGTTCTGATTGCTTAGTGGCCTAAGCCAGTATATATTTTATAATATAACTTTTTTTACGTATTTTAATGACTACATATAGTTTTTCTAGTTCACATTATAATTCATTTTTTTAATATAAATTGCATGCAATAAATGCAGTGTAAAATATTTAATAGATTAAAAGATTCTTTATACTTTATACACAAAAAATTCAGATTATATGAAGTAAATGACGGCTAAAAAGAATGTGTGATTAAATCGCATTAAATCATATTGAAAAAACAAAAATAACATGACTCTGAATGACAGTTTATATCCGCTTTTCCTGAGTCTACAGGAAAAGACCGTATATATCTTCTTCAAACAGCTAAGTTTGTGGAGTACACAAAGTGTCTTGAGCGTTTGCGTGAACATCATGTTTTTACTAAAGAGTGGATTGTGCCTCACACAAACTAGCTGAGCTGACACAAATGAGCTTGCTCGAAATACTAATTTAGTCTGTATGCAGTACGTATTTGTATATGTAGATAGGGATGGTCCTTAATAGCACTGAACTTAATTTGACTTCCGAATAACGTTACATTGTAACATTCAGAACGTTAAATGGTAACGTTGATGGATGTCGATCAAACGTAAAAGTAACGTTTTTTCGGAACGTCACAAAAGTTTATTTTATGACTTTAAATAGACATTCGAAAAATCGCAGAACGTTTAACGTTACGTCTTACGAATGTCACAATATAAAGTTATCTGAAAGTTAAATAACATCAAGAAAAATTGTTCAGTGTAATTAAAAAAATGTTAAATCGGCTCAAAATAATTACTTTTTTTCTAAAGGTAAAATAAAATTAATCCTAGAATATTAATTTGTATCCATTTTAAATCCATTCAGATTTTAATTTGATTCGTATTTCTGAAATTCAATATTCAGTTTGTGTCTGAAAATTGAAAACAATAGGGGAGACCGGGGCTACTTGGCGCACTTTTCACTCTTTGTTGATTGGTTCTGCCAATTTTGTGTACATGAAAACTATATTGTACAGAAACTTTGCTTAAAATCTCAGCTTTGATTTCAAAAAATAAAAGTTTCAAAAAAAGTTGTACTTTTTTTTTAAAACAGACTTTTTGGAGAAAACCAAAGTCTACAAATATCTGGAAACGTAAAATTATAAGATTATAATAATAATAATAATAATATATATTAAACACTTTTTTATCTTAAAGGGTTATTCTTGGTACTGATAATAAAATAAAAGTGTTACCACATTGAATTTAATAAATTTTTATTAGTCACTAGATGTAGCTTATAAACTTCTAGCGTTCCGAGCGCGCCAACCAGCCCCGACCGTACTGCGCCAAGTAGCCCCGGAGAGACTATTTATACATTTTCTTCGTTTTTATGAAAACTGTAAATACACTGCAAAAAAAGGTGTTTAGTTAATGTCTTACGGTAAGACGGTTTTGGTGTCTAAGATGTGAAAAGCATCTTCACACAAGACATCTTTGCCGTCTAAGACACCGAAAGTGTCTTACCGTAAGACGCCTCTTTTTGCAGTGTATAAATCAAAATTTTTTAATTGTTTCTTGAAAGCAACTGTTCAGACCACAAAACCTTAATTTTCATTTTTTTCTGATTGCATTTTGTAAAAAGATATAACAAAAAAATGAAGGCGTTAAAATTTACTTTTGAGTACCAAAATTAGTTTTTTGAATTTATAGTCCAGAATAATCAATCAATAATAATGAAATTATGTGTGAAGTTACAGTTTATCAAGTACATTAATTTGACCGAAAAGAAAAATTAATTCGACTTTTCACTTTTGAATAAACTCAAGTGCGTCAACCAGCCCCTGCGCCAAACAGCCCCGGTCTCCCCTACTGTGTTAATAGTACAAATAAAAACGAATTCTGGAGTGCGTAACTGTACCGAGAAAACTCTGTTACGAATAACGCACGCACTGTTGGTGCACGTATAGTACAATATCACTAATTGCGACAATCGCAATAAATCCATGCTATGTTTACACCGTCGCTTGCGGTACTCGCACCTTATTGCTTTCTCTGACACAGACTCTGTGGGATGAATCCACGAAAACACTTTGTGCGTTTTTGGTAATAAGCTATTTTTCTCAGTGTGGTAAAATTCGGTAAATGTAGCACGTTATTATATATTTAAAATTTTATGTAAATGAAAAAGTAAAATTTAATCTTATTTGGATCTTAAAAATTGTTTTAAAAGATAAATTGCATGTGAGCTTTAAATTAAAAACAAAAGTGTAGTAACCTTAAAGGATTTATTGCTATATATAAAAATAATTTAAGAATGGAAGTTATTATTTGTTTTACAAAAGGTTGATTAATTTGTTATACAGAATCAATATATTATAATTAACTCAGTATGGGTTAAAATTGATTATAATAGATTTATTTGTCTTTTAGTTTTATTAATTCATAACGATTTAGTTAATCAGTCTTTTTTAAAGTTCATAGTAAATGATTTAACATTACATATAAACATAACAAATGAATTTTTAATAAATAATTGCGTTGAATACTGTATGGCTTAATTTTTGCATTTTGTATTTAGTACGGATATTTTATCTAAGTAAGTAAGATAAATGGAATTTCAAATTGTGACAGTGTTAATCTAATATTACTAGATACAATAACCACTTGTTTAATATTTGTGAGGGTATGTTCAGTCATTTCATTCCAAACAAATAACAATCCTATACGGAACATAACTGTATTTGATTGCCGAAAAGGAAACATGTAAGAACAAATTTTATGTTTAAATTATAGCATTATTATAATTAAGGCCTATTTTTGTCTAATTGTTTGCAACACTTTTAGTACGTCGATTTATAAATTTCAGAAATAATGAAAAAACCTAGTGATTGGATTGTAAAAATAACATCGATATGTATGTAGAGAATAAGGCCTTTCCTTTTAATAAGACTGATGAACATATATAAAAATACGTTGCATATTACACCGACATACAAAAAAAATCTCGAGTGCGAAGACTGGCACACGCGAAGTTCTCTTAGTTGTGATGTATCTAATGACCCCAGAATTGCTCGATGTCGAGATATGGCTCTTGATTTCATTTTACATAGTTGGTGGAGAGTTTTGAATTTGCTTGAAACTTGTGACTCGGGTGTATTTGGGGTCGCTGAAAACAAATCTGATGTTGAAAATATGATTTTAAAAATTTCTAATGTCAAATCCAATATGGCAGCCAATTTTAAAAAAAATTTCTGATTTTCTTAAAACTTGTTACTTAGGGGTTTCTAGTGAGGCTGAAAAAAACATCATTAAAATTTTAAAAATTCGAAATGACGGATCCAATATGCACACTGTGCCTGAACCAAAAAAATATCTGACAAAAATGGATCCAAAATCTGGTTGTTGGGGATGTTTCTGCATCATATAAGAAATAAAAATAGATTGAGAACAAAATCTTAGCTGCTCCTTTTTTACAGATATCAGTATTTCCGTTTAATAAATTTTGCGAATTTTTGAAAAACATTAAGTTTGAAACTTTATAACTACATGTAGGCAATAACTAATTATACAAAGAATATCTTAAACATTTTTTTATATGTAAATATATGTTAATACCTTTAAAATAAGACATAAATGAAAAAAATTGTTTAATATTTGTCAAAGATATGGGGTTTTTTGTATACCGAGCTCAATTAAGAGTTGGTTTTTAACTTTTTTGATATTTTAAGTAATATTTCCAAAACATTTGTATTTCTTATAAATATATTTGTCATATTGTAATACTTTTTTGCACAAAAATTAATTTATTTTATTGAAAAACTACGATACAATAAAATTTTTTTATTGCAATTGGTAAGAATAATATTTATAACTTAGCATACGCAAAAATCAAGTTAAATCATTGTCAAACAGAACAATAGTTTTAAAACTGTGAAACGAAATAATATTTAAATATATATTTACATCAACTATAATCAGTACAATACAACTCACTTGAAAATGACAAAATAAAAATTCGGCAACTGCTCGCATGAGTTGGAATTTATATTTTCCACATTTGGTTGAATTAATTTCGTAGCGCTCTAAAGTTTCAAAAATTCACAATGGACCAAGTCACTAGCCCATTCAAACCAATATCACATATTATTTTGTTATTATTAATTATTTATTATTATATATATATTTTATTTAGACAAATAAATAAGTTCAAATACAAAAAATTTACAACTGATAACGAATAAAATTCATAAGATTTGCAAACAATACAATGAAAATCTTTTAAATTGAAGAATTAATTTAAAACTTTAAATCGAAACAATAAATTTATCTGCCTTCTTTTTTCCGGAGACAATTTTATTCACACAAGGTGCATGAATTTTTTCTTTTTATTCTCCTGATGAGAACACATATTCGCAGGATGAGACATCTTTTGATACAAGGCGAATGTTTTTCATAATAATTTGACAGAAAATTATTTTGAATTGAATTGAGCTACAACCAGGCCCGGATTTACCAAACATGGGGCCATAGGCAGACGCTGGTGGGGGCCTATGCAAGGAATGGATTTTTCCGAAATTTACTCAAGTCGAAAAAGCAGTTTCAAAACTTGACTCTTTTTTAATGAGCGGGCTTTTTGAATTTCTAAAAACTTACAATTATTTTATAAAAGTCCCAGTAAGAAGAGAGGAATTGAAAAGTATTAGAATTTGTTAATACTTTTGAATACCTTTTTTGTCCAATACATGTGTATCTGGCGATAGCATCTACTTTTACTCGAAAATCAATCCTTATTAATACACGTTTCTAAATATTTTTCAATCAAAATTAATGCATTTATAATAAGAAAAATAAAATTATTATTTTGTAATATCCACAGTTAAAATTAATTGAATCCAAGTAAATCCCTTTATAATGAAAATAAAAGAAAAGTAAAACGAATATTTTAGAATACCCGCAGTACAGATTTATTAAATCCAAATGAATCCCTTTATAATTAAAAAAAAAAAATTATTATTTTGTAATATCCACAGTTAAGATTAATTGAATCCAAGTAAATCCCTTTCTAATAAAAATAGAAAAAAGTAAAATTAATATTTTAGAATACCCGCAATACAGATTTATTAAATCCAAATGAATTCCTTTATAATTAAAAAAAAATTAATATTTTTTAATACCGGCAGTTAAAATTTATTTAATCCAAATGAACCGTTTTATAATGAAAAAAGTGTGTGTTTTCGAATACCCACAGTTCAGATTTAGTTATTCGAAATGATTCCTCCTATAAATAAAATAATAAAATAAGAGTTTTTTAATACACATAATTCAGATTTACTTAATCTAAATAAATCGCTTGATAATAAAAAATCGAATACCCACAGTATTTTCGAATACCCACAGTTCAGATTTATTTATTCGAAATGATTCCTCCTATAAATAAAATAATAAAATAAGAGTTTTTTAATACACATAATTCAGATTTACTTAATCTAAATAAATCGCTTGATAATAAAAAAAGGTATATTTTGGAATACCTACAGTTCAGATTCATGTAACTTATATAAATAATCAGTATAGTAAATGTTATACTATACAATATTCAAATATTTGTTTTCTCTAAATCAAATGTAAGGTAAAAAACAATTTCTTAAATATGTAACTAAGCTTTCTCAATTTTTTTAGATTAATTTTATTAAAATCAAACATGAAGAAATAATGTTATACAAATATAAAGAACTGTATGTACTACATAAAGTGAGTATTCGAAAATATTCATTTCATTTGAATTTTATTTTCATTATAAAGAGATTTATTTGGATTCAATAATCTGAACTGTGGGTATTAAAATATATACATTTTATTTTTTTCGATATAAAGGGATTCATTTGGATTGTAAAATATTAAGAAACGTATTTAGTAAAAATTGACTTTTCGATAAAAGTTGGTGGTATCACCGGATTCGAATAGATTGAACAAAAAAGGTATTAAAAAAGATTGAACAGTTTTCCTTTTCATTCAAAAAACATAAAATTTCAATATTTTTTAATTTTCTCTTTTTCTTACTGGGTTTTTTTTTCAGATTTTTAAATGTTTAAAAATATTTTTCGAAGTTCTTTTTGTGAGAAATATTATAGCTGGTGGGGGCCCCTTTTGGTGGGGGCCCCTAGGCAGTTGCCTAGTTTGCCTACATATAAATCCGGCTCTGGCTACAACACCTTTTACTTTATATTAAAACAAATTTAAATTATCTGAAAGTGTATTAAAACAAAACCACAGCAGAATATTTTTATCGCACACAATATATTACTGTGAGTTTGGTATACAAAAAACCCCATATCTTTGACAAATATTAACCAATTTTCTCCATTTCGGTCTTATTTTAAAGGTCTTAACCTGTATTTACGTATAAAAAAATGTTTAAGATATTCTTTGTATAATTAGTTATTGCCTACATGTACCTACAAAGTTCGAAATTAAATTTTTTTCAAAAATTCGTCAAATTCAATAAACGGAAATACTAATATCTCGAAAAAAGGAGCAGCTAGGATTTTGATTTGAACGGATTTTAACTTCTGATATGATGCAGAAACATCCCCAACAGCCAGATTTTGGATCCATTTTTGTCAGCATATGATTCCAGAAATTCAAAATGGCTGATTTAATATTTGTTGAGTTACGAAGGGGTAAATCAGGTTAAAATTTAATTTATAAGAGTTATTAAAATTTAAACTACTCTTTTTAAAACTGGTTTTGGAATTTTTGGTATATAGTGTAAATTGGCAACATATTGTGAATTGTGAATTTTCACCTGCAACACGCACTACTTAAACTACCCTGGCGAACTGTGGAAACATAAGCGAGACATAACCCCACCACTTGTGTACCAGTTATGTCTTTTCCTAATGGAAAGTGAGAACACAAGGAGATCATAATCGATCGTTGTGTTTCGGTTGTGTTTCGCCCTCTCGCCAGGGTATGATAACAGATTATAAAATTTCCAATTTTTGTTCTTCGAATACCTTACCTTTTTGGTATCAAACGATCTTCGGATTTTGAATTTTCGAAATTTGACATGCGGTTCGTTTTTAGTGACCCTAAAACCCCCTGAATAACAAGGTTTAAGAGAAGCCGAAATATTTTTTAAAAATTGTCCGCCACATTGGATCTGCCATTTTGAATTTTCAACATCTGACATCAGATTCGTTTTTAGCTACCTCGAAAACTTCCGAGTAAAATTTCACGCAAATCGAAACTATTTTGAAAAACATCCGCCAATTTGGATTTTTTAATTTTTTAATACAGTCAATTTTATTATACTTTGAGGAACTGATTTTAAATCAATTATCAGAAGAAGCGAAAATTCAGTTTTAGCCAAGAAATGTATAAAATCAATTTTTGTAACTTCAACCCCCACCAACCCTGTACATTGAAATCAAGAGCCTATCTCGAAGTCAGACTATTCTGAGGTCTTTAGATACATCACAATGAAGAAAACTTAGCATGTGGCAGTTTTCGCATCTTGTGATTACATTTTTTGTGCGTGCCGGTTATAGAATCCTTTACTTTATAGTTACTTTAGTTTATTCGTACTTTATTCTGAATTTTTATATGTGGGTGAAAATATAATTTTACCATAGTGTATGAACATTTACACTGTTATGAAATAAAGATTTTATACAAGCATGATTATTTACGTTTTTTTTATCAAAGTTGAATATTCCTTTCCAAACAGAATAGATTGGTTCATGACACACTAAAAGAAAAGTTCATTTTGATTCAAACTTTATATTGGTCAACCAAAAAATATGTTCAAATTAAATATATTATGTAGTTAAAATAAACATATTATGTTTGAATCAATCTTATTGTGTTTAATCCAAACATATTTATTTTCTAATTGACTGTATATCAAACAGTAATTTGTTTGATTCAAATAAAATTTTTTTCTTCGTGCAAGCGCACACAACTGCACTATAAAGTTCAATGCTGCCAGATTGGGCGATTTAAATCGACAAAATTCGATTTTCATTTAGCCTTCTGCGACCAGTCGCAAATTAGGCGAATTATAAAACGTTTTTTGACATTTTTGGGCAACATGTCCAGCAACCAGTAGTTTTTTATCACGTGATGCAAAAGAAGACCCTGTCACAACGATCGATTATGTTATCTAGTCCAGTCAAATTACACATTCAACAAAACAATAATTCCGATATGGCCAATTTTTTTTGGATTCGATAGGGGGATGTTTGCTGAGCTTAAATCCAAGTTTGTGACCTCTGGGGGAGGTAACTTTGTTCGTTATCTTGAAAAAAGGGGTGAAAATTTGTTTTCAAAATAATACAAAATCTATGCCATTAACGAAAAAAAACTATGAATACGAATTCATAGTAAATAAAATTGCCTATCACTTTTGTTTAGAACATTTTTTTCCAAGACTTTTATTTCTCGCTAAATATTGCAAAAAGTGAAAAAATAAGAGTTTAAAAAATTAAATTTTGCATTTTTATCGCCTATTGTTCAATTTGTTGTAAAAAAACTTATTATAAAAGATGAAGATAACTTAAAATTAAACAACTTTCGATTTAACTTTTTTTAAATAAAATTAATAGTTAAGGCTGGAGAGCGCAGCAAAAAGCGCAAATGCCTAAATTGCAATGCATAACCGTCTTACCAAGTGGATCTTTCAATCTCATTTTTGAAAGGAATGCATTATTTTAGATCACAATTTTATTTTTTTATTCGATAGGGGGATGTTTACTGAGTTTAAATCCAAGTTTGTGACCTCTGGGGGAGGTAACTTTGTTCGTTATCTTGAAAAAAGGGGTGAAAATTTGTTTTCAAAATAATCCAAAACCTATGCCATTAACGAAAAAAAACTAAGAATACGAATTCATAGTAAATAAAATTGCCTATAACTTCTGTTCAGAACATTTTTTTCAAAGACTTTTATTTCTCGCTAAATATTGCAAAAAGTGAAAAAATAAGAGTTTAAACAATTAAATTTTGCATTTTTCTCGACTATCGTTCAATTTGTTGTAAAAAAACATATTATAAAAGATGAAGATAACTTAAAATTGAACAACTTTTGATTTAACTTTTTTTAAATAAAATTAATAGTTAAGGCTGGAGAGCGCAGCAAAGAGCGCAAATGCCTAAATTGCAATGCATAACCGTCTTACCAAGTGGATCTTTCAATTTCATTTTTGAACGGAATGCATTATTTTAGATCACAATTTTATTTTTTTATTCGATAGGAGTATGTTTACTGAGCTTAAATCCAAGTTTGTGACCTCTGGGGGAGGTAACTTTGTCCGCCATCTTGAAAAAAAGGGGTGAAAATTTGTTTTCATAGTAATACAAAATCTATGCCATTAACGAAAAAAAGAGAGCATTGCTGTTGGTACTCACGTAGAAAAAGCGAGACAATTATTTATATAAAAATTTTGGTCTTAAAATCAATTTATATCCTTTAATTTCTTTCATAAATGCGATAGATTATCAGTTATTATTAGAAAAAAATGTCGGAAAAGTTAGCACCCCTCGAGGCGACAATCTTGGATTTAAGCTCAGCAAACAGCTCTCCAACCTTAACTATTAATTTTATTTAAAAAAAGTTAAATCAAAAGTTGTTCAATTTTAAGTTATCTTCATCTTTTATAATATGTTTTTTTACAACAAATTGAACGATAGTCGAGAAAAATTCAAAATTTAATTGTTTAAACTCTTATTTTTTCACATTTTGCAATATTTAGCGAGAAATAAAAGTCTTGGAAAAAAATGTTCTGAACAGAAGTTATAGGCAATTTTATTTACTATGAATTCGTATTCTTAGTTTTTTTTCGTTAATGGCATAGATTTTGTATTACTATGAAAACAAATTTTCACCCCTTTTTTTCAAGATGGCGGACAAAGTTACCTCCCCCAGAGGTCACAAACTTGGATTTAAGCTCAGCAAACATCCCCCTATCGAATCCAAAAAAAATTGGCCATATCGGAATTATTGTTTTATTGAGGCTTTTTGAACGACAATTTGACTAGACTAATCCTTGTGTTCTCACTTTCCGTTAGGAAAATACATAACTGATATAAAAATGGTGGGGTTATGTCTCGCTTGTTTTTCCACAGCTCGCCAGGAGAGTTATCACAGTTGATCAACTGGAAGGGGTTTCACTTAAGTCACAAAATATTTTAACTTAAAAATTGTTTTTAAAAGCCGGTGTTTGTATTTTGGTGTAAACTGAATTTTGGTTCTTGTTGGTTTTACATTTTTCACATAATGGTGACATATAACCTAGAATTGTTGTTATTGACACACGGTATATTGTAGACAATTACTATTTATCCTTCCGTATATTATTCCTTATTATTATTTATTTAAATAATGTTTATTTACTATACAATTAATTAACAACCATGAATACGTTTATATCACGGTACTCGTGATGATTGCAAACTTCCAAACAATAAATTAATCAAAAAGTGCTAGGATATTCCTCACTAGAAACCGCGGAAAAGAAACGTCACATATCGAGATTTAAAATACACAATTTACGGGCGCCAGTAAAATAAATAATCAATATAGAAAGAAAACCAAGTAATTAGAACTTTATTTTATTTAACAAATTTATTAATTACATCTTTAAACTTAAAAATAAAATAGAACATGAGAAATTAACAAACAGGATCTTTGGGCGTCGGTTCTAGGTAAGAAAACACCAACGATCAATTTTCCAGATGTGTTAACAATATGCCTCAAGTACGGCAACTAATTTATTACATATGAAAAAGCGAGACTACATTTACTATTCAATATTTAAGTTCCATATCTTTTTGAAAAGGTTGATTGAATACAAACAATTATTTCTCTACCAGAAAAACCGTGCACATGTTCCGGAAGTTCACTAAGATTTAAAATTTTACTTTGTTCAAATCTAGTATTTAGATCCGAGGAAGAGCACTTTATTCTTTTAAAAATTGAACTTTGAGTGAATCCCGGGATTCTAACCTAAAACTGAAATATAACATAATTTAACGAACACGAACACTCGTAGAGAAAGAGAAAGGTCTTACCTCCTCTTCCAAGATAGTCGATAAGGATTCTGACATTTTTCTTTTATTACAGCAGAATAATTAAAGTCTGTCAAAACAAAATTAAGTAAATTTTTAAGCTCACGCTAAGCAAAATAATAAAACAACAGCCTAGTCGAAATTTCGGAACAAGAGTGAGGTAGAACCGTCAGCATTTAATGATCTCGATCCTTTCAGCCAATCACGTAATTTCTGCTTCTGTCACGTGATTGTACATCAGCTGCTAAAAAATCGCTAAAATAAATGATTTTTTAAGAAATAAACGATTCTAAACAGCAAAATACAAAAAACAATGAACATCTTGGGTTGTAAACTACACATAAAGGTTATGTGTAGCTTAAAATTAATAAAAGTTATATTTCAGTTAACAAATACAATTTTTGAATTTAATAAATTAAAAAAGAATTTTAAAAATACAAATTACTATAAAAGTGAACGAATTAAGATTAATTGTTGCTACAATTAACTGCGAGAACCTCACATAATAAGGATATTTTTTAAAAACAAATTTAGGGGGACAGAGAATCGAACCCGGGTTCACCGCACGCAACTAACTAAAACCTAACGCCTAACCAACTAAGCTATCTCGATTAACTTCTATACAAACAACAAATCTTTTTCTTAAACTGCAAGTCCATATTATGTGTTTTGCTGGAAAATATGTAAAAAAGCAAAAATCTAAATTCCTAAACGACTTATTATGATAAAACTTATTGTTTTAAAGAAGCCAGACAATATACAAAGAAATAAATAGTTTATTTCTAAAAGAAAACATAAAGAACTGAATTCCGTCAACCCAAAGCAAAACAACAATATAAAATGAGTTCAAAATTATTGCAAATGATTAATGGATGCCTCCTCAATCAGATTGCAGTTGCACAATCTTTAAAAATTGGCAAATTAATAATAAAAATAGCGAAAATAAGTAAGTTGTTTAAGCCAACTAATCTGCACAGATTGACCACCAATCAGAGGAGGTCACGTGCTTTTCCGCACGAAAATCAAATCACTCTTGTTGACTTAAAGAATATATCAGTACAAAAATCAAAAGTTTAAACAAAAATAATTGATTAATCAATTCTGATCATTATTGAAAGCATAATTATTTCATTTCTTAAGAACAAAATGTTACAATTAATAAAATTAAATTTAAAAGTAAACTAATTAAATCCAAATAAAAATAAAATATTTATCTACCACAAAATTAACAATTAAAAAAATAAAACTTTAATTACACAAAAAAAAATTGAGATATTAAGATAACAAAAATTAAAATGTACGACAGGTAGTAGCAGAAAGGGGCACAACAATCAATTTGCACAAAAAAATCTAATCAAATCTAAAATGGTTGATCAAACTCAAATTAAGCTACTGCGCATTGATTTCAACTTGTGAAAAAATGAAAATTCAATGCATTTTTGCCTTGCCAGAAATATTTGCCAAAATACTCTAAAAAATTTTCAGCCAAATATCATTTATTTTCCGTACTTCTAGACCTAATTTCTGACTTTTTCATATATTAACGAACAAAGTTGAATAAAAATTAACCCAATGCGCGTTACATTCAAATTGTCAAAAAATAAATATTTAGTCAATTTTTAACTTGCCAGAAAAATTTGGCAAAATACAGTAACAAATTTTCAGCCAAATATCAGTTATTTTCCGTGTTTCTAGATCAAATTTCAAACTTTTTTATATATTAACGAACAAAATTGTACAAAAATTAAGCGACTGCGCGTGACATTCAAATTGTCAAAAAATGAATATTAAGTCAATTTTTACCTTGCCAGAAAAATTTGGCAAAATACACTAAAAAATTTTCAGTCAAATATCAGTTATTTTCCGTGTTTCTAGATCAAATTTCAAACTTTTTTATATATTAACGAACAAAATTGTACAAAAATTAAGCGACAGCGCGTTACATTCAAATTGTCAAAAAATGAATATTTAGTCAATTTTTACCTTGCCAGAAAAATTTGGCAAAATACACTAAAAAATTTTCAGCCAAATATAAAGTATTTTCCGTGTTTCTAGATCTAATTTCAAACTTTTTAATATATTAACGAACAAAATTGTTCAAAAATTAACCGACTGCGCGTTACATTCAAATTGTCAAAAAATGAAAATTTAGTCAATTTTTGCCTTCCCAGAAAAATTTGGCAAAATACAGTAAGAAATTTTCAGTCAAATATCAATTATTTTCCGTGTTTCTAGATCTAATTTCAAACTTTTTCATATATTAACGAACAAAATTGTACAAAAATTAACCCAGTGCGCATTAGTTTCAACTTGTCAAAAAATGAAAATTCAATCAATTTTCGCCTCACCAGAAAATTTTAGCAAAATACACTAAAAAATTTTCAGTCAAATATCAGTTATTTTCCATGTTTCTAGATCAAATTTCAAACTTTTTTATATATTAACGAACAAAATTGTACAAAAATTAACCCAGTGCGCATTAGTTTCAACTTGTCAAAATATTAAAATTCCATCAATTTTCGCCTTGCCAGAAAAATTTGGCAAAATACACTAAAAAATTTTCAGCCAAATATCAAGTATTTTCCGTGTTTCTAGATCTAATTTCAAACTTTTTCATATATTAACGAACAAAATTGTACAAAAATTAAGCGACTGCGCTTTACATTTAAATTGTCAAAAAATGAAGATTTAGTCAATTTTTGCCTTGCCAGAAAAATTTGGCAAAATACAGTAAAAAATTTTCAGCCAAATATGAATTATTTTACGTGTTTCTAGATCTAATTTCAAACTTTTTCATATATTACCAAACAAAATTGTACAAAAATTAATCGACTGCGCATTAGTTTAAACTTGAGAAAAAATTAAAATTCCATCAATTTTCGCCTTGCCAGAAAAATTTGGCAAAATACACTAAAAAATTTTCAGCCAAATATCAAGTATTTTCCGTGTTTCTAGATCTAATTTCAAACTTTTTCATATATTAACGAACAAAATTGTACAAAAATTAAGCAACTGCGCTTTACATTCAAATTGTCAAAAAATGAAGATTTAGTCAATTTTTGCCTTGCCAGAAAAATTTGGCAAAATACAGTAAAAAATTTTCAGCCAAATATGAATTATTTCACGTGTTTCTAGATCTAATTTCAAACTTTTTCATATATTACCAAACAAAATTGTACAAAAATTAATCGACTGCGCATTAGTTAAAACTTGAGAAAAAATTAAAATTCCATCAATTTTCGCCTCGCCAGAAAAAATTTGCAAAAAACACTAAAAAATTTTCATTCTAATATCAGTTATTTTCCGTGTTTCTAGATCAAATTTCAAACTTTTTTATATATTAACGAACAAAATTGTACAAAAATGAAGCGACTGCGCGTTACATTCAAATTGTCAAAAAATGAAGATTTAGTCAATTTTTGCCTTGCCAGAACAATTAGGCAAAATACAGTAAAAAATTTTCAGCCAAATATCAATTATTTTCCGTGTTTCTAGATCTAATTTCAAACTTTTTCATATATTACCAAACAAAATTGTACAAAAATTAATCGACTGCGCATTAGTTTAAACTTGAGAAAAAATTAAAATTCCATCAATTTTCGCCTCGCCAGAAAAAATTTATAAAAAACAGTAAAAAATTTTTAGCCAAATATCAATTATTTCCCGTGTTTCTAGATCTAATTTCAAACTTTTTCATATATTAACGAAAAAAATTGTACAAAAATTAAGCGACTGCGCTTTACATTCAAATTGTCAAAAAATGAAGATTTAGTCAATTTTTGCCTTGCCAGAAAAATTTGGCAAAATACAGTAAAAAATTTTCAGCCAAATATGAATTATTTTACGTGTTTCTAGATCTAATTTCAAACTTTTTCATATATTACCAAACAAAATTGTACAAAAATTAATCGACTGCGCATTAGTTTAAACTTGACAAAAAATTAAAATTCCATCAATTTTCGCCTCGCCAGAAAAAATTTATAAAAAACACTAAAAAATTTTTAGCCAAATATCAATTATTTCCCGTGTTTCAAGATCTAATTTCAAACTTTTTCATATATTAACGAACAAAATTGTACAAAAATTAACCCAGTGCGCGTTACATTCAAATTGTCAAAAAATGAATATTTAGTCAATTTTTAACTTGCCAGAAAAATTTGGCAAAATACAGTAAAAAATTTTCAGCCAAATATCAATTATTTTCCGTTTTTCTAGATCTAATTTCAAACTTTTTCATATATTAACCAACAAAATTGTACAAAAATTAAGTGACTGCGCGTTACATTCATATTGACAAAAAATGAAAATTTAGTCAATTTTTGCCTTGCCAGAAAAATTTGGCAAAATACACTAAAAAATTTTCAGCCAAATATCAATTATTTTCCGCGTTTCTAGATCTAATTTCGAAGTTTTTCATATATTAACGAACAAAATTGTACAAAAAATAAGCGACTGCGTGTTACATTCAAATTGTCAAAAAATGAAAATTTAGTCAATTTTTGCCTTGCCAGAAATATTTGGAAAATTACACTAAAAAAGTGTCAGTCAATTATCAATTGTTTTTATATTTCAAGATCTAATTTCAAGCATTTTCATCTATTAACGAACAAAATTGAACATAAATTGAGCAACTTTAACAAGCTGAAAACAATGCGCAGTAGGTTAATTTTGGATCAATTTTGTTTGTTAATAGCTAAAAAACTTTGAAATTAGGTCTAGAAACACGTAAAATAATTGATATTTGGCTGAAAATTTTTGACTATATTTTGCAAAATTTTTCTGGCAAGGCGAAAATTGACTAAATATTCATTTTTTGACAATTTAAATTTTACGCGCAGTCGCTTAATTTTTGTACAATTTTGTTCGTTAATATATGAAAAAGTTTGAAATTAGATTTAGAAACAGGGAAATTAATTGATATTTGGCTGAAAATTTTTTACTGTATTTTGCCAAATTTTTCTGGCAAGGCAAAAATTGACTAAATTTTCATTTATTGACAATTTGAATGTAACGCGCAGTCGCTTAATTTTTGTACAATTTTGTTTTTTAATATATGAAAAAGTTTGAAATTAGATTTAGAAACACGGAAAATAATTGATATTTGGCTGAAAATTTTTTACTGTATTTTGCCAAATTTTTCTGGCAAGTTAAAAATTGACTAAATATTCATTTTTTGACAATTTGAATATAACGCGCAGTCGCTTAATTTTTGTACTATTTTGTTCGTTAATATATAAAAAAGTTTAAAATTTGATCTAGAAACACGGAAAATAACTGATATTTGACTGAAAATTTTTTAGTGTATTTTGCTAAAATTTTCTGGTGAGACGAAAATTGATTGAATTTTCATTTTTTGACAAGTTGAAACTAATGCGCACTGGTTTAATTTTTGTACAATTTTGTTCGTTAATATATGAAAAAGTTTGAAATTAGATCTAGAAACACGGAAAATAATTGATATTTGGCTAAAAATTTTTTAGTGTTTTTTGCAAATTTTTTCTGGCGGGGCGAAAATTGATGGAATTTTAATTTTTTGTCAAGTTTAAACTAATGCGCAGTCGATTAATTTTTGTGCAATTTTGTTTGGTAATATATGAAAAAGTTTGAAATTAGATCTAGAAACACGGCAAATAACTGATATTTGACTGAAAATTTTTTAGTGTATTTTGCTAAAATTTTCTGGTGAGGCGAAAATTGATGGAATTTTAATTTTTTGACAAGTTGAAACTAATGCGCACTGGGTTAATTTTTGTACAATATTGGTCGTTAATATATAAAAAAGTTTGAAATTAGATCTAGAAACACGGAAAATAATTGATATTTGGCTGAAAATTTTTTACTGTATTTTGAAAAAATTTTCTGTCAAGGCAAAAATTGACTAAATATTCATTTTTTGACAATTTGAATGTAACGCGCAGTCGCTTCATTTTTGTACAATTTTGTTCGTTAATATATAAAAAAATTTGAACTTTGATCTAGAAACACGGCAAATAACTGATATTTGACTGACAATTTTTTAGTGTATTTTGCTAAAATTTTCTGGTGAGGCGAAAATTGATTGAATTTTCATTTTTTGACAAGTTGAATGTATCGCGCAGTCGCTTAATTTTTGTACTATTTTGTTCGTTAACATATAAAAAAGTTTGAACTTTGATCTAGAAACACGGCAAATAACTGATATTTGACTGAAAATTTTTTAGTGTATTTTGCTAAAATTTTCTGGTGAGGCGAAAATTGATGGAATTTTAATTTTTTGACAAGTTGAAACTAATGCGCACTGGGTTAATTTTTGTACAATATTGGTCGTTAATATATGAAAAAGTTTGAAATTAGATCTAGAAACACGGAAAATAATTGATATTTGGCTAAAAATTTTTTAGTGTTTTTTGCAAATTTTTTCTGGCGAGGCGAAAATTGATGGAATTTAAATTTTTTGTCAAGTTTAAACTAATGCGCAGTCGATTAATTTTCGTACTATTTTGTTCGTTAATATATAAAAAGGTTTGAAATTAGATCTAGAAACACGTGAAATAACTGATATTTGACTAAAAATTTTTTACTGTATTTTGCCAAATTTTTCTGGCAAGGCAAAAATTGAATAAATATTCATTTTTTGACAATTTGAATGTAACGCGCAGTCGCTTCATTTTTGTACAATTTTGTTCGTTAATATATAAAAAAGTTTGAAATTTGATCTAGAAACACGGAAAATAATTGATATTTGGCTAAAAATTTTTTAGTGTTTTTTGCAAATTTTTTCTGGCGAGGAGAAAATTGATGGAATTTTAATTTTTTGTCAAGTTTAAACTAATGCGCAGTCGATTAATTTTTGTACAATTTTGTTTGGTAATATATGAAAAAGTTTGAAATTAGATCTAGAAACACGGAAAATAATTGATATTTGGCTGAAAATTTTTTACTGTATTTTGAAAAAATTTTCTGTCAAGGCAAAAATTGACTAAATATTCATTTTTTGACAATTTGAATGTAACGCGCAGTCGCTTCATTTTTGTACAATTTTGTTCGTTAATATATAAAAAAGTTTGAACTTTGATCTAGAAACACGGCAAATAACTGATATTTGACTGAAACTTTTTTAGTGTATTTTGCTAAAATTTTCTGGTGAGGCGAAAATTAATTGAATTTTCATTTTTTGACAAGTTGAATGTATCGCGCAGTCGCTTAATTTTTGTACTATTTTTTGTTCGTTAATATATAAAAAAGTTTGAAATTAGATCTAGAAACATGGAAAATAACTGATATTTGACTGAAAATTTTTTAGTGTATTTTGCTAAAATTTTCTTTTGAGGCGAAAATTGATGGAATTTTAATTTTTTGACAAGTTGAAACTAATGCGCACTGGGTTAATTTTTGTACAATATTGGTCGTTAATATATGAAAAAGTTTGAAATTAGATCTAGAAACACGGAAAATAATTGATATTTGGCTAAAAATTTTTTAGTGTTTTTTGCAAATTTTTTCTGGCGAGGCGAAAATTGATGGAATTTAAATTTTTTGTCAAGTTTAAACTAATGTGCAGTCGATTAATTTTCGTACTATTTTGTTCGTTAATATATAAAAAGGTTTGAAATTAGATCTAGAAACACGAGAAATAACTGATATTTGACTAAAAATTTTTTACTGTATTTTGCCAAATTTTTCTGGCAAGGCAAAAATTGACTAAATATTCATTTTTTGACAATTTGAATGTAACGCGCAGTCGCTTCATTTTTGTACAATTTTGTTCGTTAATATATAAAAAAGTTTGAACTTTGATCTAGAAACACGGCAAATAACTGATATTTGACTGAAAATGTTTAGTGTATTTTGCTAAAATTTTCTGGTGAGGCGAAAATTGATGGAATTTTAATTTTTTGACAAGTTGAAACTAATGCGCACTGGGTTAATTTTTGTACAATATTGGTCGTTAATATATGAAAAAGTTTGAAATTAGATCTAGAAACACGGAAAATAATTGATATTTGGCTAAAAATTTTTTAGTGTTTTTTGCAAATTTTTTCTGGCGAGGCGAAAATTGATGGAATTTAAATTTTTTGTCAAGTTTAAACTAATGTGCAGTCGATTAATTTTCGTACTATTTTGTTGGTTAATATATAAAAAGGTTTGAAATTAGATCTAGAAACACGTGAAATAACTGATATTTGACTAAAAATTTTTTACTGTATTTTGCCAAATTTTTCTGGCAAGGCAAAAATTGACTAAATATTCATTTTTTGACAATTTGAATGTAACGCGCAGTCTTTTCATTTTTGTACAATTTTGTTCGTTAATATATAAAAAAGTTTAAAATTTGATCTAGAAACACGGAAAATAACTGATATTTGACTGAAAATTTTTTAGTGTTTTTTGCAAATTTTTTCTGGCGAGGCGAAAATTGATGGAATTTTAATTTTTTGTCAAGTTTAAACTAATGCGCAGTCGATTAATTTTTGTACAATTTTGTTCGTTAATATATAAAAAAGTTTAAAATTTGCTCTAGAAACACGGAAAATAACTGATATTTGACTGAAAATTTTTTAGTGTTTTTTGCTAAAATTTTCTGGTGAGGCGAAAATTGATGGAATTTTAATTTTTTGACAAGTTGAAACTAATGCGCACTGGGTTAATTTTTGTACAATATTGGTCGTTAATATATGAAAAAGTTTGAAATTAGATCTAGAAACACGGAAAATAATTGATATTTGGCTAAAAATTTTTTAGTGTTTTTTGCAAATTTTTTCTGGCGAGGCGAAAATTGATGGAATTTAAATTTTTTGTCAAGTTTAAACTAATGCGCAGTCGATTAATTTTCGTACTATTTTGTTCGTTAATATATAAAAAGGTTTGAAATTAGATCTAGAAACACGTGAAATAACTGATATTTGACTAAAAATTTTTTACTGTATTTTGCCAAATTTTTCTGGCAAGGCAAAAATTGAATAAATATTCATTTTTTGACAATTTGAATGTAACGCGCAGTCGCTTCTTTTTTGTACAATTTTGTTCGTTAATATATAAAAAAGTTTGAAATTTGATCTAGAAACACGGAAAATAATTGATATTTGGCTAAAAATTTTTTAGTGTTTTTTGCAAATTTTTTCTGGCGAGGAGAAAATTGATGGAATTTTAATTTTTTGTCAAGTTTAAACTAATGCGCAGTCGATTAATTTTTGTACAATTTTGTTTGGTAATATATGAAAAAGTTTGAAATTAGATCTAGAAACACGGAAAATAATTGATATTTGGCTGAAAATTTTTTACTGTATTTTGAAAAAATTTTCTGTCAAGGCAAAAATTGACTAAATATTCATTTTTTGACAATTTGAATGTAACGCGCAGTCGCTTCATTTTTGTACAATTTTGTTCGTTAATATATAAAAAAGTTTGAACTTTGATCTAGAAACACGGCAAATAACTGATATTTGACTGAAACTTTTTTAGTGTATTTTGCTAAAATTTTCTGGTGAGGCGAAAATTAATTGAATTTTCATTTTTTGACAAGTTGAATGTATCGCGCAGTCGCTTAATTTTTGTACTATTTTTTGTTCGTTAATATATAAAAAAGTTTGAAATTAGATCTAGAAACATGGAAAATAACTGATATTTGACTGAAAATTTTTTAGTGTATTTTGCTAAAATTTTCTTTTGAGGCGAAAATTGATGGAATTTTAATTTTTTGACAAGTTGAAACTAATGCGCACTGGGTTAATTTTTGTACAATATTGGTCGTTAATATATGAAAAAGTTTGAAATTAGATCTAGAAACACGGAAAATAATTGATATTTGGCTAAAAATTTTTTAGTGTTTTTTGCAAATTTTTTCTGGCGAGGCGAAAATTGATGGAATTTAAATTTTTTGTCAAGTTTAAACTAATGTGCAGTCGATTAATTTTCGTACTATTTTGTTCGTTAATATATAAAAAGGTTTGAAATTAGATCTAGAAACACGTGAAATAACTGATATTTGACTAAAAATTTTTTACTGTATTTTGCCAAATTTTTCTGGCAAGGCAAAAATTGACTAAATATTCATTTTTTGACAATTTGAATGTAACGCGCAGTCGCTTCATTTTTGTACAATTTTGTTCGTTAATATATAAAAAAGTTTGAACTTTGATCTAGAAACACGGCAAATAACTGATATTTGACTGAAAATGTTTAGTGTATTTTGCTAAAATTTTCTGGTGAGGCGAAAATTGATGGAATTTTAATTTTTTGACAAGTTGAAACTAATGCGCACTGGGTTAATTTTTGTACAATATTGGTCGTTAATATATGAAAAAGTTTGAAATTAGATCTAGAAACACGGAAAATAATTGATATTTGGCTAAAAATTTTTTAGTGTTTTTTGCAAATTTTTTCTGGCGAGGCGAAAATTGATGGAATTTAAATTTTTTGTCAAGTTTAAACTAATGTGCAGTCGATTAATTTTCGTACTATTTTGTTGGTTAATATATAAAAAGGTTTGAAATTAGATCTAGAAACACGTGAAATAACTGATATTTGACTAAAAATTTTTTACTGTATTTTGCCAAATTTTTCTGGCAAGGCAAAAATTGACTAAATATTCATTTTTTGACAATTTGAATGTAACGCGCAGTCTTTTCATTTTTGTACAATTTTGTTCGTTAATATATAAAAAAGTTTGAAATTTGATCTAGAAACACGGAAAATAACTGATATTTGACTGAAAATTTTTTAGTGTTTTTTGCAAATTTTTTCTGGCGAGGCGAAAATTGATGGAATTTTAATTTTTTGTCAAGTTTAAACTAATGCGCAGTCGATTAATTTTTGTACAATTTTGTTCGTTAATATATAAAAAAGTTTAAAATTTGCTCTAGAAACACGGAAAATAACTGATATTTGACTGAAAATTTTTTAGTGTTTTTTGCTAAAATTTTCTGGTGAGGCGAAAATTGATTGAATTTTCATTTTTTGACAAGTTAAAACTAATGCGCACTGGTTTAATTTTTGTACAATTTTGTTCGTTAATATATGAAAAAGTTTGAAATTAGATCTAGAAACACGGAAAATAATTGATATTTGGCTAAAAATTTTTTAGTGTTTTTTGCAAATTTTTTCTGGCGGGGCGAAAATTGATGGAATTTTAATTTTTTGTCAAGTTTAAACTAATGCGCAGTCGATTAATTTTTGTGCAATTTTGTTTGGTAATATATGAAAAAGTTTGAAATTAGATCTAGAAACACGGAAAATAATTGATATTTGGCTGAAAATTTTGTACTGTATTTTGCCAAATTTTTCTGGCAAGGCAAAAATTGACTAAATATTCATTTTTTGACAATTTGAATGTAACGCGCAGTCGCTTCATTTTTGTACAATTTTGTTCGTTAATATATAAAAAAATTTGAACTTTGATCTAGAAACACGGCAAATAACTGATATTTGACTGACAATTTTTTAGTGTATTTTGCTAAAATTTTCTGGTGAGGCGAAAATTGATTGAATTTTCATTTTTTGACAAGTTGAATGTATCGCGCAGTCGCCTAATTTTTGTACTATTTTGTTCGTTAATATATAAAAAAGTTTGAAATTAGATCTAGAAACACGGAAAATAACTGATATTTGATTGAAAATTTTTTAGTGTATTTTGCTAAAATTTTCTGGTGAGGCGAAAATTGATGGAATTTTAATTTTTTGACAAGTTGAAACTAATGCGCACTGGGTTAATTTTTGTACAATATTGGTCGTTAATATATGAAAAAGTTTGAAATTAGATCTAGAAACACGGAAAATAATTGATATTTGGCTAAAAATTTTTTAGTGTTTTTTGCAAATTTTTTCTGGCGAGGCGAAAATTGATGGAATTTAAATTTTTTGTCAAGTTTAAACTAATGCGCAGTCGATTAATTTTCGTACTATTTTGTTCGTTAATATATAAAAAGGTTTAAAATTAGATCTAGAAACACGTGAAATAACTGATATTTGACTAAAAATTTTTTACTGTATTTTGCCAAATTTTTCTGGCAAGGCAAAAATTGACTAAATATTCATTTTTTGACAATTTGAATGTAACGCGCAGTCGCTTCATTTTTGTACAATTTTGTTCGTTAATATATAAAAAAGTTTGAACTTTGATCTAGAAACACGGCAAATAACTGATATTTGACTGAAACTTTTTTAGTGTATTTTGCTAAAATTTTCTCGTGAGGCGAAAATTGATTGAATTTTCATTTTTTGACAAGTTGAATGTATCGCGCAGTCGCTTAATTTTTGTACTATTTTTTGTTCGTTAATATATAAAAAAGTTTGAAATTAGATCTAGAAACATGGAAAATAACTGATATTTGACTGAAAATTTTTTAGTGTATTTTGCTAAAATTTTCTTTTGAGGCGAAAATTGATGGAATTTTAATTTTTTGACAAGTTGAAACTAATGCGCACTGGGTTAATTTTTGTACAATATTGGTCGTTAATATATGAAAAAGTTTGAAATTAGATCTAGAAACACGGAAAATAATTGATATTTGGCTAAAAATTTTTTAGTGTTTTTTGCAAATTTTTTCTGGCGAGGCGAAAATTGATGGAATTTTAATTTATTGTCAAGTTTAAACTAATGAGCAGTCGATTAATTTGTGTACTATTTTGTTCGTTAATATATAAAAAGGTTTGAAATTAGATCTAGAAACACGTGAAATAACTGATATTTGACTAAAAATTTTTTACTGTATTTTGCCAAATTTTTCTGGCAAGGCAAAAATTGACTAAATATTCATTTTTTGACAATTTGAATGTAACGCGCAGTCGCTTCATTTTTGTACAATTTTGTTCGTTAATATATAAAAAAGTTTGAAATTTGATCTAGAAACACGGAAAATAACTGATATTTGACTGAAAATTTTTTAGTGTTTTTTGCAAATTTTTTCTGGCGAGGCGAAAATTGATGGAATTTTAATTTTTTGTCAAGTTTAAACTAATGCGCAGTCGATTAATTTTTTGCAATTTTGTTCGTTAATATATAAAAAAGTTTGAAATTAGATCTAGAAACACGGAAAAAAATTGATATTTGGCTGAAAATTTTTTACTGTATTTTGCCAAATTTTTCTGGCAAGGTAAAAATTGACTAAATTTTCATTTTTTGACAATTTCAATGTAACGCGCAGTCGCTTAATTTTTGTACAATTTTGTTCGTTAATATATGAAAAAGTTTGAAATTAGATCTAGAAACACGGAAAATAATTGATATTTGGCTAAAAACTTTTTAGTGTTTTTTGCAAATTTATTCTGGCGAGTCGAAAATTGATGGAATTTTAATTTTTTGTCAAGTTTAAACTAATGCGCAGTCGATTAATTTTTGTACTATTTTGTTCGTTAATATATAAAAAGGTTTGAAATTAGATCTAGAAACACGGAAAATAACTGATATTTGACTGAAAATTTTTTACTGTATTTTGCCAAATTTTTCTGGCAAGGCAAAAATTGACTAAATATCCATTTTTTGACAATTTAAATGTAACGCGCAGTCGCTTCATTTTTGTACAATTTTGTTCGTTAATATATAAAAAAGTTTTAACTTTGATCTAGAAACACGGCAAATAACTGATATTTGACTGAAAATTTTTTAGTGTATTTTGCTAAAATTTTCTGGTGAGGCGAAAATTGATGGAATTTTAATTTTTTGACAAGTTGAAACTAATGCGCACTGGGTTAATTTTTGTACAATATTGGTCTTTAATATATGAAAAAGTTTGAAATTAGATCTAGAAACACGGCAAATAACTGATATTTGACTGAAAATTTTTTAGTGTATTTTGCTAAAATTTTCTGGTGAGGCGAAAATTGATGGAATTTTAATTTTTTGACAAGTTGAAACTAATGCGCACTGGGTTAATTTTTGTACAATATTGGTCGTTAATATATGAAAAAGTTTGAAATTAGATCTAGAAACACGGAAAATAATTGATATTTGGCTGAAAATTTTTTACTGTATTTTGAAAAAATTTTCTGTCAAGGCAAAAATTGACTAAATATTCATTTTTTGACAATTTGAATGTAACGCGCAGTCGCTTCATTTTTGTACAATTTTGTTCGTTAATATATAAAAAAGTTTGAACTTTGATCTAGAAACACGGCAAATAACTGATATTTGACTGAAACTTTTTTAGTGTATTTTGCTAAAATTTTCTGGTGAGGCGAAAATTGATTGAATTTTCATTTTTTGACAATTTAAAACTAATGCGCACTGGGTTAATTTTTGTACAATTTTGTTCGTTAATATATCAAAAAGTTTGAAATTAGATCTAGAAACACGGAAAATAATTGATATTTGGATAAAAATTTTTTAGTGTTTCTTGCAAATTTTTTCTGGCGGGGCGAAAATTGATGGAATTTTAATTTTTTGTCAAGTTTAAACTAATGCGCAGTCGATTAATTTTTGTACAATTTTGTTTGGTAATATATGAAAAAGTTTGAAATTAGATCTAGAAACACGGAAAATAATTGATATTTAGCTGAAAATTTTTTACTGTATTTTGCCAAATTTTTCTGGCAAGGCAAAAATTGACTAAATATTCATTTTTTGACAATTTGAATGTAACGCGCAGTCGCTTAATTTTTGTACTCTTTTGTTCGTTAATATATAAAAAAGTTTGAAATTAGATCTAGAAACATGGAAAATAACTGATATTTGACTGAAAATTTTTTAGTGTATTTTGCTAAAATTTTCTTTTGAGGCGAAAATTGATGGAATTTTAATTTTTTGACAAGTTGAAACTAATGCGCACTGGGTTAATTTTTGTACAATATTGGTCGTTAATATATGAAAAAGTTTGAAATTAGATCTAGAAACACGGAAAATAATTGATATTTGGCTAAAAATTTTTTAGTGTTTTTTGCAAATTTTTTCTGGCGAGGCGAAAATTGATGGAATTTTAATTTATTGTCAAGTTTAAACTAATGCGCAGTCGATTAATTTTTGTACTATTTTGTTCGTTAATATATAAAAAGGTTTGAAATTAGATCTAGAAACACGTGAAATAACTGATATTTGACTAAAAATTTTTTACTGTATTTTGCCAAATTTTTCTGGCAAGGCAAAAATTGACTAAATATTCATTTTTTGACAATTTGAATGTAACGCGCAGTCGCTTCATTTTTGTACAATTTTGTTCGTTAATATATAAAAAAGTTTGAAATTTGATCTAGAAACACGGAAAATAACTGATATTTGACTGAAAATTTTTTAGTGTTTTTTGCAAATTTATTCTGGCGAGGCGAAAATTGATGGAATTTTAATTTTTTGTCAAGTTTAAACTAATGCGCAGTCGATTAATTTTTGTACTATTTTGTTTGTTAATATATAAAAAAGTTTGAAATTAGATCTAGAAACACGGAAAAAAATTGATATTTGGCTGAAAATTTTTTACTGTATTTTGCCAAATTTTTCTGGCAAGGTAAAAATTGACTAAATTTTCATTTTTTGACAATTTCAATGTAACGCGCAGTCGCTTAATTTTTGTACAATTTTGTTCGTTAATATATGAAAAAGTTTGAAATTAGATCTAGAAACACGGAAAATAATTGATATTTGGCTAAAAATTTTTTAGTGTTTTTTGCAAATTTATTCTGGCGAGGCGAAAATTGATGGAATTTTAATTTTTTGTCAAGTTTAAACTAATGCGCAGTCGATTAATTTTTGTACTTTTTTGTTCGTTAATATATAAAAAGGTTTGAAATTAGATCTAGAAACACGGAAAATAACTGATATTTGACTGAAAATTTTTTACTGTATTTTGCCAAATTTTTCTGGCAAGGCAAAAATTGACTAAATATTCATTTTTTGACAATTTAAATGTAACGCGCAGTCGCTTCATTTTTGTACAATTTTGTTCGTTAATATATAAAAAAGTTTGAACTTTGATCTAGAAACACGGCAAATAACTGATATTTGACTGAAAATTTTTTAGTGTATTTTGCTAAAATTTTCTGGTGAGGCGAAAATTGATGGAATTTTAATTTTTTGACAAGTTGAAACTAATGCGCACTGGGTTAATTTTTGTACAATATTGGTCGTTAATATATGAAAAAGTTTGAAATTAGATCTAGAAACACGGAAAATAATTGATATTTGGCTAAAAATTTTTTAGTGTTTTTTGCAAATTTTTTCTGGCGAGGCGAAAATTTATGGAATTTAAATTTTTTGTCAAGTTTAAACTAATGCGCAGTCGATTAATTTTTGTACTATTTTGTTCGTTAATATATAAAAAGGTTTGAATGTTAGATCTAGAAACACGTGAAATAACTGATATTTGACTAAAAATTTTTTACTGTATTTTGCCAAATTTTTCTGGCAAGGCAAAAATTGACTAAATATTCATTTTTTGACAATTTGAATGTAACGCGCAGTCGCTTCATTTTTGTACAATTTTGTTCGTTAATATATAAAAAAGTTTGAAATTTGATCTAGAAACACGAAAAATAACTGATATTTGACTGAAAATTTTTTAGTGTGTTTTGCAAATTTTTTCTGGCGAGGCGAAAATTGATGGAATTTTAATTTTTTGTCAAGTTTAAACTAATGCGCAGTCGATTAATTTTTGTACAATTTTGTTTGGTAATATATGAAAAAGTTTGAAATTAGATCTAGAAACACGGAAAATAATTGATATTTGGCTGAAAATTTTTCACTGTATTTTGCCAAATTTTTCTGGCAAGGCAAAAATTGACTAAATATTCATTTTTTGACAATTTGAATGTAACGCGCAGTCGCTTCATTTTTGTACAATTTTGTTCGTTAATATATAAAAAAGTTTGAACTTTGATCTAGAAACACGGCAAATAACTGATATTTGACTGAAAATTTTTTAGTGTATTTTGCTAAAATTTTCTGGTGAGGCGAAAATTGATTGAATTTTCATTTTTTGACAAGTTGAATGTATCGCGCAGTCGCTTAATTTTTGTACTATTTTGTTCGTTAATATATAAAAAAGTTTGAAATTAGATCTAGAAACACGGAAAATAACTGATATTTGACTGAAAATTTTTTAGTGTATTTTGCTAAAATTTTCTGGTGAGGCGAAAATTGATGGAATTTTAATTTTTTGACAAGTTGAAACTAATGCGCACTGGGTTAATTTTTGTACAATATTGGTCGTTAATATATGAAAAAGTTTGAAATTAGATCTAGAAACACGGAAAATAATTGATATTTAGCTAAAAATTTTTTAGTGTTTTTTGCAAATTTTTTCTGGCGAGGCGAAAATTGATGGAATTTAAATTTTTTGTCAAGTTTAAACTAATGTGCAGTAGATTAATTTTCGTACTATTTTGTTCGTTAATATATAAAAAAGTTTGAAATTAGATCTAGAAACACGGAAAAAAATTGATATTTGGCTGAAAATTTTTTACTGTATTTTGCCAAATTTTTCTGGCAAGGTAAAAATTGACTAAATTTTCATTTTTTGACAATTTCAATGTAACGCGCAGTCGCTTAATTTTTGTACAATTTTGTTCGTTAATATATGAAAAAGTTTGAAATTAGATCTAGAAACACGGAAAATAATTGATATTTGGCTAAAAATTTTTTAGTGTTTTTTGCAAATTTATTCTGGCGAGGCGAAAATTGATGGAATTTTAATTTTTTGTCAAGTTTAAACTAATGCGCAGTCGATTAATTTTTGTACAATTTTGTTCGTTAATATATAAAAAAGTTTGAAATTTGCTCTAGAAACACGGAAAATAACTGACATTTGACTGAAAATTTTTTAGTGTTTTTTGCTAAAATTTTCTGGTGAGGCGAAAATTGATTGAATTTTCATTTTTTGACAATTTAAAACTAATGCGCACTGGGTTAATTTTTGTACAATTTTGTTCGTTAATATATCAAAAAGTTTGAAATTAGATCTAGAAACACGGAAAATAATTGATATTTGGATAAAAATTTTTTAGTGTTTCTTGCAAATTTTTTCTGGCGGGGCGAAAATTGATGGAATTTTAATTTTTTGTCAAGTTTAAACTAATGCGCAGTCGATTAATTTTTGTACAATTTTGTTTGGTAATATATGAAAAAGTTTGAAATTAGATCTAGAAACACGGAAAATAATTGATATTTGGCTGAAAATTTTTTACTGTATTTTGCCAAATTTTTCTGGCAAGGCAAAAATTGACTAAATATTCATTTTTTGACAATTTGAATGTAACGCGCAGTCGCTTCATTTTTGTACAATTTTGTTCGTTAATATATAAAAAAGTTTGAAATTTGATCTAGAAACACGGAAAATAACTGATATTTGACTGAAAATTTTTTAGTGTTTTTTGCAAATTTTTTCTGGCGAGGCGAAAATTGATGGAATTTTAATTTTTTGTCAAGTTTAAACTAATGCGCAGTCGATTAATTTTTGTACAATTTTGTTTGGTAATATATGAAAAAGTTTGAAATTAGATCTAGAAACACGGAAAATAATTGATATTTGGCTGAAAATTTTTCACTGTATTTTGCCAAATTTTTCTGGCAAGGCAAAAATTGACTAAATATTCATTTTTTGACAATTTGAATGTAACGCGCAGTCGCTTCATTTTTGTACAATTTTGTTCGTTAATATATAAAAAAGTTTGAAATTTGATCTAGAAACACGGAAAATAACTGATATTTGACTGAAAATTTTTTAGTGTTTTTTGCAAATTTATTCTGGCGAGGCGAAAATTGATGGAATTTTAATTTTTTGTCAAGTTTAAACTAATGCGCAGTCGATTAATTTTTGTACTATTTTGTTCGTTAATATATAAAAAGGTTTGAATGTTAGATCTAGAAACACGTGAAATAACTGATATTTGACTAAAAATTTTTTACTGTATTTTGCCAAATTTTTCTGGCAAGGCAAAAATTGACTAAATATTCATTTTTTGACAATTTGAATGTAACGCGCAGTCGCTTCATTTTTGTACAATTTTGTTCGTTAATATATAAAAAAGTTTGAAATTTGATCTAGAAACACGAAAAATAACTGATATTTGACTGAAAATTTTTTAGTGTTTTTTGCAAATTTTTTCTGGCGAGGCGAAAATTGATGGAATTTTAATTTTTTGTCAAGTTTAAACTAATGCGCAGTCGATTAATTTTTGTACAATTTTGTTTGGTAATATATGAAAAAGTTTGAAATTAGATCTAGAAACACGGAAAATAATTGATATTTGGCTGAAAATTTTTCACTGTATTTTGCCAAATTTTTCTGGCAAGGCAAAAATTGACTAAATATTCATTTTTTGACAATTTGAATGTAACGCGCAGTCGCTTCATTTTTGTACAATTTTGTTCGTTAATATATAAAAAAGTTTGAACTTTGATCTAGAAACACGGCAAATAACTGATATTTGACTGAAAATTTTTTAGTGTATTTTGCTAAAATTTTCTGGTGAGGCGAAAATTGATTGAATTTTCATTTTTTGACAAGTTGAATGTATCGCGCAGTCGCTTAATTTTTGTACTATTTTGTTCGTTAATATATAAAAAAGTTTGAAATTAGATCTAGAAACACGGAAAATAACTGATATTTGACTGAAAATTTTTTAGTGTATTTTGCTAAAATTTTCTGGTGAGGCGAAAATTGATGGAATTTTAATTTTTTGACAAGTTGAAACTAATGCGCACTGGGTTAATTTTTGTACAATATTGGTCGTTAATATATGAAAAAGTTTGAAATTAGATCTAGAAACACGGAAAATAATTGATATTTAGCTAAAAATTTTTTAGTGTTTTTTGCAAATTTTTTCTGGCGAGGCGAAAATTGATGGAATTTAAATTTTTTGTCAAGTTTAAACTAATGTGCAGTAGATTAATTTTCGTACTATTTTGTTCGTTAATATATAAAAAAGTTTGAAATTAGATCTAGAAACACGGAAAAAAATTGATATTTGGCTGAAAATTTTTTACTGTATTTTGCCAAATTTTTCTGGCAAGGTAAAAATTGACTAAATTTTCATTTTTTGACAATTTCAATGTAACGCGCAGTCGCTTAATTTTTGTACAATTTTGTTCGTTAATATATGAAAAAGTTTGAAATTAGATCTAGAAACACGGAAAATAATTGATATTTGGCTAAAAATTTTTTAGTGTTTTTTGCAAATTTATTCTGGCGAGGCGAAAATTGATGGAATTTTAATTTTTTGTCAAGTTTAAACTAATGCGCAGTCGATTAATTTTTGTACAATTTTGTTTGGTAATATATGAAAAAGTTTGAAATTAGATCTAGAAACACGGAAAATAATTGATATTTGGCTGAAAATTTTTTACTGTATTTTGCCAAATTTTTCTGGCAAGGCAAAAATTGACTAAATATTCATTTTTTGACAATTTGAATGTAACGCGCAGTCGCTTCATTTTTGTACAATTTTGTTCGTTAATATATAAAAAAGTTTGAAATTTGATCTAGAAACACGGAAAATAACTGATATTTGACTGAAAATTTTTTAGTGTTTTTTGCAAATTTTTTCTGGCGAGGCGAAAATTGATGGAATTTTAATTTTTTGTCAAGTTTAAACTAATGCGCAGTCGATTAATTTTTGTACAATTTTGTTTGGTAATATATGAAAAAGTTTGAAATTAGATCTAGAAACACGGAAAATAATTGATATTTGGCTGAAAATTTTTCACTGTATTTTGCCAAATTTTTCTGGCAAGGCAAAAATTGACTAAATATTCATTTTTTGACAATTTGAATGTAACGCGCAGTCGCTTCATTTTTGTACAATTTTGTTCGTTAATATATAAAAAAGTTTGAACTTTGATCTAGAAACACGGCAAATAACTGATATTTGACTGAAAATTTTTTAGTGTATTTTGCTAAAATTTTCTGGTGAGGCGAAAATTGATTGAATTTTCATTTTTTGACAAGTTGAATGTATCGCGCAGTCGCTTAATTTTTGTACTATTTTGTTCGTTAATATATAAAAAAGTTTGAAATTAGATCTAGAAACACGGAAAATAACTGATATTTGACTGAAAATTTTTTAGTGTATTTTGCTAAAATTTTCTGGTGAGGCGAAAATTGATGGAATTTTAATTTTTTGACAAGTTGAAACTAATGCGCACTGGGTTAATTTTTGTACAATATTGGTCGTTAATATATGAAAAAGTTTGAAATTAGATCTACAAACACGGAAAATAATTGATATTTGGCTAAAAATTTTTTAGTGTTTTTTGCAAATTTTTTCTGGCGAGGCGAAAATTGATGGAATTTAAATTTTTTGTCAAGTTTAAACTAATGTGCAGTAGATTAATTTTCGTACTATTTTGTTCGTTAATATATAAAAAAGTTTGAAATTAGATCTAGAAACACGGAAAAAAATTGATATTTGGCTGAAAATTTTTTACTGTATTTTGCCAAATTTTTCTGGCAAGGTAAAAATTGACTAAATTTTCATTTTTTGACAATTTCAATGTAACGCGCAGTCGCTTAATTTTTGTACAATTTTGTTCGTTAATATATGAAAAAGTTTGAAATTAGATCTAGAAACACGGAAAATAATTGATATTTGGCTAAAAATTTTTTAGTGTTTTTTGCAAATTTATTCTGGCGAGGCGAAAATTGATGGAATTTTAATTTTTTGTCAAGTTTAAACTAATGCGCAGTCGATTAATTTTTGTACAATTTTGTTCGTTAATATATAAAAAAGTTTGAAATTTGCTCTAGAAACACGGAAAATAACTGACATTTGACTGAAAATTTTTTAGTGTTTTTTGCTAAAATTTTCTGGTGAGGCGAAAATTGATTGAATTTTCATTTTTTGACAATTTAAAACTAATGCGCACTGGGTTAATTTTTGTACAATTTTGTTCGTTAATATATCAAAAAGTTTGAAATTAGATCTAGAAACACGGAAAATAATTGATATTTGGATAAAAATTTTTTAGTGTTTCTTGCAAATTTTTTCTGGCGGGGCGAAAATTGATGGAATTTTAATTTTTTGTCAAGTTTAAACTAATGCGCAGTCGATTAATTTTTGTACAATTTTGTTTGGTAATATATGAAAAAGTTTGAAATTAGATCTAGAAACACGGAAAATAATTGATATTTGGCTGAAAATTTTTTACTGTATTTTGCCAAATTTTTCTGGCAAGGCAAAAATTGACTAAATATTCATTTTTTGACAATTTGAATGTAACGCGCAGTCGCTTCATTTTTGTACAATTTTGTTCGTTAATATATAAAAAAGTTTGAAATTTGATCTAGAAACACGGAAAATAACTGATATTTGACTGAAAATTTTTTAGTGTTTTTTGCAAATTTTTTCTGGCGAGGCGAAAATTGATGGAATTTTAATTTTTTGTCAAGTTTAAACTAATGCGCAGTCGATTAATTTTTGTACAATTTTGTTTGGTAATATATGAAAAAGTTTGAAATTAGATCTAGAAACACGGAAAATAATTGATATTTGGCTGAAAATTTTTTACTGTATTTTGCCAAATTTTTCTGGCAAGGCAAAAATTGACTAAAAATTCATTTTTTGACAATTTGAATGTAACGCGCAGTCGCTTCATTTTTGTACAATTTTGTTCGTTAATATATAAAAAAGTTTGAACTTTGATCTAGAAACACGGCAAATAACTGATATTTGACTGAAAATTTTTTAGTGTATTTTGCTAAAATTTTCTGGTGAGGCGAAAATTGATGGAATTTTCATTTTTTGACAAGTTGAATGTATCGTGCAGTCGCTTAATTTTTGTACTATTTTGTTCGTTAATATATAAAAAAGTTTGAAATTAGATCTAGAAACACGGAAAATAACTGATATTTGACTGAAAATTTTTTAGTGTATTTTGCTAAAATTTTCTGGTGAGGCGAAAATTGATGGAATTTTAATTTTTTGACAAGTTGAAACTAATGCGCAGTCGATTAATTTTTGTACAATTTTGTTCGTTAATATATGAAAAAGTTTGAAATTAGATCTAGAAACACGGAAAATAATTGATATTTGGATAAAAATTTTTTAGTGTTTCTTGCAAATTTTTTCTGGCGGGGCGAAAGTTGATGGAATTTTAATTTTTTGTCAAGTTTAAACTAATGCGCAGTCGATTAATTTTTGTACAATTTTGTTTGGTAATATATGAAAAAGTTTGAAATTAGATCTAGAAACACGGAAAATAATTGATATTTGGCTGAAAATTTTTTACTGTATTTTGCCAAATTTTTCTGGCAAGGCAAAAATTGACTAAATATTCATTTTTTGACAATTTGAATGTAACGCGCAGTCGCTTCATTTTTGTACAATTTTGTTCGTTAATATATAAAAAAGTTTGAACTTTGATCTAGAAACACGGCAAATAACTGATATTTGACTGAAAATTTTTCAGTGTATTTTGCTAAAATTTTCTGGTGAGGCGAAAATTGATGGAATTTTAATTTTTTGACAAGTTGAAACTAATGCGCACTGGGTTAATTTTTGTACAATATTGGTCGTTAATATATGAAAAAGTTTGAAATTAGATCTAGAAACACGGAAAATAATTGATATTTGGCTAAAAATGTTTTAGTGTTTTTAGCAAATTTTTTCTGGCGAGGCGAAAATTGATGGAATTTAAATTTTTTGTCAAGTTTAAACTAATGCGCAGTCGATTAATTTTTGTACTATTTTGTTCGTTAATATATAAAAAGGTTTGAATGTTAGATCTAGAAACACGTGAAATAACTGATATTTGACTAAAAATTTTTTACTGCATTTTGCCAAATTTTTCTGGCAAGGCAAAAATTGACTAAATATTCATTTTTTGACAATTTGAATGTAACGCGCAGTCGCTTCATTTTTGTACAATTTTGTTCGTTAATATATAAAAAAGTTTGAAATTTAATCTAGAAACACGGAAAATAACTGATATTTGACTGAAAATTTTTTAGTGTTTTTTGCAAATTTTTTCTGGCGAGGCGAAAATTGATGGAATTTTAATTTTTTGTCAAGTTTAAACTAATGCGCAGTCGATTAATTTTTGTACAATTTTGTTCGTTAATATATAAAAAAGTTTGAAATTTGCTCTAGAAACACGGAAAATAACTGATATTTGACTGAAAATTTTTTAGTGTTTTTTGCTAAAATTTTCTGGTGAGGCGAAAATTGATTGAATTTTCATTTTTTGACAAGTTAAAACTAATGCGCACTGGGTTAATTTTTGTACAATTTTGTTCGTTAATATATGAAAAAGTTTGAAATTAGATCTAGAAACACGGAAAGTAATTGATATTTGGATAAAAATTTTTTAGTGTTTCTTGCAAATTTTTTCTGGCGGGGCGAAAATTGATGGAGTTTTAATTTTTTGTCAAGTTTAAACTAATGCGCAGTCGATTAATTTTTGTACAATTTTGTTTGGTAATATATGAAAAAGTTTGAAATTAGATCTAGAAACACGGAAAATAATTGATATTTGGCTGAAAATTTTTTACTGTATTTTGCCAAATTTTTCTGGCAAGGCAAAAGTTGACTAAATATTCATTTTTTGACAATTTGAATGTAACGCGCAGTCGCTTCATTTTTGTACAATTTTGTTCGTTAATATATAAAAAAGTTTGAACTTTGATCTAGAAACACGGCAAATAACTGATATTTGACTGAAAATTTTTTAGTTTATTTTGCTAAAATTTTCTGGTGAGGCGAAAATTGATGGAATTTTCATTTTTTGACAAGTTGAATGTATCGCGCAGTCGCTTAATTTTTGTACTATTTTGTTCGTTAATATATAAAAAAGTTTGAAATTAGATCTAGAAACACGGAAAATAACTGATATTTGACTGAAAATTTTTTAATGTATTTTGCTAAAATTTTCTGGCGAGGCGAAAATTGATGGAATTTTAATTTTTTGTCAAGTTTAAACTAATGCGCAGTCGATTAATTTTTGTACAATTTTGTTTGGTAATATATGAAAAAGTTTGAAATTAGATCTAGAAACACGGAAAATAATTGATATTTGGCTAAAAATTTTTTAGTGTTTTTTGCAAATTTTTTCTGGCGAGGCGAAAATTGATGGAATTTTAATATTTTGTCAAGTTTAAACTAATGCGCAGTCGATTAATTTTTGTACAATTTTGTTTGGTAATATATGAAAAAGTTTGAAATTAGATCTAGAAACACGGAAAATAATTGATATTTGGCTGAAAATTTTGTACTGTATTTTGCCAAATTTTTCTGGCAAGGCAAAAATTGACTAAATATTCATTTTTTGACAATTTGAATGTAACGCGCAGTCGCTTCATTTTTGTACAATTTTGTTCGTTAATATATAAAAAAATTTGAACTTTGATCTAGAAACACGGCAAATAACTGATATTTGACTGAAAATTTTTTAGTGTATTTTGCTGAAATTTTCTGGTGAGGCGAAAATTGATTAAATTTTCATTTTTTGACAAGTTGAATGTATCGCGCAGTCGCTTAATTTTTGTACTATTTTGTTCGTTAATATATAGAAAAGTTTGAAATTAGATCTAGAAACACGGAAAATAACTGATATTTGACTGAAAATTTTTTAGTGTATTTTGCTAAAATTTTCTGGTGAGGCGAAAATTGATGGAATTTTAATTTTTTGACAAGTTGAAACTAATGCGCACTGGGTTAATTTTTGTACAATATTGGTCGTTAATATATGAAAAAGTTTGAAATTAGATCTAGAAACACGGAAAATAATTGATATTTGGCTAAAAATTTTTTAGTGTTTTTTGCAAATTTTTTCTGGCGAGGCGAAAATTGATGGAATTTAAATTTTTTGTCAAGTTTAAACTAATGCGCAGTCGATTAATTTTCGTACTATTTTGTTCGTTAATATATAAAAAGGTTTAAAATTAGATCTAGAAACACGTGAAATAACTGATATTTGACTAAAAATTTTTTACTGTATTTTGCCAAATTTTTCTGGCAAGGCAAAAATTGACTAAATATTCATTTTTTGACAATTTGAATGTAACGCGCAGTCGCTTCATTTTTGTACAATTTTGTTCGTTAATATATAAAAAAGTTTGAAATTTGATCTAGAAACACGGAAAATAACTGATATTTGACTGAAAACTTTTTAGTGTTTTTTGCAAATTTTTTCTGGCGAGGCGAAAATTGATGGAATTTTAATTTTTTGTCAAGTTTAAATTAATGCGCAGTCGATTAATTTTTGTACAATTTTGTTCGTTAATATATAAAAAAGTTTGAAATTTGCTCTAGAAACACGGAAAATAACTGATATTTGACTGAAAATTTTTTAGTGTTTTTTGCTAAAATTTTATGGTGAGGCGAAAATTGATTGAATTTTCATTTTTTGACAAGTTAAAACTAATGCGCACTGGGTTAATTTTTGTACAATTTTGTTCGTTAATATATGAAAAAGTTTGAAATTAGATCTAGAAACACGGAAAATAATTGATATTTGGCTAAAAATTTTTTAGTGTTTTTTGCAAATTTTTTCTGGCGAGGCGAAAATTGATGGAATTTTAATTTTTTGTCAAGTTTAAACTAATGCGCAGTCGATTAATTTTTGTACAATTTTGTTTGGTAATATATGAAAAAGTTTGAAATTAGATCTAGAAACACGGAAAAAAATTGATATTTGGCTGAAAATTTTTTACTGTATTTTGCCAAATTTTTCTGGCAAGGTAAAAATTGACTAAATATTCATTTATTTAAAATTTGAATGTAACGCGCAGTCGCTTCATTTTTGTACAATTTAATTCGTTAATATATAAAAAAGTTTGAAATTTGATCTAGAAACACGGAAAATAACTGATATTTGACTGAAAATTTTTTAGTGTATTTTGCTAAAATTTTCTGGTATGGCAAAAATTGACTAAATATTCATTTTTTGACAATTTAAATGTAACGTGCAGTCGCTTCATTTTTGTACAATTTTGTTCGTTAATATATAAAAAAGTTTGAAATTTGATCTAGAAACACGGAAAATAACTGATATTTGACTGAAAATTTTTTAGTGTTTTTTGCAAATTTTTTCTGGCGAGGCAAATATTGATGGAATTTTAATTTTTTGTCAAGTTTAAACTAATGCGCAGTCGATTAATTTTTTTCAATTTTGTTCGTTAATATATAAAAAAGTTTGAAATTAGATCTAGAAACACGGAAAAAAATTGATATTTGGCTGAAAATTTTTTACTGTATTTTGCCAAATTTTTCTGGCAAGGTAAAAATTGACTAAATTTTCATTTTTTGACAATTTCAATGTAACGCGCAGTCGCTTAATTTTTGTACAATTTTGTTCGTTAATATATGAAAAAGTTTGAAATTAGATCTAGAAACACGGAAAATAATTGATATTTGGCTAAAAACTTTTTAGTGTTTTTTGCAAATTTATTCTGGCGAGGCGAAAATTGATGGAATTTTAATTTTTTGTCAAGTTTAAACTAATGCGCAGTCGATTAATTTTCGTACTATTTTGTTCGTTAATATATAAAAAGGTTTGAAATTAGATCTAGAAACACGTGAAATAACTGATATTTGACTAAAAATTTTTTACTGTATTTTGCCAAATTTTTCTGGCAAGGCAAAAATTGACTAAATATTCATTTTTTGACAATTTGAATGTAACGCGCAGTCGCTTCATTTTTGTACAATTTTGTTCGTTAATATATAAAAAAGTTTGAAATTTGATCTAGAAACACGGAAAATAACTGATATTTGAATGAAAATTTTTTAGTGTTTTTTGCAAATTTTTTCTGGCGAGGCGAAAATTGATGGAATTTTAATTTTTTGTCAAGTTTAAATTAATGCGCAGTCGATTAATTTTTGTACAATTTTGTTCGTTAATATATAAAAAAGTTTGAAATTTGCTCTAGAAACACGGAAAATAACTGATATTTGACTGAAAATTTTTTAGTGTTTTTTGCTAAAATTTTATGGTGAGGCGAAAATTGATTGAATTTTCATTTTTTGACAAGTTAAAACTAATGCGCACTGGGTTAATTTTTGTACAATTTTGTTCGTTAATATATGAAAAAGTTTGAAATTAGATCTAGAAACACGGAAAATAATTGATATTTGGCTAAAAATTTTTTAGTGTTTTTTGCAAATTTTTTCTGGCGAGGCGAAAATTGATGGAATTTTAATTTTTTGTCAAGTTTAAACTAATGCGCAGTCGATTAATTTTTGTACAATTTTGTTTGGTAATATATTAAAAAGTTTGTAATTAGATCTAGAAACACGGAAAAAAATTGATATTTGGCTGAAAATTTTTTACTGTATTTTGCCAAATTTTTCTGGCAAGGTAAAAATTGACTAAATTTTCATTTTTTGACAATTTCAATGTAACGCGCAGTCGCTTAATTTTTGTACAATTTTGTTCGTTAATATATGAAAAAGTTTGAAATTAGATCTAGAAACACGGAAAATGATTGATATTTGGCTAAAAATTTTTTAGTGTTTTTTGCAAATTTATTCTGGCGAGGCGAAAATTGATGGAATTTTAATTTTTTTCAAGTTTAAACTAATGCGCAGTCGATTAATTTTTGTACTATTTTGTTCGTTAATATATAAAAAGGTTTGAAATTAGATCTGGAAACACGGAAAATAACTGATATTTGACTGAAAATTTTTTAGAGTATTTTGGCAAATATTTCTGGCAAGACAAAAATGCATTGAATTTTCATTTTTTCACAAGTTGAAATCAATGCGCAGTAGCTCAATTTATGTTTAATTTTGTTTGTTTAGAGATGAAAAAGTTTGAAATTAGATCTAGAAATGTGGAAAATAATTGATATTTGACTGAAATTTTTTTAGTGTATTTTGCCAATAATTTCTGGCAAGGCATAATTATGAAGGAATGTTCCCATATGTATAATAAACGGACAAAATTATTGTTTCAGATATAGGTAATGTTTTTGCATTTCAAATTTTTTTTACAATTTTTTTGCGTAAATTGATATTTTCCTTTTTAATTTTATCCGAATGTTTTTATTAGGGGTGGTTTTCAGGTGTTGATATTTTTTGTTATTAATTTACAAAGTTAGGGTGTATATTTCTGAGTATGTTTTACTCTTTCAGATTGTGATTAGATTTTTTTTTGAACGAATTTTTATTTTTTTAATAATTTTGTCAGAATATCATCCTTTAGGGTGGTTTTCATGGGTTGATCATTTTTTTTATTAATTCAAATAATTAAATTGTATATTTTTTAGTATGATCAACCATTTTAGATTTTGATTAGATTTTTTTGTGCAAATTGATTGTTGTACCCCTTTCTGCTACTACCTGTCGTACATTTTAATTTTTGTTATCTTAATATCTCAATTTTTTTTGTGTAATTAAAGTTTTATTTTTTTAATTGTTAATTTTGTGGTAGATAAATATTTTATTTTTATTTGGATTTAATTAGTTTACTTTTAAATTTAATTTTATTAATTGTAACATTTTGTTCTTAAGAAATGAAATAATTATGCTTTCAATAATGATCAGAATTGATTAATCAATTATTTTTGTTTAAACTTTTGATTTTTGTACTGATATATTCTTTAAGTCAACAAGAATGATTTGATTTTCGTGCGGAAAAGCACGTGACCTCCTCTGATTGGTGGTCAATCTGTGCAGATTAGTTGGCTTAAACAACTTACTTATTTTCGCTATTTTTATTATTAATTTGCCAATTTTTAAAGATTGTGCAAGTGCAATCTGATTGAGGAGGCATCCATTAATCATTTGCAATAATTTTGAACTCATTTTATATTGTTGTTTTGCTTTGGGTTGACGGAATTCAGTTCTTTATGTTTTCTTTTAGAACTTAACTATTTATTTCTTTGTATATTGTCTGGCTTCTTTAAAACAATAAGTTTTATCATAATAAGTCGTTTAGGAATTTAGATTTTTGCTTTTTTACATATTTTCCAGCAAAACACATAATATGGTTGACATAATATCATTGACTCGCCTGTTCCTAGGAAAGGGTAGCTATTTTCTTTAAATACAAGCGACACTTAGAATAATTTGTCTGATACTCCGGTAGCTTTGAAAGCGCGATATCGTCGAGTGACCCGTCGGGCGTCATATACTGTTTTCACCGTAAGACTTGCGGTAACAACAGTATGTAACTGTTGTGTTGCCCAATTTGTAGACCGGTAGAAAGAACTGCTTTCTACACTCAAGCCTACAAATTGGCATACGCGTTATAATCGCCGTTGCCGTGAGCCGGTTAAAGCAGTATTGGCCCCGCCGTATTAGTCCTAGTCGAGCACTTTTAAGGAAGTGTCTTGGTGAAGAACTAATTGTAAAGTGATCCGTTGGAATCGAAATTAAAAGCAGCATCTTGTATCACGTATTGCTAGGAAAATCACAAGTGATACCGTAGACTTTATAGGGAGCATCGTGCTCGTTAATTTGTGATCCAACGAGATATAACTTTAAAGAAAAGCGTTTGGTGAAGTGTACATCATTATAGTTTTTATCAACGATACGGCATCGATTGAGTGACATCTTGGTTATCACAACGATCCTACGCTATTCCTATTGTCTCCAAAAAACCCAACAATCTTATGTAAGTATCTCGCATCTAATAACTGACTTGAATATTGTTTAATAACATAAAATTATAAAAGAATATTGATTTACGTATGACGATTGGACCGAATGAATGACTGCGCATTACGATTATGTACGAATTATAACTAGAATAACATTTTACTTATATTGAATGCTTATAGTACAAAATATTCATAATTCGATCTAGCCAATACTGGCTAATACTGGTCCAGTATTGGCCTCTTTTATTTGAACTTTAAACAGTTTAATATCAATTTAGATAACATAAGAAAACATATACATTGTCCTGTTCATTTGAATCACTCTCTTCAATACTGGCATTCAGTAAAAGCACTTATTATTTGTCTATTATAAAACTATGAATATTAGGAGTTGTTATGATTGATTTTCTCATGTTTTGACAATCTGATATTGTCAGATTAAATTGAGTATTTTCTGTAATCCTGTCACATAATATGAATTACTATAATAAACATCATGTAAGAAATATTTGATTATTTATTGACTCAGATCCCATAGATCTGTTAGTGAAAACGTTCCCTAATAAAAATAAATATAAAAGCTAGCCTCTTGCTAGCTGATCAGATTGTTGCTATTCCTTTCTTATTTAAATATTATTTTAAATAACCTCGCCTTCGCTCGGATGTAACAGCTGATTTGGTGTCAGAAGTGGGATTTTCACTTTTGTCAACTGAATAATCAAGTATTTCTCTAAGAATTGTTATTGTAAAAATAGTATATTTAAAGATGTTTAAAAGTTAACTAAGTGCAATTTAACCACTGATTTGGTACGATTTCACTTATGTTAATAAAATTCATTTGAAGTTGCATTTGTGCACATATTAGCATTATATGTCACTTATAATTTAATTAAGTGCAATATTATTTCATCACAACTTCTTCATTCATGAGCTTTTCTTATACATGTACACCCTTTTTAAAAGTTCATTAATTTTGAATCTTCTTATAATAATTTCATACGTATGGAACAAGATAATCAAATTTTATGCTATTTTATTTTGAAGTTAGTTAGAGACTGAAATCAGTTATCAATCAGCTATATTAAAAAAAATGTTATTAACATTGTTCTTCTAAAACTTCTTGACGAAATTCAAGAAAATCACAAGTTCTCAATGAAAAACAAGAGAACCAATTGTCGAAGTGCTGCGCCAATGCTGACAGTATTGGCGCAGTGCAGAGGGTCAGTACGAGAGTAACGTTGGCAGACCCTTGCTTAGAATATAGGCAATGTTCTGCACTGGTAGTCAGTGTAGAGCCAGTACTGGATTAATTCAGTGTTGTGTCAGTGCCTGGCAAGTACTGGCGCTGTCAAATTTGCTTTTCTAATAAATTTTGTTGTTTAATTAAAAAGAAATATCTGTGTATTGAGATTATTTCTTTATCAAAAATTTTTCAGTAAATAACTGTATTATTTATCTTTGAATAAAAACGTCACTTTTAAATTTTATTTTAAAAATTTTTGGTTAATTTGATTTGTTTAAACAAAATTTTGCATATATGGTTAACATTCACTAGATCTAAACAACTAAAACTATTTAATAGAACGAAAAATTGTACGAAGGGCTGGGATCGAACCCTGAACCCTTTGGACGCAAAATTTTACGCTTAGATAATACGAACACGCTCTTTTAGTTCAAAATTTACGAAATTCAATATTTGGTTATTATTTGAGTTAAAGGGCAGATTACTTATTTGTTTTTAAGAAATATGTTTAATCTGTATTAAAAATTGCTTAAATAACCAAAAATAAAAATTACTCAAATAGTATTGATAAGAAGTAAACACTGAAGTAAAAGTTCTTTTATTGTTATTCTCAAAATTCAATATTTTAACATTTTATTTGTGAATTTGTCTTTTAATTACGAAACTTGAAATGGGTTTAATTCTTAATTGCTAAGAATTAAAAATATATCTAAATTAAACATTAGAATTAAACTTTTCATTAAATGTTAATTTTTATTTTGCAAAACTTTATATTAGATAAAGCCAGTTTCATGAAATCTTTAATTTAGAGATATATTTATTTGACAACCATTCAACCCATAAAAAGGTTATACTGAAACGTATTTTACTATTAAAAAATAAAATATTTAAAAATGTTTATTTTGCGTAATATTATTAAATTGAATCTCTAAACTAATTATTTTCTTTCAAAATTAGTTATTTTTGTCGATTACTTTTAAACCAAGGGTTGTAACAATCCGTTCTTTGTCCTCGTTTTATATCAGGTTTTTATCATATGGATTCAATCTGTTTTGTGTCCGAACCCTGACATTACTTTTAATCGTCTTTTATCTGGTTCTTATAGCGATTGTACTTGTTTTATATCCCAGTTATATACAAGTTTTAGCAGGGTCTTTCAAATTCTGCTATCCGGTCCCTGTATTGGTTTTTATAAGGTTTCTATCTATTTTGTAGCCTGATACACAACAGATAGAATGCGAATAGAATCCAAACAAAGCCCAGATAGAACCCGGATAGAAGAAGGTTTAATTGAATAATATCAGAATTGAATCCGGTTTGTATCCGAGTTTCCCCGTTTTATGTCTGGGTTTTGTCGGTACTCTATCTTGGTCCTTAAGGCCGTTGGAGACAGAAAATCTGCCGTGGTTGTCAGTGGTTCTCAAAGACGATCCCCATGTGTTTAAAACACTTGAGAATTTTTTTCGACAAAACACAACATTTTATCCAGAACAGGAAATCGTACTGCAAATTCTATGAAAATAAGGATTCTGAAAAATACTTACTTTTGATAAATCAAGTATTCTCTGAGCGTCAGTTTCTCGACGAACGTGATGTGCCGGAATCTACCTACAAAGATAGTTCAAGTTTTCAGAATTTTTTTCGGCCAAACACAAAACCTTTTGATTTATTTAGAATAGAAAAAGAATGCAACCCGACTCACACAGGAAATCGAAAACAGAGATTGAATGGGGGCTGTTCTTAAAAAGTTAATATCAATCGGGCAAATAATTATATTACAGTACCGTCGGGAATTGTCAGTCCACCTATTTTTTAAGGTTTGAAAAACGTCTTTAAAAGTACAAAGTATAATTATTAAAATTTTTCTGTGTTTATTTCTTTAAAGTAGATAAAATTTTGAGGAAAATAAGGCCTGAGTGAAGTGATTTAGTCAATTTTTCACTGAAATATGTTAAAAATGTGGAATTTTTAATATTTTACAAAAATTGAAATTACTCTTGAAATAATAAAGGTTTTTTAAAGTTCCTATGCTTGTTTTAAAGGGAATTTACTGGAGAATAACATTGTTGTTTAAGCATTAATGTGCAATTTTTTTCCTAGCATATGCAAAGCTCGGAATTTGGACCAAAAAATTTATAAAATTTTGATGACATTATTTTGACATAAAAATAATTTTTAAAATTCCAATATATATATTATATTACTTCCTTCCGAAAGTTATTGACAATTATGACCTTGGTATATTTTATATAGCTGTATTTAATATCAAGATATAAACAATAATTTTTTTATATTTTTTGGTCCAACTTCCGAGCCTTGCATATGCTAGGAAAAAAATTGCACATTAATGCCTAAGCAATAGTCTTATTCTCCAGAAAATTTCCTTTAAAACAAGCATAAAAACTTTAAAAAATTTATTCTATTTCGAGATTAATTTCAATTTTTCTAAAACATTAAAAATTCCACAATTTTTAACATATTTCAAAGAAAAATTGACTAAATCACTTTACTCAGGCCTAATTTTCCTCAAAATTTTATCTACTTTAAGGAAATAAACACAGACAAATTTTAATATTTTTTAGTACTTTTTATTTTTTTTTATAATTTCCCAAACATTGAGAAAATCATAATCACACTTTCAAGAACGATTCTATTAGAGTTTTATGCAACAAACGTCAAAGAACTTGTGTTATTTATAAGTCAGGTTGCATTCGAAAAGTTTTCCTTGACAGAGAAAAGCAGGTTTTTTTTTCTTTTTTATCTTTTTCATTCTTCCTCTTATTTGTAAAATTCCAACAAGTTTCTATATTTCTTTTTTCGAATGAAAGTCTCGGCACTGTTTTTATCCAGCAGTCCCCTGACTTATCGACCTTATTCCACGGCAAGCCAATAACATTTACCACATATTTCACAATTTTTTCTTTTTTAATCAAGAGATCTGTCCGGAAAAAAATCTCTGTTGACAAACTTTGTGCGATAACGAATTTTTCTACATATTTCTTTTCAACGAAGAGATGATTCTACTAGCATAAAATTGATCCCCCGTTTTGACATTTACAGATTTTTTGTTCAAAATCTCGCCAGACAAGAGCTTCACGCCTACAGGCACAGGTGGCGCATGCTACATACAAAAATCAAACTTCAAATTCATTTTTTCATCCACGAATATGTATGTTTTATATTATATTAATTTTTTCCAAATTCCTAATTTCCCAAACCTTGAGAAAATCATAATCATACTTTCAAGAACGATTCTATTAGAGTTTTATGCAACAAACGTCAAAGAACTTGTGTTATTTATTAGTCAGGTTGCATTCAAAAAGTTTTCCCTGACAGAGAAAAGCAGTTTTTTTTTCTTTTTTATCTTTTTCATTCTTCCTCTTATTTTTAAAATTCCAACAAGTTTCTATTTTTCTTTTTTCGAATAAAATTCTCGGCAATGTTCTTATCCAGCAGTCCCCTGACTTATCAACCTTATTCCACGGCAAGCCAAATATTTACCATATATTTCACAATTTTTTCTTTTTTAATCAAGAGATTTGTCCGGAAAAAAATCTCTGTGTTGCTAAACTTTGTGCAATAACGAATTTTTCTACATGTTTCTTTTCTACGAAGAGATTAGAGTAGCGAAGAAGTAATATTACCTGGAGAACGGTAATGAGAACGAGAATATAACCGGGAATATAACCGACCAAAATTCTAATAGAGAATTTATAAGAATTTGAGGCTTTTATTTATTTATCAAATTAAGTCAAATTTTCTCAATCAAAATATGAAAATAGAATCTATAGTGTCATTCTTATTAATAATGATTTGAATTTCAATGTTAATAGTAAAATGTATTTTAATTACTTTCTCTTCGACAATAAAACAATTTCATTATTTATTGCAAATTTCATATTATTTATGGCAAAATGAAATTCATTCTTTTAATTCACCATTATTATTTTTATTCTGCAATTTTTATCTTCAATTTTTCATCATTTTCATTATTTATCTGAATTAATTTTCTACATTTTTAATTACTTTCATCACATATCAATTATTTCCATCAATTTGTAATTACTATTCATATTTTGTAAAATTAATTTTTCAAGTTTTTTAATCATTTTTCTCAAAATTTAATTATTTTCATTTTTTTTCATAATTTTCCAATTTTTTCATTAATTATCTTAAATTTTAATTAATTTTAGCTTTCTTCAATTCTTTTAATCATTTATTAATTTATTCTCATTTTTTTCTACTTATTTCTCAGATTTTCAAGTATTTTCCTCAAAATTTAATTATTATTGTTTATTTAAATGAAAATTCTGCAGTTTTCTTAATTATTTATTTCAAATTTAAATTATTTTTTCAACCTATCATCATTTTATTTTATAATTCGATTATTTTCTTAACTTTAAAATTTTATAATAAATTTTTAACTATTTTCCCCACCTTTTAATTATTTTAATTATTTTTCAATTAATTTTCTAACTTTTCAGTTATTATTCCAAATTTAGATTATTGTCTTCAATTTTCAATTTTTTAAACGATTTTTAATTATTTTCTTTCTCTTAAAAATAAATTACGTAATTTTTCTATTATTTTCTCTCATTTCTAATTATTTTCATTCTTTTCGCATAATTTTCAAAAATTTCAATAATTTATCAGAAATTTTAATTATTTTCATCATATTTCAATTAGTTTTTAAAATTTTAAATTTATTTTCATCATAATTTCGATTATTTTTTTCAATTTTAAAATACTTTTATCATTTTACAATTTTTTTCTCTAAATTCTTAATTATTATTCTCATTTTGTAAAATTATTTTTTAAGATTTTTAAGAATTTTTCTCAAAACTCAATTATTTCTTTTTATTTTTTAATTATTTTCATTTGTTTTCATAATTTCCAAACATTTTTACTGATTATATCTTAAGTTCCAATTATTTTCTTCAATTTTTAATTATTCTCATTTTTTTCAATTAATTTCTCAAATTTCAATTTTTAAAAATTGTATTTATTTATTTATGTATAATGATTTTATAATATATTTTGCAGTCAAAAATAGACCATTATGGGGACCATACAAACGTTCAAACAAGCAAATGAATATTTTAAAATTTTTTTAAAAATTCTGCAATTTTTTCAATTATTTATTTTAAGTTTCATTAATTTTTTTCAACTTATCATTGTTTTCTTCATATTTAAATTATTTTCTTTAAGTTTTAAAATTTAAAATCATTTTTTAATTATTTTCTAAAATTCTAAAATATTTTTCTCAAATTTCCTTTTTTTCTCTTCAATTTTTAAGCATTTTCAATTATTTCATTCGATTTTTAGTTATCTAATTCAATTTTCAATGTTTTAAATAAAATTTCAATTACTTACATTCTGCCCAAATAGCACGATATCTTCCAGGAAGATTCCTGAGATTCGGAGAGAAGCTTCCAGGAACCTTAGGATGTCCGCCTCTCAAGAAGCTTCCACCGGAATCTCCAGCGAAGCTCCCACCGTACCTCCAGAGAAGCTTCATGGAAGCTTCCATCGAACCTTCAGGGAATCATCAGGGAAGCTTCTACAGAACCTTCCAGGGAAGGTTCAGGAAAGCTTAAAAAGAACCTCCAGATTAATTGATGATTAGGAATAATTAAAAACAAGTTTATTATCTTAAAATAACTTATTTAAAGTTCCAAAACCAAATTGTTTTTACTGCAATTTAGAAGTATTTAAAATCGTTAACTAAAAAAATTTTTAGAAACCTAAATGGATTTTTTCTGTCACAGTAAGTATTAAATGTTCAAAACTTTGAATAATAGTAGAACAATTACAAAATATAAATAAAATTATTATTTAAAATAATACATAAATCTTCTTAAATAAGAATTAACTGTTAAAAAAGCAAATATTTTATGACAAATGTTTAAGTACATGAAATACATGACATCCTAAGGTTCCTGGAAGCTTCCTACAAGCGTGTATGGTTTTCATCCGGTTTCTTACCGTTTTCTATTTGACATTTCAAATGTTATGTTCAACACTTTGTTTAGAAATCTCATTCGGGTTTTTAGCCGCAGTCGTTATTAGCGTTGCGTTAGGTATTAGGTTTAGGGTTCGAATCCTCCAATAGTATTTATAATTTTCATTGCGTTATAGGCGTGCGTTTATGGCTATTAACACTAAATAAAGGTACTAGGAATAGATAGACATTAAAAAATCAATAAACAATGTAGGGAAAAAAATTTTTCTATTTTTTGTTGCAATGACAGACAAAGACGGATAGAAAAAGGATAGAAAACAGATTACATACTGACACTCAAAAGTGCTCCGGTAATGTCAGACAAAAACGGACAGAAAACGGAGAAAAAGCGGATAGAAAACGGACTACATATTGATATTCAAAATTGCATCGGTCATGTCAGACAAAAACGGATAGAAAACGGATTACATACTGATACTCAAAATTGCTCATGTTATGTCAGAAGAAAACGGATAGAAAACGGATTAAATATTGACACTCAAAATTGCTCCGGTTATATCTGTTTCTAATGTGTCAAGAATTTTTAATTACTTTGACAGATAAGAAACCGATTAAACCGGAGTGATTCCGGTTAAGCTTCTGATGAAAAGCGGACACAAAAACCGTATACGATTTACACTAGAAACGGACAAAAAGCAATTTGTATCCGGTTTTTATCCGGTTTCTGTCCGGTTTCTATCCGGTTTCTGTCCGGTTTCTATCCGTCGTTCTAACCAGGGAGGGCTGTTCTTAAAAAGTTGATGTCCATTGGGCAAATAATTATATTACATATAGTAATATAAATTTTTTTATTTACACTGGCAGTTGCTACTTTTTAATCGCCAAATTTCTGTGCAATATTAAATCTATACAAATAAAATAATTAAGTGGAACCGGTGGTCTAGAACTCTGAAATTTAAGGTAGAGTAGAGTGGGGTGAAAAAGCAATGGGGAAAAAGAGCCATTTGGGTTTTAAATTAAAACTATTGAATTGTTTTATCAGACATTTAGAATATAAGTTCTATTTAGTAATACGCAACTTTTAACTCTAATTTGACACTTGTATCTATAATATTGTAGTTTTTATTGTAACACATAACCGTCAAATTTATCGTACACTTTATATAATTATTACATTAGTTTTAAAATACTAGCAAGATATTGCGCGCGTCTAATTTATAACAATAAAATGTAAGGCTAATATTAGAATAATGTATTCCATTCTTTGTTTTAAGAAGTAGCTAAGTTTAAAAAGTTATAATCATATTTATTACTAAAAGTAAGTATAATAATTTTTTAAATTTATTAATTTCATAAATCTAACATAAAATCTTTATTTGTCCTTCGAATTCCATGTAAACAGTAAAAGCACATCTTAGTCAAAAGATAAACTTGAAGCAATAGAAAATTTTTTTTTGACATAACCTTGAACATAACTGCATGATTGGTGTATCCTAGGCGTATTTTAGGCTATTTTATTTAAAACGTAATAAATGAAAATGTGAATAAAAGAATTTTTTAAAATCTTTGAATTTTCTTTAATGAATAAAAGTATTCTATTATATTTATTTTATACAATGGTAACAAAATCTTCTTTTATATTATTTTTATAATATTTATTTGAAAATAGCATCCACATTCTACTTCTAATAGTTTTTGAAAATTGTATATATGATTATTATTTAGGATTTCTCCCTCAATGAGAATTTCTAAATCTTTCTTATTCAAACTAAAAAATATTCTTTCTTTTGCAATACCCATTGTATTTTTTATAGGTTAAATAAAGGAGAAATGGATCACGAGGAGAGATAAATCACTTTTTGACATAGCAAGAACCAAGAAGATGCATCTTGTATCTTTTTAACAAACTGTTCTGGTTGTTTATCAGATATCATGTTATGATACATAGACTAAAAGTTCAAAAAGTTTTATAATTATTAACTTTATTTTGGAAGCAATAAAACAATTCTTTTTTAATTTCGCTCAAAAAACACTCCGAAATTTATGTGGTGTGCCAAAAATAATAAGTTTCTTCTTTAATTTTTTTAATTCGTTACTAACTGAACACACTCGTCAAAGTGTAGCTGTTAACGCAAATGAATATGTCAATAAAACATTATTCTAAAGCTTATTTTATTTAAATAAAAAATAAAAAGAAATCAATCTCTTTCAGTCATTTTGATTTGTTGCGCACATCCTTTTTTGTCGATGTTCGAGGAAAGATAGTTCATTATACTCTATAAATATAACCTAAAGAATATGTGTATAAGCAAAACAGAAAGTAAATTGAAGAATAGATATAGATATAATAGAATGATATAATAAAATTTTTAATATCAAAATGTAAATTCTATTAATAAATTAAAAAAATTTAATTTTTACTAAGAAAATGAAAACATTTATTTGAAAATTTATATCTAAGGACCCGGCAAGAAGGCTGGAATAGTAAAGAATTCGAATTTACAGAGTTGCGCCCGAAACTTCAAAAATATCTTTTCTTCTTAAAACCTGAATTTTCCTCGAATTTCATGGTCACGAAATAGAACTCGAAACCTAGCGACGTGAATTTTTCATTATTTCGAAGCGTATTTCCTATACCGTAGAACGGGATTTATTTCAGTTACTTTCAATTTCGAAATATTCCGTCAGATCAGCTATAGGTTGGGAAAAACGAGTTCCACTAAAGGAATTCATTCAGTATATTTTGACTCCCTTTGAAATCCTTTGAGAAAAATGTTGTGAACCGAATATTTTCAATTCTTTTTGATCCAATTATTCACTAAGGGCAGTTGATAAATAACTACTTGCATGACTCCTCTCCTCAATCCGCTCGAAACCGGTTATGAGAGTGTCAAATTCCTAACCGAAAATGTGAAGGAAGACATGTGGCTCTAAATTTCCAACAAAAGGACCTACTTTTTCTTTGTATTCTGTCGCTCACGGTCAGTTTCTTTTTGACTTTCGAACAGTTAAGTTCGCGTGAATTTTAAACTTGTTTTCACAAAGTGCTTAAACTTTAATTAAAATTAAGTTTTGATAGTAAAGTTTAATAGTTGTAATATTTTCTATATGCAGTTAATTATATTCATATTCTTAATTATACTCTAAAAAGTGCTTATGTGGGTTTTAAGTAATAAGTTTATTGATATAAACTAAACAATAGCAATAATATGTTGTTTATTATTATTACTCTGTTATTATTATGATAATTATTACTGTGTATTATTATTGTTATTATGAATATTATATCATCATCATTATTATTATTATTATTATTAATAAATCCTATATTTTATATTTCATAATAGCTACACATGTTTTAAAAGCTACACGTTCAAATTGATTATTGTCAAAATGAAGTTTTTTAAATAACTTATTTTATTTATAATTATTAGTAATATACTATTGTCATATTGTGTCAAACTATTATTACTATTATTATTTTTTTTTTTTTTTACAAAACAAGTTTAGGAGAGGAAAAAATGCCTTTACGCACTTGTTCGTGTGGGACTCAACCACGTGCTGTGGTAATACCGCACTAAAACAACCTCTCCCATTCCTGCCTTACGTACTCTTATCCGCTTTTGCTCCTTCCGTCCTGAAAGGTAAGCAAGAGCGCGATTTTTTTGCTCGAGGTGTTTTCAGTTCACTGTTCTGTAGGTGTCCCTGTCCCTTGCCGCTGTTGTTCTTACGCGGTGGCCAGAAATGCTATTGGATGCTTTTTTAGAGCTACCTTCGTTATATTATATTATGAAGAACAGTGCTGTCGGACCAGATTAAGTGAACCCAGAAGGACAGCCTTTTGCATACGAACCGTCAATGCTTCAGCTTGACGTTCGCAGTTTGGTATCTTTTTCAAGTGGCTTATAAATGAAGCTTTAATCCCTCCCAAACAGCCTAGTATGAGAACAATTAATCGGATTTTATAACCTGGATACATTCGGCTCAGTTCAAACATAAGGTCTTGATATTTCGTCCGTTTCTTATCCTCCTTTTGTATGATGTTGCCCTCAGCAGGAGTCGAAAACTCTATCACACAAATGATCTTACTTTTATGATCCTGGAGTACAATATCAGGCTTAGTAGCTCTGATACGATGAGTTGTAGAAAAAGAAAAATTCCAGTAGATCTTACACTGTTCATTTTCCACAACGGATTCCTGATCCCCTTGGGCATACGGCAAGATGGGTTCTTTATCTATACCATACTGGTGTCGAAGGTGATAATACAACACCTTAAGCGCAGCATTGTGTCTTTCAATATACCTGCAACACGCGTACTTCGGACATGCACTTAGAATGTGACTAAGTGTTTCCGGGTATTGCTTACATGCTCGACAGTTGTTATTGTCGACAGGTATATGCATCACACGACTGCGGTACACCAGAGTATTAATTACACCATCCTGACAAGCGAACAAACATCCCTCAGTCTCCGATCTCAAACCAGCAGATTTAAGAAAAGCAAAAGTCAAGCCTTGAGACAATCCTATTTCACCTATGAGATTATAGAACTGCCCGTGAACAGGTTTGCTTTTATGTTCCTGTAACAAAAGCGCTTGTTCTGCCTCCTTGACACACTTTTTAAGCATCAATGGTGTTAACGATGCTAACCCGTGCTCCATATCACTGGCTTCAAATGGGAGACTAAGTTCATTTGCAGCTCTTTCTGCCGCACGATATAAAAACGCCCCAACATTTGCAATTTCATGATGGTGGACAAATTGCATAAGGGGATCTCTACTGTTCATCACCGAACATGCTGCAGCCAGTACAATTCTTCGATGAAGACACTCTAAATTTAATAGACCTCTTCCTCCCCGGTCTCTTGGAAGGTAAATTCGTTGCACGGAAGACCTTGGATGATGACTACGATGGATTGACATCATCTTGCGGGTTTCTCTATCTAGTATTTTCAACTCATTCACATTCCACTTAACAGCTCCAAAGGTATAGAGAAGTAAAGGAACGGCTAATGTATTTGTGGCCTGTATTTTGTTCTTCCCAGACAATTCGGAAGACCAAATTTTTCTGAGAAGCCCACGATACTTTGTTTGGAGTCGATCTTTAAGCCCACACACATCTTGAGTCTCCGACTGTGGAATTCCAAGATATGTGTAAGTCTCTCCACCAGCAAGATGTTGAATGGTGTTGCCACCAATGAGTTGAATGTTCTCAGAGTCCCTCGGAATTTCAGATGTTTCATTTCTTCCTTTAATCAGATGGATGACGGCACATTTATCCAATCCAAAATCCATTCCTATGGCTCTGGAATACTCGGCCACTGCAAACACCAAAATTCTAAGCGCATCCTTACTGGATGCATAGAGCTTCAGATCGTCCATATAGAAAAGATGGTTGATCTTATAGACTCTATTTCTTGGTTTGCCACACATGTATCCAGAGTGTTTTTCTCGAAGTGCAATAGACAGAGGTAAGAGGGAGATACAAAAAAGAAGTGGACTAAGGGAGTCGCCTTGAAAAACTCCTTTTCTAAACGAGATGATGTTAGTCATCACCTGCTGTTTGTTAGATGTTATAACAAACCTTGTCCTCCACTTAAGCATTAGATCCTTTAAGCATCTCACAATGCTTGGATGTACCTTTAAACATTCAAGGAGCTTGATGATCAGCTCGTGACTCGTGGAGTCGAATGCTTTGCGGTAATCAATCCAAGCCATTGACAGGTTACGTCGATAAAATATCGAATCTTGGGTAACACACCTATCTATTAATAGGTTCTCCCTACAACCTGACAGGCCTCTCTTACATCCTCGTTGTTCACCTATCGCACTCCAGACTGGTTCTATAGATGACAATATCCTCTCCTTGAGGATCCCAGTAAATAGCTTGTAGCAGGTGTTAAGACAAGCAATTGGTCTGTAATTTTTTGGATTGGACAAATCTCCTGATTTTTTTAGAAGTACCGTTCGTCCTTTCACCAACCACTGTGGTATTGCATGTTCCCCGTTGAGATAGGTAGAGAATATACGGGCCAAATGTTGGTGAGTTGAAGTAAACTTCTTGCACCATAGATTATTAATCTTATCTGGCCCGGGTGCTGAAAAGTTCTTAGTTCTAGCTACTGCTTTTCTTACCTCCTCTTCAGTAATTGGTGGACATATCTCTGCAAATTGGTCAAGCCCCTGTCTGACACAGAAGCTGCGAAAGAGTGACAAAGATAACCCTTCATCGTTTACTGAATGGGATGTCCCATAGATGTTGCTCCAGAAAGTTTCAATCTCTTCACGACATGGAGGCCTTTCAACGGTTGTTGATGGTACACTGAACAGGCGGGAAGGATTAGTAGCAAAGATATTATTTTGCTTTATCCATTTCATCCTCCGTTCTAAACGTTCCCTTATGACGACAAGAGAACGTATCTTCTCAATCCAGTGTTGCTTGATGGTCTGCAACTTTGACTTTTTTAGAGTGTGATGCAATCTTTTAAGAGTTTGGGCTATTTCCAAAACTCTTGGAGTAAACCTTCTATTTGATTCCAGATATGCAATCACACTCTGCAATTGAGAAGCATGTCGTCGAGCTATCCCGATCTTGATCTGCACTTGTTTGATTCGCTGGCAGGTTTTAGCAACGCGTTCCGCAACAGATTTTCTGTTACTTTTGCGAAGTAAGGACACAGCTTTTTCATACACAGCACAGTTCAATGTCCAGAGATCTACACTCTCTGAGAGTAATGAGAGTTCATTGTTCCCTTCAGAGATTTTATCCATTTTAATGGAAACCTTGAAATGAATTTTGGTTTCCCTCGAACTCATGTTTCCATCTTCGGCTGCGGGCGTTGGTGTTTCACAAAAAATTTGTGTATTCTCTGAGGGGTCTTCCTGGTCTTGGAGAAGAGCTTCATATCCCCTTTTTCTCAGAGAGGATACCTGATCTCTTAAGTACTGAGGCGTCATTTCCGCGTATTGTGGGTGCATATTGATCCATCGCGCATGTAACCTCTGCATGTATCCTCTTCTGTTAGGGGAACTATTTTGCCAACACAACAAAATGTCCCTCCGAAGTTGGTCTGTCCACTTTAACCTTAATCGAGCTTGTCCCTGGTCGTTGCTTAGTCGTCGCCTGGGTTCTATCCTATTGCCACGCCCAACTGAACCCTGATCTCCATCCGAGAGAGACCTATTGTAAGTGGCACTGCGCGTTACAGTCGTCGTAACCGCAAATACTCTGTGTGGGAGGTTATCCCAACACAGAGTGGACAATTATACCGGGTATTTTAATTTCCTCGGTAGCTCCCATATCTGAGAGGCCTTCCCCTATCCGCCACCTGGGGAGGCGCCCGATTGGGGTGTCAAAAACCCCATCTCAAATGCCATTCAAGTACTTGACCCAGACAGCTCAGAAATTCTGTGATATCCAGTAAAGGGTACCACAACTTCCTTACCAACACGATCAAACACCTATACGATGTTCTGCAATGGTCATTTCAGTACTAAGCCAAGTAGGACCAGTATCTTTGAGCTACTTGGTAACGGAAGCACCAAGCAACCCATTTCGGTTTTTTTTTTTTTTTTTTTTTTTTTACAAAACAAGTTTAGGAGAGGAAAAAATGCATTTACGCACTTGTTCATGTGGGACTCGACCACATCCTGTGGCAATACCGCACTAAAACAACCTCTCCCAATTCTTGCTTTACATACTCTTATCAACTTTTGCTCTTTCCGTCCTGGAAGGTAAGCAAAAGTTTCTTTTTTTTACTCTGTACAGTTTCAGCATTCTGTTCTTTGGGTCTTCATGTCCATTGCCGCCGATGTTCTTATGCGGCCGACATGAAATTGTTGGATGCTTTTTTAGAGCTACCTTTAAAGATGTTTTTTTTACAAGGAACAGTGCTGTCGGACCACAAAAAGAGAATTCAAAAGAACTGCTTTTTGCATTCTACCTGCTAACAAATTGGCTTGACGTTCGCAGGTTGGGATCTTCTTCAGTTGGCTCACGAATGAAGCCTTCATCCCTTCTAAGCAGCCGAGAATTAAAACAATCAAATGGACTCTATATCCTGGATGCATTTTACTTAATTCGAATAAGAGCTCTTGATATTTGATCCGTTTCTCATCCTCCTTTTTAATTATGTTTCTCTCGGCAGGAGCCGAAAACTCAACTACATAAATGATCTTACTTTTATGATCTTGGAGGACCATATCAGGCTTGGTGGCACTGATATGATGAGTGGTGGGGAAAGAAAAATTCCAGTAGATCTTGCACTGGTCATTTTCTACAACGAATTCTTGATCCATTTGGGCATACGGCAGAATGGGCTCCTTATCTATACCGTACTGGTGACGAAGGTGGTAATACAAAACCTTCAGTGCAGCATTGTGTCTTTCTATATATCTGTTACATGCATAAATCGGACAGGCACTTAATATATGACTAAGTGTCTCCGGGTATTGTTTGCATGCACGACAGTTGGAATCGTCAACAGGTATATGCATCACACGGCTGCGGTACACCAAAGTATTAATCACTCCATCCTGACAAGCGAACAAAAATCCCTCTGTCTCCGATTTTAATCCAGCCGATTTAAGGAATGCAAAAGACAAACTTTGTCTTTTGAAATTTTGAAAATTATAAATAAATTATATATATATATTTTCGTACTTTTTGGCTAGTAAACACTATGAAGATCGCATTCACGAAAGTTCTTTATAAATTTTCTGTAATCTACACTTTAATCTACTTAGGTGTACAAAATTTTACCATCCTTAGTCAAATAGTTTGAAAGATTAGGGGGAGGGCATGGTCATTTTTTCGAATTTTTTCCAAAAATCGTACTTTATGGCTAGTAAACACTATAAAGACCGCATTTACGGTATTTCTCTATAATTTTCATGTTCTCTACACGTAAACCTGCATATGTGTACAAAATTGCAGCATCCTAAGTCAAATAGTTTAATAGTTTGGGTGGGGGGGACATTGTCATTTTTTCCAGTTTTTTTCGAACAATCGTACTTTTTGGCTAGTAAACACTATGAATATCGCATTTACGAAAGTTCTCTATAATTTTTCTGTAATCTACACTTTAATCTACTTAGGTGTACAAAATTTTAGCATCCTTAGTCAAATAGTTTGAAAGATTAGGGGGGGGGGGGGGGACATTGTCATATTTGCCTGTTTTTTCGAAAAATCGTACTTTTTGGCTAGTAAACACTATGAATATCGCATTTACGAAAGTTCTCTATAATTTTTCTGTAATCTGCACGTAAATCTGCATACGTGTAAGAAATTGCAGCAGGCCAAGTCCAATAGTTTGAAAGATTAGGGGGGGGACATGGTTATTTTTTTGAATTTTTTTTAAAAAATCGTACTTTTTGGCTAGTAAACACTATAAAGACCGCATTTAAGGTATTTCTCTATAATTTTCATGTAATCTACACGTAAACCTCCATATGTGTACAAAATTGCAGCATCCTAAGTCAAATAGTTTGGTAGTTTGGGGGGGGGGGACATTGTCATTTTTTCCAGTTTTTTTCGAACAATCGTACTTTTTGGCTAGTAAACACTATGAATATCGCATTTACGAAAGTTTTCTATAATTTTTCTGTAATCTACACGTAAATCTGCATATGTGTAAGAAATTGCAGCAGGCCAAGTTCAATAGTTTGAAAGATTAGGGCGGGACATGGTCATTTTTTCGAATTTTTTTCAAAATATCCTACTCTTTGGCTAGTAAACACTATGAAGATCGCATTCACGAAAGTTCTTTATAAATTTTCTGTAATCTACACTTTAATCTACTTAGCTGTACAAAATTTTACCATCCTTAGTCAAATAGTTTGAAAGATTAGGGGGGGGGGGGACATTGTCATTTTTGCCTGTTTTTTCGAAAAATCGTACTTTTTGGCTAGTAAACACTATGAATATCGCAATTACGAAAGTTCTCTATAATTTTTCTGTAATCTACACGTAAATCTGCATACGTGTAAGAAATTGCAGCAGGCCAAGTCCAATAGTTTGAAAGATTAGGGGGGGGACATGGTTATTTTTTTGAATTTTTTTTAAAAAATCGTACTTTTTGGCTAGTAAACACTATAAAGACCGCATTTACGGTATTTCTCTATAATTTTTATGCAATCTACACGTAAACCTGCATATGTGTACAAAATTGCAGCATCCTAAGTCAAATAGTTTGGTAGTTTGGGGGGGGGGACATTGTCATTTTTTCCAGTTTTTTTCGAACAATCGTACTTTTTGGCTAGTAAACACTATGAATATCGCATTTACGAAAGTTCTCTATAATTTTTCTGTAATCTACACGTAAATCTGCATACGTGTAAGAAATTGCAGCAGGCCAAGTTCAATAGTTTGAAAGACTAGGGCGGGAAATGGTCATTTTTTCGAATTTTTTTCCAAAATATCCTACTCTTTGGCTAGTAAACACTATGAATATCGCATTTACGAAAGTTCTCTATAATTTTTCTGTAATCTACACGTAAATCTGCATATGTGTGAGAAATTGCAGCAGGCCAAGTTCAATAGTTTGAAAGATTAGGGCGGGACATTGTCATTTTTTCGAATTTTTTTCAAAATATCCTCCTCTTTGGCTAGTAAACACTATGAAGATCGCATTCACGAAAGTTCTTTATAAATTTTCTTTAATCTACACTTTAATCTACTTAGGTGTACAAAATTTTACCATCCTTAGTCAAATAGTTTAAAAGATTAGGGGGGGGGGACATTGTCATTTTTGCCTGTTTTTTCGAAAAATCGTACTTTTTGGCTAGTAAACACTATGAATATCGCATTTACGAAAGTTCTCTATAATTTTTCTGTAATCTACACGTAAATCTGCATATGTGTAAGAAATTGCAGCAGGCCAAGTTCAATAGTTTGAAAGATTAGGGCGGGACATGGTCATTTTTTCGAATTTTTTTCCAAAATATCCTACTCTTTGGCTAGTAAACACTATGAAGATCGCATTCACGTAAGTTCTTTATAAATTTTCTGTAATCTACACTTTAATCTACTTAGGTGTACAAAATTTTACCATCCTTAGTCAAATAGTTTGAAAGATTAGGGGGAGGGCATGGTCATTTTTTCGAATTTTTTTCCAAAAATCGTACTTTTTGGCTAGTAAACACTATAAAGACCGCATTTACGAAATTTCTTTATAATTTTCATGTTATCTACACGTAAACCTGCGTATGTGTACAAAATTGCAGCATCCTTAGTCAAATAGTTTGGTAGTTTAGGGGGGGGGGGGGAAATTTTCATTTTTTCCAGTTTTTTCGAAAAATCGTACTTTTTGGCTAGTAAACACTATGAATATCGCATTTACGAAAGTTCTCTGTAATTTTTCTGTAATCTGCACGTAAATCTGCATACGTGTAAGAAATTGCAGCATGCCAAGTCCAATAGTTTGAAAGATTAGGGGGGGACATGGTTATTTTTTCGAATTTTTTTCAAAAAATCGTACTTTTTGGTTAGTAAACACTATGAATATCGCATTTACGAAAGTTCTCTATAATTTTTCTGTAATCTGCACGTAAATCTGCATACGTATAAGAAATTGCAGCAGGCCAAGTTCAATAGTTTGAAAGATTAGGGCGGGACATGATCATTTTTTCAAATTTTTTTTCAAAAAATCGTACTTTTTGGCTAGTAAACACTATAAAGACCGCATTTACGGTATTTCTCTATAATTTTCATGTTATCTACACGTAAACCTGCGTATGTGTACAAAATTGCAGCATCCTTAGTCAAATAGTTTGGTAGTTTAGGGGGTGGGGACATTGTCATTTTTTCTAGTTTTTTCGAAAAATCGTCTTTTTGGCTAGAAAACACTATGAAGATCGGATTCACGAAAGTTCTTTATAAATTTTCTGTAATCTACACTTTAATCTACTTAGGTGTACAAAATTTTACCATCCTTAGTCAAATAGTTTGAAAGATTAGGGGGGGGGGGGGACATTGTCATTTTTGCCTGTTTTTTCGAAAAATCGTACTTTTTGGCTAGTAAACACTATGAATATCGCAATTACGAAAGTTCTCTATAATTTTTCTGTAATCTGCACGTAAATCTGCATACGTGTAAGAAATTGCAGCAGGCCAAGTCCAATAGTTTGAAAGATTAGGGGGGGGACATGGTTATTTTTTTGAATTTTTTTTTAAAAATTGTACTTTATGGCTAGTAAACACTATAAAGACCGCATTTATGGTATTTCTCTATAATTTTCATGTAATCTACACGTAAACCTGCATATGTGTACAAAATTGCAGCATCCTAAGTCAAATAGTTTGGTAGTTTGGGGGGGGGGGGGACATTGTCATTTTTTCCAGTTTTTTTCGAACAATCGTACTTTTTGGCTAGTAAACACTATGAATATCGCATTTACGAAAGTTCTCTATAATTTTTCTGTAATCTACACGTAAATCTGCATACGTGTAAGAAATTGCAGCAGGCCAAGTTCAATAGTTTGAAAGATTAGGGCGGGAAATGGTCATTTTTTCGAATTTTTTTCCAAAAATCGTACTTTTTGGCTAGTAAACACTATAAAGACCGCATTTACGAAATTTCTTTATAATTTTCATGTTATCTACACGTAAACCTGCGTATGTGTACAAAATTGCAGCATCCTTAGTCAAATAGTTTGGTAGTTTAGGGGGGGGGGGGGGGACATTGTCATTTTTTCCAGTTTTTTCGAAAAATCGTACTTTTTGGCTAGTAAACACTATGAATATCGCATTTACGAAAGTTCTCTATAATTTTTCTGTAATCTGCACGTAAATCTGCATACGTGTAAGAAATTGCAGCAGGCCAAGTCCAATAGTTTGAAAGATTAGGGGGGGGGACATGGTTATTTTTTTGAATTTTTTTAAAAAATCGTACTTTTTGGCTAGTAAACACTATAAAGACCGAATTTACGGTATTTCTCTATAATTTTCATGTAATCTACACGTAAACCTCCATATGTGTACAAAATTGCAGCATCCTAAGTCAAATAGTTTGGTAGTTTGGGGGGGGGGGGGGGGGGACATTGTCATTTTTTCCAGTTTTTTTCGAACAATCGTACTTTTTGGCTAGTAAACACTATGAATATCGCATTTACGAAAGTTCTCTATAATTTTTATGTAATCTACACGTAAATCTGCATATGTGTAAGAAATTGCAGAAGGCCAAGTTCAATAGTTTGAAAGATTAGGGCGGGACATGGTCATTTTTTCGAATTTTTTTCAAAATATCTTACTCTTTGGCTAGTAAACACTATGAAGATCGCATTCACGAAAGTTCTTTATAAATTTTCTGTAATCTACACTTTAATCTACTTAGGTGTACAAAATTTTACCATCCTTAGTCAAATAGTTTAAAAGATTAGGGGGGGGGGGACATTGTCATTTTTGCCTGTTTTTTCGAAAAATCGTACTTTTTGGCTAGTAAACACTATGAATATCGCAATTACGAAAGTTCTCTATAATTTTTCTGTAATCTGCACGTAAATCTGCATACGTGTAAGAAATTGCAGCAGGCCAAGTCCAATAGTTTGAAAGATTAGGGGGGGGACATGGTTATTTTTTTGAATTTTTTTTTAAAAATCGTACTTTATGGCTAGTAAACACTATAAAGACCGCATTTACAAAATTTCTTTATAATTTTCATGTTATCTACACGTAAACCTGCGTATGTGTACAAAATTGCAGCATCCTTAGTCAAATAGTTTGGTAGTTTAGGGGGGGGGGAAATTGTCATTTTTTCCAGTTTTTTCGAAAAATCGTACTTTTTGGCTAGTAAACACTATGAATATCGCATTTACGAAAGTTCTCTGTAATTTTTCTGTAATCTGCACGTAAATCTGCATACGTGTAAGAAATTGCAGCATGCCAAGTCCAATAGTTTGAAAGATTAGGGGGGGACATGGTTATTTTTTCGAATTTTTTTCAAAAAATCGTACTTTTTGGTTAGTAAACACTATGAATATCGCATTTACGAAAGTTCTCTATAATTTTTCTGTAATCTACACGTAAATCTGCATATGTGTAAGAAATTGCAGCAGGCCAAGTTCAATAGTTTGAAAGATTAGGGCGGGACATGGTCATTTTTTTCGAATTTTTTTCAAAATATCCTACTCTTTGGCTAGTAAACACTATGAAGATCGCAATCACGAAAGTTCTTTATAAATTTTCTGTAATCTACACTTTAATCTACTTAGGTGTACAAAATTTTACCACCCTTAGTCAAATAGTTTGAAAGATTAGGGGGGGGGGGGACATTGTCATTTTTGCCTGTTTTTTCGAAAAATCGTACTTTTTGGCTAGTAAACACTATGAATATCGCAATTACGAAAGTTCTCTATAATTTTTCTGTAATCTGCACGTAAATCTGCATACGTGTAAGAAATTGCAGCAGGCCAAGTCCAATAGTTTGAAAGATTAGGGGGGGGACATGGTTATTTTTTTGAATTTTTTTTAAAAATCGTACTTATGGCTAGTACACACTATAAAGACCGCATTTACGAATTTCTTTATAATTTTCATGTTATCTACACGTAAACCTGCGTATGTGTACAAAATTGCAGCATCCTTAGTCAAATAGTTTGGTAGTTTAGGGGGGGGGAAATTGTCATTTTTTCCAGTTTTTTCGAAAAATCGTACTTTTTGGCTAGTAAACACTATGAATATCGCATTTACGAAAGTTCTCTGTAATTTTTCTGTAATCTGCACGTAAATCTGCATACGTGTAAGAAATTGCAGCATGCCAAGTCCAATAGTTTGAAAGATTAGGGGGGGACATGGTTATTTTTTCGAATTTTTTTCAAAAAATCGTACTTTTTGGTTAGTAAACACTATGAATATCGCATTTACGAAAGTTCTCTATAATTTTTCTGTAATCTACACGTAAATCTGCATATGTGTAAGAAATTGCAGCAGGCCAAGTTCAATAGTTTGAAAGATTAGGGCGGGACATGGTCATTTTTTTCGAATTTTTTTCAAAATATCCTACTCTTTGGCTAGTAAACACTATGAAGATCGCAATCACGAAAGTTCTTTATAAATTTTCTGTAATCTACACTTTAATCTACTTAGGTGTACAAAATTTTACCATCCTTAGTCAAATAGTTTGAAAGATTAG